>OZ005659.1:219756852-220356852 GCA_963930645.1 Salticus scenicus
ATCCATTTTCAGATTTTTGAATTTTTAACTTAATGTATTAATAATTACATTTTTCATTAAAAAAAAAAAAAAAAAAAAAAAGATTTACCAACTGCGCGATAAAGAAAATTTTCTTTATTTTATGACTTAAAAAAAGTTTTGCATGAATTTTAGATGACTTATTAAATTTCATTTAGATTCCAGTTTCGGGTCATGTTTGGGTGAAAATATGTCGGGTTTCGGATCGGGTTAGGGTATTAATAAAATCAGGTTCAGTTAGGATGCGGGGAGTGAAAATTTTTTACTGAAGGTTCGGGTTGTACATAATTCTTCTGTAGGGTTCGAGTCGGGTAGAGCCTGACCCGTGAAGGACTCAAATAAAAGGTAACAGGTGTCTCGTAAAGTAGTTAGATCGATTACTACACCTACAGTTACAGGTTATCAAGACTTAAGCGACTTTGAATGTGGAGTTATAATTGGTGCACAAAGGAGGGATTAAAGCATCTCCGAGGTAGTGATGAAATTTGGATTTTTGCCTATGACCATTTCATAGGTATACACTGAATATTGGAAATTCAGTAAAACATCAAACCTCCGAAATCGCTGTAGCGGGAAAAAGGTCATGAAAGAACAAGACCAATGACGACTGACGAGAATAGTTAAACATGACAAACGTGCAACCCTTCTTCAAATAACAGCAGATTTGAATGCTGAGACATCAAGTGTCAGCATGCGATCTATTCTACGCTCCATCATTGATATGGACTTTCAGAGCTGAAAAGTATACAGTGTATACCCAGAGCCTGATTTAGGCCGGGGCACTCTCTCACCGGAATATTTTTACAATTATTTTTTATTGCATATCATAAGAATTCCACGTTTTGACTAGGAAATTATTTTTATAAATAATGAACGGTGTAAAACAATCGAATTTACTCATGATTATCAGACACCAGAATTCTTTTAAAATAATTTTTAATGAGAATTTTTTGTTTATTATAAGAGGAAAGCATTGCTTAAAAAAATAATGGTGTAAGTGTAAATAATGTGTGCCCCGGTCTAAATCAGTCCCTGTGTGTACCTTTTAGTCGTGTACCACTATTAACTGCACGACAGAAAGCTTTACGTCTCGCCTGGTCTCACCAACACTGTCATGTGATTGTTGATGAGTGGAAACACGTTGCCTGGTGTAACGAGTCTCGTTTCTAATTATATTGGTCCGATGGATGTGTACGAGTATGGAAATATCCTTGTGAATCCTTGAACCTTACATGTCAAACTGGCAAAGGCTCTGCCATGCTATGGGAAATGTGTAGTTGATGTAGTATGGGACCCTAATACGATTATGTATACTCTAAATACGATTCTGACAAGTGACAGATTTTCAAGCATCCTGTGCGATCACCTGCAACCATTCATATCATTTATGCATTCCGACGCACTTGGACTTCAGAAATCTAGGCTGCCTTGCAACGTGCTATTCGGATGAGATCTCCCCTCTGTTTCCCAAACTTATAGATTTGTTGATTACTCTGCAGGATTTATGGTGTGAATTACTTCCTGTACACCTTCAGACCTTAGTCAAGTCCATACCACGTCGTGTTGCGGCAACTCTGTTCTCATAAGAAGGACCCTATTGGATTTTAGTTTCTGAACATGTTGAAAATTGGAATTGTAACTTTTTGGACAATGGTCCATATAATAAAAAAGCGAAGGTTCATCAAAATATCATATGATAAACAAAACGTACAGAGTATATTTTAACGTACATTTTTTTCCCTTGTGCTCTGTCACTTTAATCCGGAACAATTGTTCTTTTTTTTTTTTTTTTTTTTTTTTTTTTTAATTTATAGTATCTGTTTAGAAAGTAATAAGGATATGAACAAAGTCAGTTTTCTGCATTTGAAAGAAATCTTCTAAAAATAATGCATTGCTTTCTTTGACACTTAGATGTTCCAACTGTCTCGATTATTTTGTATAACTATTTCTAGAAAGTTATCTCCGTCTTTTTTAAACAAAGAATTTTTGATAATAAGAAAGGAGAATATTTCTAATAAAAATTGTTGGTATGAAATATCTAGAGAGTTGTCAACTCTATATACTCTTTATTAAATTAAATTTATACTTAGTTTTTTTTATAGAACAAATTAGGTTTTTTTGCATATGGTCGAGACCAGAGCTCAAAGTTTCCGCCCTTTTTGCAAAACACTTTCAAAGCAGTGAAATTTTCGCCCATTTTGCTACCACTAACTTCGCACAAAAACCTTTACCGTATTTTTATAACAATATGTAATAATTAAAAAGGGTAGAGATTGTTAAAAAAAGAATAGTGGCAGCAAAAAAAGCGAGAATTTCTCATATCTGAAAGTGTCCTGAGAAAAGGGTAGAGGCTTCGTATTTTGCCTGAGACATAATAGTAGGAGTTGCACACACCACCTTTTTTCAAAACACTTCTATTTTCGCCTTTTTTGCTACTGCTAGTTTATACAATAATCTCGATCCTGTTTAACCCTTTCCCTGTCCTATTTAATGTCACTCCCCTCGTCAATGTTGCCAAGTTTAGGGACTTCTTTTACTCAATATACACAAGTAAACTTTAACTGTAACGGTTGCCTAATCTCTTCGAAGGGTATTCGTCCATTATATATATCAAATATCGGGTCCCTAAATTTAGCAACACGCTTTAGAGTGTTATAGCCGGTAAAGGTTAATCAAGACACTTTACTATAAAAATAGATTAGAGGTTTCTATCTGAAAATAGTTGCAGCAAAAAAGGGGGAAATTATCGCCCCTGAAAGTGAATAATCTGGTGTAAAACACGTATTATATGCACTATTTAGAGATAATATAATTGGAAAACACAGGATTGTCCTAAAGAAATAGACAACTAAAAAATTTCCGGTGAGAGAATGTTTATACACACGTAAAGACATATAAAACAGAGTTTACATAGCGAGGTAAAAAATAAGAAAAGAAAAAGAAAAAAAAAAAAAAAAGGGGGTAGAGTTTTTTTTTTAGCACCAATTTCCAAGACCTAAAACTGATCTATCTGATTAGGGTGACTACTAATTTTCCTGTAATAAACACGTAAGACATGAAAAAGGATATCAAAAATGGGTTTATATAACAATTTTCAAGAAAATCGTTAGAGCCGTTTTTGAGATACCGACTTTTACCAAAACTTGGCATATTCAATTGTTGACCGGAAAACAGCAGTTACATACAAAAGGATATTGTGATGTATCGTAGGCTTGAAATCATCAAGAGACGATAGCTTTTCTTTAGAGAAATATTTTTTATTTCTCATTTACAAACACTATACGATACAAACACACATACATAAAAGGTAAACGAAAACACGTTAGCACATATTGCATAAAATGGTCGCTAATCTTTGGACCAAAAATAATAAAACATGAACGGCACTTAAGCCCGGCATCCGCTCTCGGCTTTGCATCCCTCACTTCTCAAACTAAACCTAAAGTCTCTCTTCAATTCGAAAGTCTTTCTCGTCTGCGCTGGACAGACAGCGCCCTCTAGTTAGTCTAAAAGTCATTACAATATTTAAAAGAGGGTTAATATTGAAAGTTTGAAAAAAAATACATACAGCCGTTTTGAAAGAAACGCACTTGCAGTACCTGAAATTCAGCTATTTACACAGGACGCCTATCAATTTTCCTGAACTAACTAACTATATTATTCGAAAGGACATCTAATAGAATGTTTATACAGTAATTTTGGAGAAAATCGTTAGAGCCGTTTCTGAGATACGGTCCCACTTCCGGTTTTCCAATTTTCACCAAAATTTAGAAAATTCATCTGCACACCAGACTTGCCTCAGTTCTGAAGTTTCGTAGTATTTTATCTTTATTAGTTTCGGAGATATAATAGTCAGACGATTCCCCACACACATACACTGACCAATTGACAAAAACCACTTTTTTGGACTCTGGAGACCTTAAACATGTAAATCAGGTGAAATCTCGATATCGAGTTTTTTGACCGAATACAATACTTCCATTACCTACCGCAGTCGGGTAAATGTATGACTTTGTAATAAGCAGGGACTGATTTAGACCGGGGCACACATTATTTACACTTACACCATTATTTTTTTAAGCAATGCTTTCCTCTTATAATAAACAAAAAATTCTCATTAAAAATTATTTTAAAAGAATTCTGGTGTCTGATAATCATGAGTAAATTCGATTGTTTTACACCGTTCATTATTTATAAAAATAATTTCCTAGTCAAAACGTAGAATTCTTATGATATGCAATAAAAAATAATTGTAAAAATATTCCGGTGAGAGAGTGCCCCGGCCTAAATCAGGCTCTGGTAATAAGTATTTTAAAATGAATTTTAAACTTAAGGTCTCACATTTAATAATGTGTTCTGAAAAAATGTTCAAATGGTAAAGAGTAAAAACTTTGTATGCAAATGGTATAAATCGCAATATTTTTTTCGGGTCAAAATATACAGCGCGATGCTTCACCAGATGAAAATATTAGGCACAATCATAGTTGCCAACATAGCCCCTTTTAGCTACCGTAAATTTATATATATATATATATATATATATATATATATATATATATTATTTTACTTAATCAGGGAAAACTGTTACAGTTTGCTGATTAAATAAAATAAATATTTCTGTTAAATTTTTCAGTTGTCTAAGCTGGAAACCATAGGCATAAGTGTAGTGCATTGACCTTTCATGACTTTTTTTTTTTTTTTCCCCGTAGTTGCCCAGCCCCTTTTCTTTCTCTCTCTCTCTCAAGTCTAATTTTCCGTCTGACTCTTTACATTTTTTCGTTTCCCGTACCTATAATTTTTGACTGATTGCTTGTTTTATTTTTATTTATTTATTTATTGCGTATTTATTTTTTTTTCCCCGCCTGATTGTTTTACTTTTTCTCGTCTAGCTAATTTATTTTAATTCGAAAAATAGTTCCCAATTTTTTTAATTTATGGAATTTGCTTATGAAGCTTTTATCAATTTTAAAAATCTATTTTCGTATTTAGATTTCACCGATAGGACTTTTGTGCAATTTCTTACCTCTATTTAACAGAAACAAAATTCCTATATTAATTGTAAATAGTAAATTTTTGAAAAGAATATAGTATATATGTATGTAGTATATATATGTATGCGTGTGTGTATAGTGGTAATAATTCTTGTTAAATTGATGATTAATGAAGAAAAAAAATATTATACTTTTTTAATGACAATAATGCTGTGCTAAAATCATATGACAGTGATCAAAACAAAGTGATTAAAAAAAAAAATGCGTACTTTTATATTTTTGTAAACAATAAAAATAATTACGTTAGAGCGCTGAGAAAAGTACCCAATTTTGTTTTCACTTAAGTTCTTTTTAAATTGTCCTTTCAAACTTAATGCCAAAACTTTTAAAATCTCAAACAAAAATTTGTGTCATCATTTTTAAATAATAAAAATTTGAAGATGTTAAGACTTTTTTTGTTGTTGTTTTTTCTATCTTAATTACTGTTCCATTTTAAGATTATCAAGTTTGAACATTTGCTTCTTTCATTCTGAATAAATTTTCTTTAAAATGCTACTTTCCAAACAAAAAGAAAAAAGAAAGAAAGAAGAAATTGCATGAGGAATAATTTTTCTAGACACAACATGAAGAGTCATTAAGTAAATTTAATTTAATTTTTAAAGTTTTTTCCGTCTTTTATGCCTTAGTCTACGGAGGTTTTTTATTTATTGTGAAAACGCAATTTTAATCATTAAAATTCATTTTCACTTTCTTTTACCCACATATGTATGGTAAATAAAGAATTGCTCTGGGGTGAATTTTTCGAAATCAAGTTTTTGTTTTAAATACATGTTTTGAGTTCCCTTAATGCGAAAATCATGCTTTAAACGGTTGGTTTCTGTATGAATGTGTGCCCGTCTGTGAGACTGTTATCAGCATATCTCAAGAACAAATTTAGTTGGAAGTTCAAACATGGTATTCCAGAGCTGCCAACATAACCCGGCAAATTGTTACTACCGCCCCTTTTTCTACACCATTTAATTTTTAAAGTAATTTTCTTTGAATATATTTACGATGAATTAAGAAGAAAAAAACTCTAAAAAATGACTGGTGTAGAAAAAGGGGCGGTACTAACAATTTGACGGATTAGGTTGGCAGCCCTGGAATTCTAAATCTGTATCATATAGGGATGCTACGCTAAAATATTTCGTTGAGATCAAGCAAATGTTTCATTTACAGGGCGTGCCATCAAGAAGAATTCAAATATAATATGATCAGAGCAACCAGTAGGGTATTTAAATACGATGTCAATGGGTGGGGTAAGATTCCCCCATCCCTCAGTATGTATAAGTGTCTTAAAGTCGATTGTCTACTCTAGACATCTAAGCAGAGTTCCCACTTTTACAATTTATTCACGAACATTTTTTGCCCCGCCTCTTTTTCATACCGGAAATTTTGAAAAATGATTTTCTTTTTATTTAATCGTTGTCACATATTAAAAACAAATATTCTACAAAATTTCTAGTGCGAAAAGACGGGCTAAAAATGCTCGTGAGTAAATTATGAAAGTTGGGAACGCTGCATCTGAGCCTGGTCTTCATGCTATAAGAAATGGAGTTGTCTTTTTAAGTGGTCTAAGCTTCAGAAAAATTATGCGACGGATATAGATGATCATTTCATTTCAAAATTACATCAATTTAAAATCCCGCCTAAGAAGTGAGACTTCTTAAAAATTCACGACTGAAAAGAATATAAAGGTAATATGAAAGCGATTGATTTATGTGTTGATAATCAGCATAAATTCTAACATTCTAAATAATATTTCGTGATATTGCTAGTGCCCGTTCTTTTTCCTACAGCATTTTTTTTTTTTTTTAAGTAGATTAACATAATTCATATATAATTACAATTAAATAAGAAGAAAAATACTCGCCAAAATACTGGTATGACGAAAAAGGTGGTATGAACAATACTAAAGAGCATTAATTAGTTTGTTGGCAGGTATGTAATGAAACATGCCAACATTTTAATTTATTCTGGATCACTGTTAACACTCGCCTTTTTTTACGCTACTTTGTTTGTAATAAAATTTTCTCATATCTATAATTAGGATTAAAAGGGCAGAAAAATCTTTTTTAAGAGCAACGGGGATAAAAAAAAAGGGGGCGTTTACTAACAATACTCCGGAATAAATTAAAATATTGGCAAAATTAAAATAAATCCATATAAAATTTATTTTATTTATGCATTTTAGGTTTTTGGCGTATTAAGTGAAAGGGAACCATATGAATTTAAATTAAATTGCATGAAATATTTCTTTTTCTCATTAAGTCAGAACTTCAATTTTAATATATTAAAATCATATTTTAAAATGTAATTTCAAAGAAAATTCATTTAAACTATTGATCACGTAATCACTTTAAATAAAGACGCCGAATGAATAACATGGCTTTAAAATTAATTATTCTCTGTTAACCTACTTTCATAATTATAAAGATGAGTTTTTCTATCTTTTCTTCCAAATAACGCTTAAATTCTTAAATTCCTGGTTCTTATTATCTATGTTATCAATAATGAAAATTCTGAAACTTTACGAGAAATGGTCATACTATCACTTTAATATCATAATATTTAATGTGTTATCGATATATAAGAAAAGTAAATAATATAATCTTTGTGTAAATTATCTTAAAATCGATTATGTAATTATTTTTCGCTTTACAGTATTTTCAATAAACTTTTTTTTCCCCTCTCTCTCTTTCTCTATTCAATATCTGAAACTTTTATCGCGGTTGAATTTCCCTTTTTACGCTCATAAATTATTATCAGTAAAACTATTTTATACTTTGCATGCTTAGGTACTTGAAATTTCATTTTTAATCCTGAAATTTAAAAAAAAAAAAAAAAAAAAATCGTTTATATGAGATTATATAACAATTTATATATTGGCAAACGATTTCAACATTATTGAAAATCAAATTTTATTTACAAATAAAAATTTTCTATTGAAATCTCCGCCTTTTTTTAGTGTAATTTCAGAGACGTGAAATTTCCACCTTTTTTGCCACCACTGTTTTTAATACCATAATTTCTGTCCTATTTAATCGCAACATATTACTATAAATTTATGGTAAAGCTTTCTATATAAAAATAGTGATAGAAAAAAAAATAAATAATAATAATAATAACAATAAATAAAAATAAATACAGAAATTTTTCTTTCCTGAAAGCATAGCCTCCTAAACTATATGCCTTCCGCTTGGATCGAAAACTTTTTGGTAGACAGCACCGCCGCCTGGTACAGATTGCGCGACTTTTCTATTCAACAGCCGCCAAAAATTTTTAAAAGTGGGATTTGATATACATAAAAGAAGAATGGAATCGAATAAACGTCGATTGTACGTACATATCATATATCACTTTTTTAAATTATTGGTGAACTTGAATAAAAAAGTGCATAATTTGTACCAGGTGGCGCTGTCTACCGCTTCAAATGTTGCCAAGTTTCTGAGCCACGCGGAAAGCATCTAGTTTAGGAGCCTATGCCTGAAAGTGTCATGGATATAGGACGGAGACTTCGAACTCTGTTATTAGCCGACAAAAATTCAGGTAAGAATAAGAAATAAAACGGGAAAATATATTTATATATATATGTATGTATATACGTATATGACAAAGGTACTAAACGGAGTACGAAAATGGTAAAAGAACATCTCGCAGCAAGTATACAGAGATTATTGCTGTTAAGAGGAGTATACTGCTTTGATGATCTTTCAGGGCTTAGGATTTGGTCAATAAAAAGTTACTATAGTTAACATCTTTAGTACTTTTTTTTTTTTTTTTTAACTATCGAAAAAATTTTACCGACTTTTTATTATTGTTATTATTATTATTTTCTTCTTTTTCATTAAACCTTTTTCACTGATAGCAAGATAATATTAATATTTTGTTGATGAATATTAATGAATAATATTCATAATTTTTTGTTAGTGTTGTTCTTTTAAAGTAATTGGGAGTGTTTTTAAGCTTTTATGTATATCACTGTTGTACAATTATAAAAATTGCATACATATGTGCATTGAATTTTAACAATATTAAATTTTTCGAAATCTTTTTAACCCTTTGAGAGGCGTTGAGATGTAATTTATAACACCTAATTTAATTGACTGGAAAAATTTCACTCCGAAAATGTTTAATAAAATTTTTCTTTTTTAACTTAGCAGAAAAAATTAATTTATTTCTTTTCTTCCGACTAGTGTTGCCGGCAGCGGTACGATAATTATCGTACACATGTCAAGTCATCGAGTTAGGTGGGAGACTTCATACCAGAAATTTTTTAAAATAAATTTTACTTAGCTTAATCGGAGTAAATTAATATGAAGTATGTCCTTCAATAAATACTAGTGTGAAACCTGATTTAAAAATTAGAAATGTTGGTGCATTATCGAATTTTGGTTCTTTATTTTAGGGGGCGTAATTAAATTCACCCTAAAAGGGCAAAATTCAAAATTTTAATTTAAAATTAGTTCAAAATGCTTTATAATTACTAGTTTTTTACCCCACGGCCCCGTAGATTTTATATTATTATACATTTGTTCATATTCTAAACACATTGTGGTATTACTTTATGAATTCATGGATAAGTTAAATTAAAAAAAATATTTTTTAATATTTGAATATTGAAATTTTATGCATATTTTTAACATTAAGAGAAAAATATTTATTAACAAAATTCAATTTATCAACTATTTCACAAAGTAATGCAAATATAGTAAACTCTCGTACAACGCGGGTGCAAGTTTGCACCATGAATATTAGTTTTATTTTTTAACACCACTAATTTCATATTAATGCAACTGTTTGATACAAAAACTAAATCGAGTGTACTAGCCAATAGATTGGTACTCTAAAAATTTAGTGGTGTTAAAAAATAAAACTGTTTTATTTTATTTGTCATCTCTGCCACCGCGTTGTACGAGACTTTACTGTATCTTTTTAATATATTTTAAAACTATAATCACAGAAAATTGAAGGGATAAAAATTAACATGAAACATTAAAAAAGAAAAATTTAAACATTTGAAATACTACTTTTTTTTTTTTTTTTTTTTTTTTTTTAATAGTTTTGTGAAATTTTAATATACTTAATACTATCATATTTCAACACATATATAAGCAAAATTTATAAATTCAAGATAGTAATTTAGAAAAAAAAAAATAGTTTATAAATTTTGCCATCCTTTTAACTAGCCTGAACATTACACTCGGCAGCAAAATTATTGAAGCATTAGTAATATTTCCTATTTTAAGAAAGGGCACCTAATGCTGTTTTGTTAAGTAAATGATTGTCGTGTCATGATGTTAGTCTTATACTGATTGTAAAAAAGTAAGTTGATAATAAAAATTGGCGATCAAAATGAAAAATATATATAAATAAAAAATGTGGATGTGTGCTTCAATAATTTTGCTGCCGAATGTTATTAAGGTGCAGATTATTACTTAAACATAGCTATCAAATTTAACAGTTTTAAATATCAGAAAAATTTAATTGATTCTATATATATATTCTTTTTTCTGTAACAATATTCATTGGTTGTGTCATCAAAAAATTTCATGTAGCCAAACACCTTAAAAATTGAATACTTTGTTTTCTGGAGCAGAGCTGCCAACCTAATCTGGCAAATTGTTAGTACCGCCCCTTTTTCTAGACCACTTAATTTTTAGAGTATTTGTTTTCTTCATTCATCGTAAATTTATTTGAAGAGAATTACTCTAAAAATTAAGTGATGTAGAAAAGGGCGCGGTACTAACAATTTGCCGGATTTGTTTGGCAGCTCTGGTGGAGTTATTACTTTACTGCAGTCAGTCTGTAATGCAATAAAAACCTACGACTTGAATGACTTCCGATGAAGTTTCACTAGATATACAGTAAAATTATAATTAAATCACATAATCCAAGAGTTCTACACATGCGTTTTATATTTCAAATTTAATTAACACTTTCGCGATCACATGATTTTGCTTTTGTAGATAGTAAGGTCCGCCTGTGAGCGTTATTCTCCCAAGATAAAATATTTCAGAACAAAATTTGTTCTATTCACATTTATATTACAAATGAATATACATAATAATTATATTCTTTCTAATCAATATATTTATACGCATAGTATATTTTATTACAAAAATATTAATACTGGTTACATACTTAAGAATTAAGTTACATACAAATTACGAAAGAAACGCCTACTGGCGGAGTCACAGATTTTCAAATGACATGAATCTACGTCAGCGGTCGCGAAAGTGTTAATAAAATATGATGTTTTAGTACCTCGAACTAATGCCCTTTTGTTTTTTATTTCTGGTGTAAAACGGATTTAACAATCTGCGTATTATACGCTGGAATACACGGTAACACAAATTGTGTTTGTTTGCTTTCTGTTAAATATATATATATATATATATATATATATATATATATATATATATATGTATATATATATATATATATATATATATATATAAATGATAGATATCGTAATAAAATTTAACTTTAAAAGTTAGCAATTAATAGATACTAAACAATACCAACACAACAAAAATAGAACTGATTTTAACTTATAGGTAAGACTGACGCAAAAATGATGCGATACAGATTAAGAATCAATAAGACACAAAAACAATTTAAATTACTTACGCCGACATGAATGAGAATAATGAAAAAGGGCGATTAAACTTAATGACAGAGAAAATAACTAAATTACCACAGAAATAATAATTGGATAAAAATGCTTAAAATTAGAAGTAAAAACTCGTCAGGGGGCATGTACTTCATAAAGCTGTGAAAGCTGCATCGATTTCGTAAAGCAATATAGCTAATCAGAGCAATTTATATTGTTCCAGCCCCGATCGAGGTCGCAAAAGCAATTTGAATGAGAAATTAAATATATTATAAATCAAATCATCAAGGATTTCATAGAGAAAACAAGAAAAAAGCAGAGTAGCCACATGTAAAACTTTTACACAAACTGGAGAATAGGAAGGTGATAACAAATTAATGAAATTAAAAATAAAAGCATTGCAAACATCGATTAATCGATAAAGAATTAACATGTGAGCTGTTTCATTAACGATTAAATTCACAGAGTAATTATTTATTGAGTTAGTGTAATTTTAATATTAAGTTAGTTAAAGTGTAAACTAGTTAAATTTTTATTTAAATTGTACGTAAATCAATGAACATTAAAAATTTCATAGAAAGGAAATTAATGTGAGAAAACATTAAGTCAGCAGTGAGCAAGCGCCATCTAGCGTTTAGCTATATAAACAATAAGTCAGTAAAATTAATTCAGGTTCAAACAAACCAATGCTATAAGGAGTATTTTTAAGAAGTTTAACTTCAGGAATTAAGAGAAATATGTGGCACCATTTAAATAATTAGAGATTTGATTAGTGGATCTTGATAATGTTAAACCTAAAATATTTAAAATACATTAGTTGATCTTGATGTTATTGATCCTTAAAATATTTAAACTAAATTAGTTGATCTTGATGTTATTAATCCTAAAATAATTAATCTTAAATTCAAAGTTATTAGTAAGAATTAAATATTGTAAAAAGACTCAATCACAAGCAATAATCCCCAAAAGCACACGTGTAAGGATAAGCAATACAAGGAAGTCAACAATTATTAAAGTTATTTTTTTTTAATTATATATATATATGTCCACATACACACACATATATACACTATACATACATGCACTACATATGTTAAATGCTAATTATTAATCTCTTTATTTTCATACAGGTAAGCCTTAAACCACAAAGGGGAAAAAAAAAAAAAAAAAAAATTAGTATTTGCCTGAATTGCTGATTGTCCTTGAGTATTAAATACAGCCTTGTGGTTCAACTTAAATTCGTTAGACATTTTTTTCAATAATGTAAATATATAAATAAATAAATAATTAAACTTCAAATAAAGTTTCAGGAAAATCAATAACGAAGTAATGGAAAAAATTTAATAATTTTCCCTAAAATTTTTAATTTTTAATTATAAATTATGAAAATAAATAATAACTGAGACAGAAATTTTGAAAATCTTGAAAATTTTTAGAAATGTAGAAAACGACGTAGAACCAATATTTGTATTGAATAAGCGACGCAGTTTTGCATTAAAATAAATGGCTATGAATTTCTAAAACGAATCCACGTATAAAAATGATAGAAACATAAATAAGAAACGTGCAAGTTGTACTTTATTATATATAAAAATAACTTATTTAATAATATAAGAGTAATACAAGAGCACGCTGTAATAATATATATATATATATATATTATGTATGTATGTGTACGTAGGAAAGGATAAAAATAGTTAAACTTAAATAATTAAAAACCCATTTTTAAGACTTAGAAATCGCTAATAATTTGTAACTGCTCCTGTAAGTTTTGTTTTACGGCAAAAGACTTCCTAACGCGAAAGTCGAAATATTGTACAACACTAAGAGAAAAATTAGCTTAGTCAGATGCGTTCTGTAAGTATTTGCTGTTGGATATTGCATATTAATTAATCCTGGGTATCTCGAACTTAAGCTACAAAGACAATCAGCAGATTATTAACAGAGCTGCCAAGCTAATCCGGAGGATTGTTAGCTCCTCTTCTTTTTCCATACCAGTCTTTTTTTTTTAAATATTTTTGTTCTTGATTCATTTAAAATACATTTGAAGAGAATTACTCTAAAAATTAAGTGGTGTGAAAAAAGAGGCGGTACTAACAATACTCCGGATTAAGTTGGCAGCTCTGTATTAACCAATTACAATAAAGATCTGGCTATCAAAAAGCGAAAAGCAAACAAATCAGAGCCCTTTTCGTCATATAACGCTTGTTAACAAAACTTACGGTCCACTTGGGCTACCGACCCACGGGATCGGCACAGCCGACGCTTACATGCTTTCCGGTGAAAAGAATGATTCTCCACTCAGACTGGCTAAATAACGGTCCGGACTGCACTTTTCTACCTGCCTCGTAAATAAAGGATTATAGTTAACCTCAGAAGGTCTCCCCATCATTTCCAAGATATCTATACCCTGGAATACCAATCCATTCTTATTACAGAAGCCTGTAGGGCTTAGGAGTTTCGCGAGTAAACCCCAAAAGACAATTGGAGACGCTGGCGCTCCAATTCTATTCATTCATATATAATTAAAACTTTGTTATACATTTAAAACTGTGTTATACAACAGAAATTTCTAAAAGCAGAGTTGTGAAAAAATATCTGTATACTATAGAAAAAATACATTGAGAAAAAATGTCACTAACAGAGCAACGCTGAAAATATTCGAACATAGCAGATTTTTTCCGTAGGTCCATAGTTGCTATCTTTTTCAATTTATACATATATATTTAAATATATATATATACATATTTATATATATTCCCACCTAATAAAATCTGTAAATATTGATGCAGATTATATCCAGTTACAGAAAAAGAGTGACTTTTTGATAGATTGAGATGTAATTTTATGATAAATTTCTATAGTTTTAGAAAAGGTAAATTTTTGTACATATATATATATATATATATATATATACGTATATATTTCCATACTCAGATCACAAGGCCTCCAACTTTTTTTTTCAGGAAACTCTCAAGGATGAGAAATTTCTGCTTTTCTTTACTACCACAATAACATTTATCCTATTTAATCACGACATACGACACATTACTATAAAAATATCGTAAAAGTTTCTATATAAAACTAGTGCTATGAAAAAAGGTGGAAATTTCTCTTCTTGAAAAAACTGAAGAAGATGAGGATAATTCAAACTCAGCAAATGTATTTATTTCTCTTTCGAATAAGCTATAAATGATTTAATTTGCCAACTAAAATATTCGTTTATTCTCAAAAAATCTACATAATTTTCTAAAAATAAAAATAAAAGAATAAAATTCAACTGTATTTATTAGATTACTATTTAAATTATCTAAGACTGTTTCTGGAACAAGTTCATTATGCTTGTATGTTTTAACTAATTCAAATTACCTTATCCTAATCAAAACAAGTGGTTTGTTACATAAATGCATTTATCGGATCTCATTAATATTTAAGCAGATAACATCCTTTTCGACATTTTAAAATTGATAATGAGTTTGCTGAATAATCTGAGTAAGAGAAAAAACACAAAATAAAGTAAGAAAATTCCTTTTTACTGTCGGCTGTTTATTAGAACACATTCTACTAATTAGAAGAAGTAGTACAGGATTTACATATAAAAGGAAAACACGATAATTTAAAGATAGATATTGTAAACTTCGTAAATTACTTTCAGATTTCAAATCGTATTGAATTTAATCTTATGCAAAAATATACATAAACTAGTTTGTTGTAGGGCGACTAAGGCGCCCGTTGAAAAATAATCGTTTAATTTTATTTATTTCTCACTTTAAAGAATTCATTTGCTAGCAAGCCCGGGCGAAATTTTCTCACTTTGTTTATCTCTTCGTTACCTTTAAAATTATTATTTTATAGACTTCATTTTTTGCATGTGCATGAGCAAATTCATTTTTATAATTTTTTTACGGGAAAGCATATTTCATTTTATGCTGAAAAAAAAATAGCAACAATTAAAATTTTAAATGTATTTTAAAGCTTTTATTTTCATATTTTAATTAATTTTAAGAAATCTAATTATATATTCGTTACAAATAAGGTACTAAATGAAACGCGCAATTTTTCTGAATCCGTTGGTTTAAACAGCTTGTCGATCGGACAATTAGATTTTTTAAAATTGACTAAAGTATGAAAATTAGGAGACTGAGTCCAAGGAAATCTCTTAAGCCTACTCTTAAGCCTAAGTTGTGACAGAATCAACCACGGATGAGGGTAACTACTGATGTATACAGGATGAAAAATATTTTCATTAGACAGCAAATTTTCCCAACCTTTGGTTAAAAGGATGTACTTAAGTTTTAAATAAAATAAGTAACGATGTCATGGCTTGTGAAAATGCATAAAATCGATTTTGTAATAATTGAAATGTCTAAATTTCTGTATAGTCCCCAATTCCTTATAATATTTAATTAAACACACATATATGCTTGATGCTCAAACATGCAAAAAAAGTACCTTTTTATACTAAAACCAACTAAATTATTTAAACATAAAGGCTGAATTGATTTTTCGGGGTTGTAATCAAAGTAAAGAATGAAATATCGAAATAATAATAATAATAATAATGACTGAATGAAAAATATTTTTTTAACTTGAAATTAAAACATCCGTAAAAGTCCTAATTTTTGCATCTTTGCTGCTTGTATGCTGCACTCATGCCTACTTTTTCCGAACAATAAAATTCTGTGCTTAATTATTTTAACCAAAAAGCGATATTGCATGTTACTGCAAATTCTGGAAATTGTTTGCTAGATTTTCAATCTTCAGAGAAACAATGAGTTATAAACACAATAATAATATCGATTCCTTGCACATTTTAAAACAGAGAGCATTTAAAAAGAAAAAAAAAAATTAAAATCCAAACACGAGCAGCATGTTTATTTCGGCGCGTTCTTCTGATGAGACCGCCTAGTACAAACATGAGTGAAAAAAAAAAAAAAAAAGAGCCAGGATTTAACATAAGCATCTTAAAATATTCTTACATTCTATTGAATTTCTCAATTCCATTTTCTGAGCACGTATGTTAGAAAATAACAGAGAAATTATGTGCAGAAAATACAGTAATGACACCACTTTGGCATTTTTTCGTACATTATATAAATTAAGAATTGTATAATAAAGATACAAATTCCTCATTGATTGAAAATGCATGCGATTACTTTTATAAACATTATAAAGAAACTTGTATAAATTATGAAAAGGTCATAAAAATTTACACCTGCTAACTATGCTAGTTTATCTGCAATGGTATTAAGCCCCAGAATAGTTGTAGAGTACCAATTTAATATTAACAATATGTTCTCATGATTAAATAAGAAGACTATTCCTCTACAATTATTCTGGTGTGAAAAAAAGGCGGGGCTTAATACCATTACGGATAAACTAGCATAGTTAGCAGGTCTAAAAATTGTACTTCAGGAGAAGGGGCATTAATTTATCTAGATAAAATCGAAATAATGTGTATTATTTTATTTTTTTTATTTATTACTTTCTTCTACAATTCAATAGTAGAAAGAATAGGATTCCTAAAAAAATTCGGCTTCCAAGTTTCGATGGATTTACAAGTATTTAGGGATACAGAATTTGACCATTTCTTGAAAATGTTGGTCTACAATGTTAAAAAAATGCAGAAAAAATACAGAAATTCTCTGTAATTTCAGAAAAAAAGGCGTAAATTACGGAAAAATTACGTAGACAAAACGTATTTTACGACTTTTTTTCTGAAATTACAGAGAATTTCTGTATTTTTTCTGCATTTTTTTAACAGTGTATGTGCCTGTGTGTCACAACAATTTTGTGGTAAATCTCGCTCAAGAAATAATGCACAAATTTCCATGCAAAGTTATATCGACTTTTGGTTCAAATCACCCAAGAATGACGTCGTCATTAGGTTTTCATAAGTTTTAATATAGTAGAGTGCAGATTTTTCCCTGAGTTTAAAAAAGGGCAGGGCGCTGATAGTAAGAAAAGGACACTTTTTAAGAATTTAATGACAATTTGGTATTCTTAATGCCATTTTTAATATTTAAAATCCACATTCATTTCAAAATTCTATTATAAGTAAGCATAGTATAAAAAACATTTTTTAATTTTAACTTTCTTTACTTTTGCTTGTTTACAAATAAATAAATAAATGTTTACAACAATTTTAGAACACAGAAAATTTACTTATATATATGTGTGTGTTTATATTTATCTTCGGTATATCATTAGTCTTTAGTTTGTAGGTTGTTTTCTCCTAAATTTGTGTTCTAATAAAAGGAGGCAATATGGGCGCAATTTTTTTAGATAGGGGCAGGGGTCGTACTCTCCGTCCTTTTTTCAGGACACTCTCAAAAATGAGAATTTCCACCTTTTTTGCCACCAGTAATTTCATGCAAAAATCTTTATGGTATTTTTATAGTAAAGTGAAGTGTCGTGATTATATATTATAGGGGAGGGGTTATTGTATAAAAATACTGGTTGCAATAAAGGCGAAAATTTCTCCTCTCTGAGAGTGTCCTGATATAGCCTCCTTAAACAGATGCCTGTCGCGTGACTCATAAACTTAGCAACAGTTGAAATGGTAGACAGCGCCACTTGGTACAGATTGCGTGACTTTTTTATTCAACTTTCACCAATAATTTTAAGAAGTTATATATGGTATATGTAATCGACGTTTCTTCGATTCTATTCGCTTTTTTATGTGTATTATATCCCACTTTCAAAAATTTTTGGTGGCTGTTGAATAAAAAAGTCGCGCAATCTGTACCAGGTGACGCTGTCTACCGCTTCAACTGCTGCCAAGCTTCCAAGCCACGCGACAGGCATCTAGTTTAGGAGGCTATGGTCCTGAAAAGAGGGCGGAGAGTACGACCCCTGTAAGGGGCATGACGGGTGCATTTTTTTGGATTATTTTTCCAACCTAAAGGCAGGCAGGCCGCAACGCCCTCCTGAAACTGTCTGGGGAAACTGTGGCAGTATAAAACAAAATTTCATATAAATGCACAAAATGAGAATTATTTTTAACGATTCATTGTGAAACTGAATAATAATAATAATAATAATAAAAATAATAATAGTCAACCAGAAGAAGAGTTTTGTTTCTGAAGAAGCATCGCATCCCTCCCTCCTGAGAATGTAAAATTTTAATATGAAATTTTTTTAAAAGAATTCATCAATACTTTTAAAATGAATTGATGGAACATTTACCTCTGATAAGTCAAAACAAACTTACCATTTTCTTTCTTTTAGTAATAATAAAAAAAAAAAATAAAAAAAAAAAAAATGTGAAAAAATGTATTTTTTAAGATGTCATTTGCAGAGTACAAAACTGACTTCCCTTCGACATCTCTGAGGTGAAAATAGGCTGCATTCATTATGTAAAACAATTTTAATGCATAATGATTATAGTAAATAATCTACACTGGATGAATTTTTGTTTGAAGATGCAGAAGAAAATTTTGTGCTGGCCACAACATACTAGTTTTAACATAAATTCATGTAGCTATTAAAGTAAAAAGGTTGAATGCTGATTTCCTTACTTACTAAATAATAATAATAATAAATTTATTAAATATCCCTTTTGAACAAGAATCTAAACTTCTATTTAACTTTAAAATTAATAATTTTGGAATTACAACAGATGACAAAAATTTTAAATCCTTTTATTCAGAAAATCTTGAAGATATCGTATCCAAAGACGTTGAATAAACAACTTTCATTTAAATTTAATTACTCTATTTACGTCATTTTCTAATTCTAAGGATTAACATGTTCTTTTTCTATCATTTTCTACGAGTAATACCTAGTTTTGAATTGTTATTTACGTCATTAACGCTTTAAATTCTATTATAATTGGAATACATGTACAAATATTAATAATAATTAGAGAATAATCGATGTAAAGGAAAATTGTAGAAAATTTTATCTATTGAAGAATAGTTTTACATTCAGTAGATTAGTGAGTTTGAAGGAAATCGGGGTTGGAAAGGGGAGGGGGTTGCTTAAGGTGATAGGATTAACTGTCCGGTGAGCTGCAAATCAAAGTGATAAAAATACTCATAAGTTTAATTCCCTTCGGAATAATCACGCGTACTGTACAAGTAAGAAAATTTCGCCTAAGGTGATTTTGATACAAGAGCTGTATCTGAATTTTTCAATTATTATTTTTATTTTTAATGCTATTTTTAAAATATATCGATTCACAATATTTCTGTTTTTACTTAAGATATTAATATTTTGTTGCTATTAAAACTTATTATTTAAATAAATTGTAGTTTAGATATTATTTATTTTTTCTAATTAATGACGCATCGCAATACTTATATTATCACAATATTATGTAGTTGTTTAAAATGAAGACTCTTTGATTAATAAACTGAATAATAATTAGAAATATTAAGTCGTTCAATAATTATTTTAAAGAAGTTTAAAGATTTTTTTTTTTTTTTTTTTTTTAGTTTTATTCCTAAAGTATTGCTATATGTGTATTGATTAAGAAGGATTGTTTAAGCGAAGGATTTGTGTTGAAAGTCTTTTGTGAGTGTCTTTCTAAGGGGTTCTAGACCGAAAACACGCGAGTTTTAAACAAAATAATTTAAAAATTTGAAGGGATAGGTCTAAAAGCATGACCAGTCAAACAATGTTTAGCTCAAAATCTCTAGCGAAAGTTTCAGAACAAATTAAAGTGATCGCTTCCCCCCCCCCCCCATTTAATGCTAAAAAATAGTCCAGTTAATAGAATCTATAATAATATGGATCGTCTCCCATCATCACAATTTAAATGTTATTACAGTCGGTAACAAAAGTGTCTGAACACTAGCAAAAATTCCTACGTGAAAAAAGTACATTTTATACGGTTTTGTTAAATAAATCCTTGTTGAATCCTGTTCTTAGTCAGTGTAAGAACATGATTCGATAAGGATTTATTTACGAAAACCGTATGAAGTGTACTTTTTTTACATAGGAATTTTTGCTAGTGTTCGGACACTTTTGTTACCGACTGTACATCAAAATATATATATTAAAAAAATAAATAAATAATTAAAAACAGATTAAAAACAAATCTGTTTTGACTGGCTATTAAAATATAAATGTCAAATGATTTTTCTGCATTCGCGTTGATCAAAAATCAAATTTAAAAAAAAAAAAAAAAAAAAGAAGTTTCCTTCTTTTTAATATACATTTAAAAGAAATAATTGATAGATTGTTTGAAAAAGAATGAGAATTGTTTTTAAAAGAGAATTGCTAGAAGTTTTCTGACTAAACGCTTTTTGATAGACAATTGCTTTAGACTTCTAGCATATCTTTAATGGACTTTATTCGCGTTACGTAATAAACCCTTGACATGTGACTACTACAGGGAAAAATGCAGAATTATAATGTTTATATGTATGTTTTATGGGGAAATGTTTGCATTCTAAAGGGAAATATTTGTATTCTAGAGGGAAATTTATAGGGATATCGAGAATGAGAAGTCACATGTTGGGTAGGATTTAGCCTCGAACCCAAGTAAACGGATATTGTCCATTGCATGATAGCAGTCATGGAAAAGATTACTGACTCAGCCGAGCGTTCGCCTATGCCAAGAAAAGAGAATTGTCAGTCTCTGACATATAATATGAATAACACTGAAACATTTCGTGAACAATAGAAGTTGAAATACTAAAAGGAAAATTATAACTGAAAACTTACTTTTTACCATCTACTAATGGTTCAGTCTTTGGTGAGCTTTTTTTCGTCCTCTCTAACCTACATGTTATAGGCTTACCACCACAACAGCAATGGAACATGGCTGAAATATATTTGAAAAACTAACTGTGGCGTAAAAAATTACGAAATGATAAAATCCGAGAAATGTGACGATTTACAACTAGTCCGAGTTCAAAGAAAGAACTCAGTGAAAGGCGATGATTTGGCAATGAATGAACGTTCATCAAAACAAGCCAACCCAGTCATCTTCTCTTCATCATTAAACCCAGGACTAAGAGTGAATGCGGTATATTGATATAAGGTAAAAAAAAAAGAAGATGACATAAAAAAGAATTACAAAAATATGGAAAAGAAATATACAGGTGTTTCAGCACGTTTCAGAATATCTAGGTGAGGTAGAGTGCTTTTGATGATTCAGAATCATAGAGCAATGCAGGGCCAAAAGTGTTTTCCTGACACGGTGGAGTACTCAGAAACATCAGAAATTATAAGACGCCACGAAAGTTATTATTTTTAATGATGAATTTACACGAACAAAGGAACGTGAGTCATAATTATTGCTCGAAATTTCATTCATCGTCTTCAATGTTGTACTCATTGAATGAAAAAATGGTGTATAGTGTAACCATGTTTCTCGCGCCTTGTTTTAAAGACGATTTCAAAGGCTTGGAAGGTTGCCAAATTAACCAACAGGTTCAGATTTCGTAAACATCCATTCATCGTTTTTTATTGCTGTTTTCTCTCAATCATTAAAATTATCACCCTTATTTTAACACTGGACTCGCTGAGTCAGCATCACCTCCCATGGTCGCAAGAAACACAATTAAAGATACATTCATTATTAAAATGAACAATAATTTTCGTGACATATCTTTATTTCTGATGTACGTGTGTATACCATTGCTTCAGAAAAGCATTTCTGACCTCGCATTGCTCTATGATTCTGAATCACTAGAATACACTCTACTTCTTCTAGAAGCTCTGAAATGTAGTCCTGAAATACCCTGTATATATGTATATCTAAGGAACACAAAACAACTTTTAACTTTAGAATATAACACATTAAGGCATCTTAATAGAATTAATCACGTTAATTTACATATTGCCAATAACCCACTTGAATAGTATTACCACTTTGATAATTTCAGTGATTGGCTATCACAGCTAATTCCTAATACAGAATAAGAGTATATATTTGACTTAATATTGGAAACAACGAATGTCACAACATTGGCTCTATAGATCATTTTAATCGTGTTTGTTAAATCGAATAGCATTCACCCCCAGACGAAAAGATAGGTACAAAGGGTTTTTTCTTTAATTTTTCATAAAATAACGTTATTTAAATTGTGCTTATCATTTATTATTATCATAAAATAACACTATTCCCGGACTAATTTTTGTTTTAAGACTAATTTAGAAAAATTTTAAGACTAAAATTTTTCTAATTTAAGACTACACTCCGCGACAAAAAGATAGGAACAAATGTCTTTTTTTTTTTTTTTTTTTTTTTTTTTTTTTTTTGAATATGGTTATTTTGAATATGATTCTAATATTTAATATGTTTTTGATATGATAATATTTTGTAATGATAGTAAATGATCAGCACAATTTAGATAATGTTATTTTATGAAAAATTTAAAAAAAAAAAAACCTTTGTTCCTATTTTTATGTCGCGGAGTGCAGTCTTAAATTAGAAAAATTTTAGTCTTAAAACTTTTCTAAATTAGTCTTAAAACAAAAATTAGTCCGAAAATAGTGTTATTTTATGATAATAATAAATGATAAGCACAATTTAGATAATGTTATATTATGAAAAATCAAAGAAAAAACCCTTTGCACCTATCTTTTTGTCGCGGGATGTAGGTTTTTTGGACAGAAAAGGAGTAATTTTGGAGATACCTTTCTATATATAGCCTAATTTTTCAAAGCTTCACTAATAATATTAGTGACCGAATTGATTTCCTAAGATTAATAGTGAAATTGCAAAATTTTGGTTTTTATAATCTTTGTCCGTTGTTATACTGTTTTTTTTTTTTTTTTTTTTCGTATTTATTCAGATGTTTCTTTTTCTTTTTCTTCTTTTTGATAAATAGCAGACAAACAGCGAGCGTTGACAACTAGCAAAGATATTTAATTTGTCGGGTTTAATGTCCAAATTCAAGCAAAAACCACTAATTTCTAATCTGGATTTAAAGTGTGAAAGTGCTATTTCTTTTAATTCTTCAAAAATGATTATTTAGGTAAAAACATTTAAATGTAAAATCATAGAGAATATTATTAAACATTTTTGTGCATTTATCTAAATGCATGTTATTATAACAGGTCACATCAAATCACTTTGTTTAAATTTTAATAATAATAATAATAATAATAATAATAATAATAATAATCATTAATAAATTGGTTATTTCGATTCTGATCTTTCTTTTTCTTCTTCTTTTAAATAAAGGACAGCCAAGTACTGAGCATTTACAATTAGCAATGAGATTTAATCTGTCGAGATTAATGACAAAACTCAAGTAAAAGCATTAATTTCTAACCTCTGTGTAAATCTACTCTATAACAAAAAAAGTGACGCATTAAGAAGGAGTGCACACTGGACAAAAATTGACATACATACAGGTTTCGATGGAAAATGCAAAATTTTAAAGTTTGGTTGCCATCGAATGAGCATGCGACGCTGCAGCGCATCTTAACTGCGCAATTGACATAATATTAAAAATGAGAAATTTTGATTCCAGGTCATAAATTCTTTGAGAATTTTATTCCATCTTCTCGGAAAGACAGGAACTATGCCTTGAATACAGGTGCTCAAACAATATGCGCGGATGACAGCATTTGAGAGAGATGTGCAGTTGGGCTCAAAGAAGCCGGTTGGTCTAATCTGCGATTTTTTTGACAATTGGATAGGAGCGGTACCACTATTAGATAATGTTGACAGAAATGGACGAACCATGGCTGAACACAACGGTCGGCCTAAAGAGAGGACAGAAAGTGAGAACCAATTAGTCATCAAAGTGGTATTCAAAGCTCCAATTCATCATTATCATCGATCCTACGTGCAACTGGTACTTCGGTGACTTCAAAGACCTTTAATAGACGGCTCAGTGAAATGGAGTTGAGCTCAGTCCCCTGATTTCTCTTCCACTGAGGACGTTTGGAGCATCATAAAAAAGTCCTACAACCAGCTCGGGATTTTACCAATGTAACGAACCAATTGGACAGAATTTGCAACGATACTTCACAGGAGCACATCTACCAACTCTATCAATTAATACCAAGCCGAATAACTGCGTACCTAAGGGACAGAAGTGGACCAACGCGTTATTGACTTGTTCGCTTTGTGAGGCCCTTTCTCTTGATTACATCATTCAAATTTTCTGAAAGTGTAATCAATTATTTTTCTCCACATGTACATCACATGTACCAACTTTTGTCCCATTCGGATAATTCCTTCTTGGTGCGTCGCTTTTTTGGTATAGAGTGTATTAAATATGCTATTTCTTCAAATTTTAGAAAAATGGTTATTTAGATAAAAACAGTTAAATATAAAAGCATATATTATTACACAATTTTGTGTATTTATCTAAATGCATGTCATTACAACAGATCATATCAAATTACTTTGTTTCCATTTTAATAACCGTTTTGTTATTATTATTATTATTATTAAACAGGTTATTTCGATTGATTACGTTTTTTTTTTTTTTTTTTTTTTAATAAATAACACACAAATAGGAGCAAAGACAGCTAACAAAGAGATTTAATCTGTCGAGATTAATGACAAAATTCAAGTAAAAACATCAATTTCTAATCTCGATGTAAAGTGTAATAATGTTATTTCTTTTAATGTGCTGAAAATCCCAACTTCCATTAAATAAAGTTAGTACTTTGTCAACTGTTAAATACGAATTCGTGTGGAATATCAATAAAGTTCTACTATTGATTAAAATCCTATTACCCCTCTTTACGATTTAATCTAAATGGAGGTCATTAGACCAAATTACGAGAATTTATTTTCCTGTCGTTTAATGACTTTTTTCTTTTTCTTTTTTAACATTATTTTTTCTCTTGCGGTTTTCTAAATTTTAAAAAACAAATTGAATAATGATAGTTGATCTCATGAGGTTAATAATTTATGATTGTATATTATATTATTATACACAGACAGAAACACACACACACGTTTACAGGGACATTTCAGAACTCCTAACTGATGTACATAGTTACCAACTTTTACGTTTTTTAGCTACTAGGAAAAGCATGAAAGTTGACAGCTCCCGGTTAGCCCATAACGTAGTTATAGTATTGCAAATAAGTCTGAACAGTGCAAAATTAGTTATAACAACGTTAAAACAACGTTATGTGCTACTGGAGTATGGATGTAGAGTGCATTCTAACGATTCAGAATCACGGAGCACTGCAAAGTCAGAAATGCATAGCTGCCAAGTTTTTTAATTTATTCCGGAATGCTGTTAGCCCCGCCCTTTTTACACACCGTGTCCTTTTTAGAGTAATTTTCTTCATATTTAATCGTAATTATATAATGAAGAAATTGTTTATACAAAGATTACGGTGTGAAAAAAGGGCTGGGCTAACAGCATTCCGGAATAAATTAAAAAACTTGGCAGCTATGGAAATGCCTTCTTGGCGCAATTGTGTACGCAGAAACATTAGAAATAAAAAGACTCCTAACAAGAAAATATTCGTTTTAATAATGAATGTGAATCATTTTTTATAATCAATGAGTACCGCATTGAAGTCACACTGTTAAAAATGGTTTCTAAAAAATGAGCAAAATTGTCTCAAAATAGCTTGAAACAATATGTACTTAAATTTGAAAAAGTACTCAGTTTTGAGTACATTGACATGCTCTAAAGTGGGGATATTAGGATACTTAGTGGTCAACCCCATTTTTGAGCATGTCAGTATACTCAAATTTGAGTACATGGGATTTTCAAATTTAAGTATATGTTGTTTCGGAGCTATTTTGAGACAATTTATCTCATTTTTTAGACACTATTTTTAACAGTGTGGAGGATGAAATTTCGAATACTATTTTTGATTCATGTTTCTTTTGCTCGAGTACATTCATTATTTAAACGAATGTTCGTTTACGTGACTTTTTTATTTCTCATGTTTCTGTGTCTACACTATTAAAAATGGTTTCTCAAAAATGAGCAAAATTGTCATAAAATAGCTCCGAAACAATATATACTTAAATTTAAAAATCCCATGTACTTATTTTTGAGTATATTGACATGCTCAAAAATGGGGTTGATCACTAAGAATCCCAATATCTCCACATTTGAGCATATCAGTATACTCGAAAATGAGTATATGGGTTTTCAAATTTAAGTATATATTGTTTCGGAGCTATTTTAAGACAACTTTGCTCAATTTTGAGAAACCATTTTTAACAGTGTATCACCGCGTAAAGAAAGCATTTCCGACCCTGCATTCTTATATGATTATGATCGCGAAGATACAGTCGGTAACAAAAGTGTTCGAACACTAGTAAAAATTCCTATATGAAAAAAGTACGCTTAATACAGTTTTGCTAAATAAATCCTTGTCGAATCCTGTCCTTAGACTGATTAAGAGCAGGATTCGACAAGGATTTATTTAACAAAACAGTACTTTTTTTATATAGGAATTTTGGCTAGTGTTCGGACACTTTTGTTACCGACTGCAAACACTACCTCTCCCAGAAGTACTAAAAAGGTGTTGCTGAAATACTCAGTATATAGGATCATTCCAGTGAAATGTAAATCTTAAAGGCGAAAAATAAAGTTCATATGAATTATAATGCTACCAGCTTTGTAAGTTAAACATTTACGCCACTTTTAATAAAAATAGTAATACAGTAATCATCTACTAATAGTATAAAATAACACAATAATAGTACCCCAGCTGCCAACCTAATCCGGTAATTTGTTTGTACCGCCTCTTTTCCTGCACCAATTAATTTTTAGAGTAATTCTCTGCAAATATAGTTACCATGAATTAAGATTTACATTTCTCTGGAATGATCCTATATAATGAGTATTTCAACAACACCTTTTTAGTGATTCTGGGAGAGGTAGCGTGTACAGTCGGTAACAAAAGTGTCCGAACTCTAGCCAAAATTCCTATATAAAAAAGTACACTTAAGACTGTTTTGTTAAATAAATCCTTGTCGAATCATGTTCTTAATCACTCTAAGAATAGGATTCGACAAGGATTTATTTAGCAAAACTGTATTAAGCGTATTTTTTATTTTTTTTTTTATTTTATTTTTTATATAGGAATTTTTGCTAGTGTTCGGACACTTTAGTTACCGAATGTATCTTGGCGATCATAATCATATAAGAATGCAGGGTCGGAAATGCTTTCTTTACGCGGTGATACACTGTTAAAAATGGTTTCTCTAAAATGAGCAAAATTGTCTTAAAATAGCTCCGAAACAATATATACTTAAATTTGAAAACCCATATACTCATTTTTGAGTATAACTGATATGTTCAAAAGTGGAGATATTGGGATTCTTAGTGACCAACCTCATTGTTCAGCATGTCAATATACTCAAAAATGAGTACATGGGATTTTCAAATTAAATTATATATTGTTTCGGTGCTATTTTAAGACAATTTTGCTCATTTTTGAGAAACCATTTTTAATAGTGTAGACACAGAAACATGAGAAATAAAAAAGTCACGTAAACGAACATTCGTTTAAATAATGAATGTACTCGAGCAAAAGAAACATGAATCAAAAATAGTATTCGAAATTTCATCCTCCACACTGTTAAAAATAGTGTCTAAAAAATGAGATAAATTGTCTCAAAATAGCTCCGAAACAACATATACTTAAATTTGAAAATCATTGTACTTATTCATTGTATAAAAATATTACAAAAAGTGGTAGAGAAATTTACGGGAGACAGCAACCGATACAATTTGACAAAAAAAATAAAAATAAAAAAAAAACTGTCAGTGGTGAACCAGAACATTTTACATCATCTGGTAAAGCATGTCTCACATCACATTTAAAAAATTACTGTCCCGAAAGACAGCGAGCTTGATATATATTATGAACCACCATCTAGCACATTTATGTTGCTGACAGACAGCATAAAATAATCATTATCATAAACATACATTATTTTTCTGGTAACAAGATTTTTTTTTTTTTTTTTTTTTTTTTGAGTATTTTTAATGAAATTTTCATTCTATTTTAAAAAATATAAAAAATTCCAATATATAATAATTTTTAAAATAATTCATGAGTCACCCTTTTGAACACCATTACTTTTGTAAAGCAATCTTTATCAATACGTGTCACGCAAACGAAGCACGGCAAATTATTACTAAATTTTTCTGCTACAAGGTTGGAACACGGGCGCAGAACTCCTACCACTATCAATGCAAGAAAATTTTCTGATTCTTAAATCAATTATATTATAGGTAGAGAAATTTCGTAAACAAATACTGGTATGAATTGCTCCCGTGTTCCATACCTGCTATTAAATATGCTAATTCAAAAATGATCTGTCCACCCCTGCAATAAATGAATATAATGTGCTAGTTCCATGTATAATCTTTTAAAATATAACGAAGTATTCTTAAAAAATATTTTCAAACTTTTATTCTGCATTAAACTATATAGATGCCAAAATTTTAATTTATTCCGGAGTGTTTTTAGCCACGCCTTTATTTCGCCCCACTTTATTTACGAAAAATTTTCGCGAATACATAACTTCCTTAAAACAAGAAAAAATTACTTTAAAAAAAAAGGTGGTGTATGGAATAAAAGCGAGGAAAGGAGAGGAAAAATACTCCAGAATAAACTAATATATATTGGGACCTATGAGAATATATAAAACGAAAAGTTCTTAAAAATGTAATCATGCATTATAACTGGCAACAACTTTTGGATATTATATTGTCTGCTATCTATACGCAAAAAAATGAGTTAGTGATTTTTATATCAACCATATAAAAACCGCTTAAATAACTTCACAAAAAATAATTTACATTATAACTGGCAACAGCTTTTGGATATTATATTGTCTGCTATCTATAAGCAAAAAAAAAATGAGTTAGTGATTTTTATATCAACCATATAAAACCGCTTAAATAACTTCCACTTCACAAAAAAGAAAATAAAGAATTTAAAAATGAACCAACCTTTTTAAAAATATTTTAGATTTTTGTCTGCACCACTTAATTTTTAGAGTAATTCTCTTCAAATACAGTTACCATGAATTAAGAAAAAAAATACTCTAAAAAGGGTATTGCAGAATAAGCATATGAAAACTGCACCAGCGTCGAATGAAGAGTTCTTGTCTTCTATTTATTGTTCTTTTTCTGAAACATCTTTTGCACACAATTTTAGACTTCTATCCTCAACGATTAGGGAGTAATGGGGGTGGCAACCTAAAACGTTAAATTTAATTTTTTAAAAAACTATTCAAGATATCTTAACGAGGTTGGAACTATTTATAAATGTTTATGAAGTACATAATATATATTTTTTTCAGAATTTTCACTTGATTTTAAACGGTAGAAAATGATAAGTATATTTTTGATGGGCGATTTTTTATACTTTCCACCAAAGTGACACCTACCAAAAAAATACAGTTTATTTGTTTATTAGTTAACTATTATATATAAAAATTACAGAAGGGTCAAATTGGTAGAACGTAGTGAAAAAAATAATAATCACTTAACAATAATACTTGTGTGCAAGTGTTTCACTCTCAAAATAAAAGACTGACACCAGCTCTCGTTATCAATAACTTCTATTATTATCAATCGCAATAAATTAAACCACATGTATGGTATAAATTATCGATAAAAGTACGCTGGTATAGGTTTTCTGTGCTGAGACGGAAACTCTTGCACCCTTGTAATAATACCAATGATATAATATTTATTTTTAAAACTATTTTATAATAATAAATAAACAAGGCAAGCAAATATAAAAATGCTCTTTTAACATTTGTTATTAAAATGTTCCAATTAGCAATAAAAAAAAAATATTCTATTTAATTGTTATCAGGGATCTTACATCTAAACTTTCTTTTCAAGACACTTTTACGAATGAGAAATTTTTCTAACTTTTGCTACCTTTATTTTTATACACTAGTCTCTATCCCGTTTAATCACGACATATTACTATGAAAATACTGATATAAAGATTTCTGTATGAAAATAGCATAGATGCCAACATTTTAATTTATTCCGGGGTATTTTTAGCGCCGCCTTTTTTCACGCATCTGTCAAGAGCTGTTTCTCCATCCATAGTTCATAATGGCCACGCCTTTTTTCAAGAATTCTACCACAAGTTTTTTTATGGAATAGATTTCCTTTTAAACTTTAATACATTTTAAATATAAAAAATTGCTAAATATTAATAGTGGTGCAGAAAATTAAGAAGTTTCAAGGACTGTACGAACTATGTCATTTTTGATGGGCGGAGCTATGTGAAAGTTTTATAAAGGATGTTATGTCAGTTGTACCCATACTTGCCAACATCCTAATTAATATTCCGTAGTGTTGTTAGTCCCGCCCTTTTTCTCACACCAATAATTTTTTATAGTAATATTCTTCAAATGCAACTGCGATTAAATAAGAAGCAAAATACTCTAAAAAGATACCGGTGTGAAAAAGAGGGCGTGGCTAACAATACTACGGAATATTAATTAGCATGTTGGCAAGTATGGTTGTACCTGATTACGTTTAACAATAGTAGATGATTTATAAAAATCACACTCGTAAATAAATAAATAAATGAATAAAACATTATGCATGTAGAATAAATGAATTGGTAGACCTTTATCAAAGTATTATTATTTAAAAGAACGGAAAAACTTATAAATATACTTTAGCCAAATTAAATAGTACTTTTCAGACGTATAAAATTCTGTGTTGCATGTCAAGGGGTTCATTCTCTAGCAAAGTTGTTACAACTTAAATATTAAAGTAAGCGCAAAAAGATTTAAAAACTGAGAGACTTCTAATTCATTCTGTAACATTATCAGTGACTGCGTAACAATGTTACGAATTAAAATAAAAATGTTGGCAACTATATTTACAGCTAATTATATGGCTCATATTCCATGCCCCCTTTTGTTCGGAGATGGGGAAAACACCAGCCTTTTTTTTTTTTTTTTTGCTACTGCTATTTTCATAGATGCCAATATTTTGATTTATTCCGGAGTACTTTTAGCCCCGCCTTTATTTATAGAAAAATTTTAGGGAATATATAACTTTCATAAAATCAGGCAATTTTATCCTTAAAAAATAAGTGGAATGGAAAAAAGGCGGGGCTTAAAAATACTCCGGAATAAATAAAATTTTGCCATCTATGCTATTTTTATATAGGAATTTTTATATCAGTATTTTTGAAGTGTTGTGACGTGATTAAACAGGATAGAGACTATTATGTAAAAATAAAGGTAGCAAAAATTACGGAAATTTCTCATCCTTAAAAGTGTCTTGAAAAAAGGGCGAGATGTAAGATCCCTGATAATAAATAAATATAATTTTTTTTTTTATTATTATTATTGCTAATTGTTACGTTTTAATAACAAATGTTAATAGAGCATTTTTATATTTGCTTTCATTGTTTATTTATTGATATTAAGCAGTTTTTAAAAATTAATATAATATCATTGGTATTATTATTAAGTGATTATTATTTTTTTCACTACGTTCTACCAATTTGACACTTCTGTAATTTTTATATGTAATAGCTAACTAATAAACAAATAAACTGTATTTTTTTGGTAGGTGTCACTTTGGTGGAAAGTATAAAAAATCGCCCATCAAAATTATACTTATCATTTTCTACCGTTTAAAATCGAGTGAAAATTCTGAAAAAAATATATATTATGTACTTCATAAACATTTATAAATAGTTTCAACCTCGTTAAGATATCTTGAATAGTTTTTTTTTTTTTTTTTTTTTTTATTAAATTTAACGTTTTAGGTTGCCACCCCCATTACTCCCTAACCGTTGAGGGTAGAAGTCTAAAATTGTGTGCAAAAGATGTTTCAGATAAGGAACAATAAATAGCAGGCAATAACTCTTCATTTGACGCTGGTGCAGTTTTCATATGCTTATCCTGCAATACCCTTAAGTGGTTGAGAAAAAGGGGTGGTACTAATAATTTGCGGATTAGGTTGGCAGCTCCGTACTATGTATAAAATATTGTTGTGTATATAATCTCATGAATGTTCTAGGTCATGTATATGATAAAAATTAAAAAGCATCTAAAATGATATATTTACAATAGACACGTGCAGGTTTAAAGTGGCCTACACATTAGCGTACTTTGCAACATCCTAATTAACACTTTTGCGACCGCTGACGTAGTTTCACGTCATTTGAAAATCTGTAACTCAGCCAGTGGGCGTTACTTTCTCAATTTGTATGTTATTTATTTCTTAAATATGTATCCAATTTACATATTTTTACAATGAAATATACTATGGATACATATATTTTGATTATAAAGAATAAAATTATAATGTATATCTATATGTAATATAAATATGAGTGCAGAATATTTTGTTCTGAAATATTGTAAATTAGGAGAATAACGCCCGCAGACGGGCCTTACTGTCAAAAAGATAAAATCATGCGGTCGCGAAAGTGTTAATATTCCGTAGTGTTGTTACTCCCGTCCTTTTATTCACACCAGTAAAATTTTAGAGTAATATTCACCAAATGCAATTACGATTAAATAAGAAGAAATATACTTCATTGGTGTGAAAAAGTAGGCGGGGCTAACAATAATGCAGAATATTAATTAGTATGTTGGCAAGTATGCATTAGTGAGGGATTAGCATACTTGCCAACAATCTCATTAATAACCGTACAATTGTTAACGACCTCTGAAAAAACGCCCCTTTTCTCACACCACTATATTTTTAGAGTAATTCTCTCCAAATGTTGTTACGATTAAATATGACTAAATTTACTCTAATAAATTATTGGTGTGAAAAAAAAAAAAAAGTTGTACGGTACATAATGACATGGCTGGGAAGTATGGATTAAACATTGATATTACTCTACTTGCCAACATACTAATTACTATTCGGTAGTATTTTTAGACCCGCCTTCTTTTTCAGACCATTATTTCAGACCAGAATTTTCTATCTTATTTAATCGTAATTCCATTTGGAGAATTTTACTCTAAATATTTACTGGTGTGGAAAAAAGGACGGACTAACGACTCTACTGAATATTAACGAGAATGTTGGCAAGCATGATATTACCATAGCCTCCTTAAGTAGATGCCTGTCGCGTAGCTCCAAAACTTGGCAACAGTTCAAGCGGTAGACAGCGCCACCTGGTACAGATGTCGCGACTTTTTTATTCAACTATCTCCAATAATTTTAAGAAGTGATATGTGATATATACATACTTGCCAACCATCTCATTAATAACCGTACAATTGTTAACGCCCCTTAAAAAACGTCCTTTTTCTCACATCATTATATTTTTAGAGTTATTCACTCCAAATGTTGTTACGATTAAATAAGATTAAAATTACTTTAAAAAATTATTGGTGTGAAAAAAAAGGTGGACACTAAAAATTGTATGGTTCATAATGAGATGGTTGGCAAGTATGTATATATCTGTACTGATAAGTATAAAGGATTTTAGTCCATAATCTTCCTTTTTTCATGAAACGAAAAATAAAATTAAACTGACTAAAAACTAATCAGCAGAATCGATTAGGAAAAAAGGATTCTGTTGATTTATATCCTTTATACCATTCAGTGATTGTCAATCTACATTTAATAAAGGAAAAAAATTGAATTAAATATTTTATACCAAAGATTAATGCTAAATTTCTGATTTGAATCTTTTTTTACTAATGGATTTTTTCAAAGACTAAATGACATGGATTTAAATCCTTTATACCAATAGATAGAGAATTTTTTTTCTGAGTCTGACTATATACTTAACTCAAAATCGACACTTTGGACTTAAATCCTTTATACTTATCAGTACAGATATAATTGACGATTTTTCGATTCTATTCACCTTTTAAGTATATCATATCCCAATTTGAAAAAATTTTGGTGGCTATTGAATAAAAAAGTTCACAATCTGTACCAGGTGGCGCTATCTACCATTTCAACTGTTGCCAAGTTTTCGAGCAACGCGATAGGCATCTAGTTTAGGAGGCTATGATATAACGGACACATATTAGACAAAACAAAGTAAATTTTGAAAAACGTACAAATTTTGTCGATTAGTGGTGATATGATTGCTCATTTCAGAAAAAGTCTGTGGGGAAAAAACTTTTTCAGCAATTGGCAGCGATCAAGCATATTTTATTTTTATTATCAATTTATTTTTGTATATCATCTACAAAATAATTCTAATTTTATTAGTTATAGTAAAATGTCATTTTCTGTTAATCTATTTTGGAATTATTTATTCTCATAATCAACCAAATTTTTTTTTAAACAGGGACGAGTAAATTTAAATGCTTGGCCAACCATCTGTCAGCAATTAAAAATTCAATTTTTAAATTCCAGCAGATAGACAGGCGAAAACGCTTTTTGAAAAATTTTCAACTTTTCTTGAAAGTGTTAAAAACATATAAATTTTTATTCATACAATGCAAGGGTGTAAGATTTTCTATCTCAAGACGGAATTCTTACACTACTATGTTTTCTTTATAAAAAATTTCTAGCATATTAAATCTTTAAAAATCACTGTACAAATATGGTAAAAATTATTGATAAAAAATAGTAGTGCAAGAATTCCGTCTTGAGATGGAAAATCTTACAATCTATGCTTGATAGAATGCATTTTTTTTTTTTTTTATGAATAATTATAAGTATTTCTAAAAATATTTTGTTCTTTCGGATGAGTTGTAAAGACATAATTTATGAAGTCTCTTAGAAATATAAATTTAGAAAATAGTGAATTTATTAAAAGTGAAACGGAAAAGAGCACAGCTCTTTAAAGTTTCATAAAAGTTCCACGCCTACATGTATGGCAATTTTTAAATAATAAATCGGAAAACATGTTTTTAACTTTCAAATTTCAAATATAATACATTAAAATCATATTCCATTAAAATTCTTCAAACCTTTTTTTTTTTTTTTTTTTTTTTTTACATATTATTTCGTTTTTATTTTCATTCCTAAATGAAATATCAATATCATCAATCATCTACAAATCAAAAAGTATTTTTCGGTACTTATTTCCGGTGTATTTTGTAACGTTGTAAAGGATTACACATTAAAAATGCTTCTTTAGATCAAAGGTGGATGAAAGGTGCTTTTATCATTCACATTAAAGGAAGTTTAATTTTAAAAATATTTTATTCAAAAGCGTAGTTTTACAGTTTTAGAGGATGGTTTTGTGAAAAACATCTGCCATATTATTCAGAAATTTTAACATTTTGTACTGTAAAAATATGCGCACAATTTCATAAATTTTTACATTTTAGTGAATATTTTTAACAATTTTGTGACTTTTATAATTTATTTTCTATTACATCAAACCCTGCATTTACAGCATTACATTTATACAAATATGTGAAATTACAAAGATATAAGAAAAAACGAAATACCAAAATAAAAGTACCATTATATTCAGAAGTGCAAATCACGTGTAACAGTAAAAATAATTTTAGAGTCGAGTTGAGATATAATCTATGATCGAAGTCTTTAACTTTGAATAAGAATTTAAAAAAAAATTAAATTTTAAAATAAACATATGAATATATATATATATATATATATATATATATATATATATATATATTTAATATAATATTTTGAAGGATATTTTACATTGAGAAATTTATATATATATATATGTTAACATACATATTTTAATAAGAACATCATATTGAAATATAAGATAAAGAATTGAATGATCAATTTAAAGAAAAATATTATATATATATTATATATATATATTGTGAGATTACAACGCAGTGTTGCCAGATCTGACGGTTTTTTTATTCAATAATCACCAATAATTTTGAGATGTGATATTTGATATATACAATAGGATATCAAACTTTGAAGCGATTAGGCAAACGTTACAATTAAAAATTATTGGTGATTATTTAATAAAAAATCCGCCAGATCTGGCAACACTGGTTAAAAGGAGTTTTCTAAGAAGTTCGCAAAACGGGAGTTGCGAAGCAGATAAGTAGGGTTAGTAGTTTTTACTCTGTTTATTTAAGTACTGTACTACGACAGATAGCACGTATTACCTTAACCCTTTGCGGCGCAAGACAATTCGGATCATATAAATTATATTGCCACCGGAATTCATGAACTAAATTAAGCTAAAAGAAATTTTAAATTTTAAGGTTGAAAAAAACCCGGCTTTTTCTGATATGTTATAAACGTAAAATTATGCTTAAAATTTTCCGGGATGAATTTTTGTAGCTGGATCTTAAATTTTGCGTCCTCGCAGCGAGGACAGCTCGCGTTAAGGGGTTAACACTTAACAGACGGGTTGTATTTACTCTGTCTGTCCCGGTTCCCGTAAAATTTATAAAAAAAAATTAATTAATGGGCATGGTAGTTTTATTGAATAAATAATATTTTTTAATAAAAGTGTATAATGTTTTTATTTACATATCTAGTAGTCCTTATGAATTTGATATTTTATAAAACATCTACTCTTACGCAGTGGGACTAGCATAATTGACATATCATAGTCAATAGCTTTTCCACATAACCCCGCCCTTTAAAAATAACAAACGTAAATATTCATTTTCTGTCTTATGGGTAGTCATAACGTAAAAACATGGCCCGTCCTTTAAGTGTTAAAAGAAAATTTACACTGAGAAATTTATATAGATAATTCTTAACTTACATATTTCAATAATAATAACTTATTGAATTATATAATAGGATTTTATGATATGATAATTACAGTTACGTGTTCGAAAGGAAAGCTACCTACTTTGCAAGACTTAATAAGTAATTAGTTTTAAATATGTTTGTCGAAAACAGGGTTGTGTATAAATACAAATTTTTTAACCAGTGTATAAAAGGAATGTTAACACTTTCGCAAATGCATGGTTTTTTCTTTTTCACAGTAAGGTCTGCCTGTGGGCGTTATTTTCTCTTATTACATTATTTCAGAACAAAATTCTCTGTATTCATATTTATATTACAAATAGATATACATTATAGTTATACTCTTTCTAATCACAACAAGTATATCCGTAGTATATTGATATTATAAATATGAATATTGTGTATATTTTTAAGAAATAAATAACATACAAATTGCGAAAGAAATGCCTACTAGTGTAGTTAGAGATTTTAAAATGACGTGAATCTACGTCAGCGGAAGTGTTTAGATCGTGCTCGGGTTTCCGACTTGATTCGGATTTGGTTCTGATTTGGTTCTAACTCCGTTTTGATATGCAAGCAGTCCAGTACGAAGGCTGCTCGTGCTCATAGAGGGGTTTCAGTTCGTGATAGTTCTTGGAATTAATATATCTGAAGTATAGTATTTGTGGAGCATAGCCAACTTTGACACCTATTACATACTTGCCAACATTCTAATTAATAATGTTGTTAGTTCCGCCCTTTTTTCTACACCAGCAAACTTTTAGAGTAATATTTTCCAAATGCAATTACGATTAAATAAGAAGAAAAATACTCTAGAAAGATATTGGTGTAAAAAAGAAGGCGGGGCTAACAATACTACGGAATATTAATCAGTATGTTGGCAAGTATGCTATTATACCTCTTCCAAGATATAGTAATATTAATTCAATCATTGTTTTATAGTTCAGTGAAAATGCCGACCACTGACTTTTATTAATCTGTGAGATAAAAAATCATTTATTAGTTATAGTTAGGCGAAGTATATATGGATATTCATATTTTATGAGACGTCAAGTAAAGTAGTCCCATTTAACATTTGAATTAATTATAAATTAAATAATTTCTGTTAAGTTTTAATACTGACTTTGTAATTTATTTAGTTATAACACAGCAGGTATGGAGAGGTATGAAGAAGTCGCACAAGACGTAACCTCACAATATATATGTATATATACATGTGTGTGTGTGCATGCAAACTGTGTGGGTATATTAAGGTCAAACCTGAACCTACGTTTGATCTTTGACATATGTTATAAAATGAAAGATGCGTACAAAAATGTAAAGAATTTTAAAAAAATAATTAGGAATTTCAGTTGATACAATTAAAAAAATTATAAAAATAATTTTTTTATACTGTGTCATAAAAAAAAAAAAAAAAAAAAAAAAAAAAAAAAAAAAATCGAGGAATTAATTACCCCATTCTGTAAAAGGATAATATACAAATTGTCACCATTATTTCGTAAAACTTCCAAACGATATGTTTAAACAAAATTGACGCACAAATTAAAATGAATTCATTTTTTTACGTTATCATGTTGTAACTCGCAATTTGTTTTGCCACTCGTTATGTTGATGTATAGAAAATTGGCATACATCCACTTTTTTTCCCCCTTATCATAGATTAGGCTTTTTTTTTTTTTTTTTTTTTTGACAATGATGAAAATGTGCGTATGATTTTATTATTATACAATAAGATTTATTTTTATTTTTATTTTATTTTATTTATTTATTGTTTTTGTTTCTGTAAAACTTTTAATTTTGTAGTTCTTAAAATTCCATCACTTGAAATTTTTAATTGCGTGTTCTTAAATAATTTTGTAATTTATACAGTATGTCAAAAATGTATCATTGTGCCTTTTTATATTAAAACAATCACAAATAACCAAATAATGACGCGTACTTTCACTTTTTTTATGTTTCGTAATAAAATATCAATGTTTATTTTAAATAAAGTGTAAATTAGATGAAGCTAACTAGATGAAGAAATTTTTTGTGACCCTGACGCAGTGAAAAGTTGAATTAGCGCCGTTGTCTGGACTGTTGATTCTGCAATCATTTTAACATTAACGTAAGGGACATAACAGAATGTCTGGAGCAGAAAAATTATCTCCTTACTTCTAATATAAATTTTTATTGAGAAAAATACGATTAAAAAAAAAATATATATAGAATAAGGAAGAAAAAGAATTAACATAAAGCAAAATAGGTAAATCAATTCTTATTATATTCAGAAGATGAAAATTTACCATAGAACATGGGATCACAAACCAAGTTGAGAGGGTGAAAATCGTAAAAAACGAAGCAGGAAAATTGATTGTACGGGACCCGTTGCATGGCCTCCGCGTTCACAAGATTTAAATCAGTGTGACTTTTTTACCATGGGGTCACTTTAAATCACTCTTCCATGTGACTACTCTGGACGCACTGAAGAATCTCGCCGCGCAGACGGTCGTTGCCGCAGTAGGCATCAGAATCATACCTGGTATCTTTTAACACGTCCCGGAATCGTTTTTACGTCGTTTAAACTCTACAATGACGTCAGCGTGCATCTCTATCAACAGCTCTTGTAATATTTAACCAAATAAATCTTTTTTTAGTTAATGTTACACTTTTATCGTTTCAACGTAAAGTCGAAACTTGCATGCGTTTTTCGCGATTTTTAGCCTCTTAGTGTGGTTTCTGACCCCATGTTCTATGATAAGTTTCCTTTATCACTCCTTTCAATTTGTCGGTCAAATTTTGGAACATCCTGTATATAAGATGTCAAACAGGTATATAGTGAGTTAAAGCGAAAACCGAAATGATGAGTATTTTTAAAACTGTGCATTAAAAATAGGCACGCTTAATAAGTCAATATAATCGAGAAATGAAGCATAAAGTTTTTATTATCATAATCTCTGGATTTAAATTCTAACATTTTTATTTTATCTTTTGAAACAAGAAAAAAAAACTTCTTTCTCCAAATTTCTCATTACATTAAAACATTTATATTTGACTGCTTATTTTGCTAAAGTTTTAACAGTGATAAACGCATAACCGCTTTGTTTAGGTATAAAACAGCCCCTTTTTCGCACTTTAATCAAGAGTTTGATTGCAATTTTTACAACGCCATCTCTAAAATTATAATTATAAACAAAATTTTTGTCTGCTTTTCTCTCATAATCACGAAAACACATTAAGTAAGTATGTTGTATGAATAACTTAGCATTTAAATTTAATTACTCATTGTTTACGCTATTTTCATAATTACAAAGATTAGTTCTTTGTCTACTTGTGCTTTTCAAATAAATTTCCCCGTTTAAAACCTGGTTCTGATTTATTATCCGCTTCACTAACGCTGTGAACTTCGCAAATTTGATAATAACGAGAAATCTTATGTAATTTATGCAGTAAAACTTTATACATAAATTCAATTGTTTTAAAAGCTCAATTAATACTACATCATGACTTTATATATTTTAACTAAAAAAAAAAAAAAAAAAAAAAAAAAAAGGAATTTCATCATAGATGAATATATAATACAACCGTTTTGTTTTTCAATGTTTATTTACTTATTTATTTATTTTTGATAACTTACACATACTACTGTTGTTCGAAGATCGAAGTATCGATTATTTCAGGTAATTTTGCACCATTATTTTCTTACAATAAACATTTTCCTAAATGCATAGGTTTTTAAAAAATCAAAAACATTCTGCTTATCTTTAACTTTTCTATGTGCACAGTAATGGTATCCATTTATCGTCGGCAAATTTTCCTATTTTGAACGGTAAGCTCCGTCTTTTAGCTATCTTTAAAATGTTGCTGAATTTAAAGACAGATTTTTAAATGTTCGTGTTAGATACATTTAAATTTTATTCACATTAGTAGCATAGCTGCCAACAATCTAACTATTATTTCGTAGTACTGTTAATACCCACATTTTTTTTTTTTTTTTGAGTATTTTCCTTCCAGAGCTGCCAACCTAATCCGGACAATTGTTAATACCACCCCTTTTTCTACACCACTTAATTTTTAGAGTATTTGTTTTCTTCATTCATCTTAAATTTATTTGAAGAGAATAACTCTAAACATTAAGTGGTGTAGAAGAAGGGGCGGTTCTGACAATTTGCTGGATTTGGTTGGCAGCTCTGTGCTTCTTATTTGATCGTAGTTACATTTTCAGTAAATTACTCTAAAATTTAAGTGGTGTGAAAAAAAAAGAAGGGTATTAACAATACTACGGAATATCAATTAAGATGTTAGCAGCTATGATCAATTGATGCGGTAAAATGCCATATCACATGTACAGTCGGTAACAAAAGTGTCCGAACACTAGCAAAAATTCCTATGTAAAAAAAGTACACTTCATACGGTTTTGTTAAATAAATCCTTATCGAATCATGTTCTTAGGCTGACTAAGAACCGGATTTGACAAGGATTTATTTAACAAAACTGTATGAAGTGTACTTTTTTTACATAGGAATTTTTGCTAGTGTTCGGACACTTTTGTTACCGACTGTATACGTCTACGACATTTAACGGGCCAAAAGGGAATGTGCAAAATCTTTTTCTCTCTTTTTTATTTTATTTTTACTTATTTACTTTTTAATAATATATTGCTTCAGAAGAAGCTAAAAGTAGGGTCTGTTTTCTTTTCCTTTTTTTTTTTTCTTTTTTTAGGACTGAAAACTATTAGTCTCAATCTGCGGATTTTTACGATACCAGTTTTACGATAGTTAGACATTTATCGAAATCTAAAATTTATCGAAAATATATTGAATAATTTGAAAGCAATGTTATAATAAAAAAAAAAAAAAAAAAAAAAAAAAACTAATAGTTCTCCGTCCTAAACTAAATTCTGCTTTTGCTAGAATTTCATCAAAATCTTTTTTTTTTTTTTTGAAAGAAAAAGAAAAGAAAAAGAAATTAATAATCAGTACCGAAACAAACACTATCGAAAAAGTTTTTTTTAAATAATTTTTTATTAGGAAATAAAAAGCGCGTGTGCAAAATTAAATAAAAAACGAAACAAGATAATTATGTTTAATTTGAGTTGGTAATTTAAGGATGCCATTGATATAATAACTTTTTTGTTGTAAATTGTTTTTAATAAATTAAAATACGGATATCATAATACGCAAGCGAAGTGTGACGTCACTATGGATGCAAGAAAAATATTCCCTATGTTGATCGCCCATTGGATTTTTTGTAAAAAAATATTAAAAATCGAGGGAAATTATTTCCCGATTCCAATCCCCATATTTAAGCATAGATGTGTATTAGTTATCGCGTGCATGCGTTAGATTAAGTTGTTTTTGCTGTAAAATTGATAAAATTAGAATATTAAATTTCAAAATTCTAGGAAAAAAAACGACAAACTTCCATATTCAATTGGAAACATAAACGTTTCATTACAAAAGGATGATATTTACACAATAAATATCCAACTAATGTAATAATTCCGATGATGATAAATATTCTATCATAATTTGAAGTCAAATTTGTTTTCAAATGTCTGAATAAAGTATCTGATAAAAGACACTAATATGTTGCAGCAGAATAGATTTCATATCTGTCATCCTTGGCGGAAAAAAAATATCGCTAAATTATCTGGCGAACATATTTAATTCCTTTCAGAAATCACGGTTATTTTAACAACTTATATTAAGAGAGTAATGGATAATATGAAACAATATTTCGTACAATACATATTACGAAAATATACATCTGGCATGTATATTTTCGTATTACGTTTTTGATCGCCAAATACAAAAAATGCCAAGGACGGACGACAGTCTTGAAATTTAAAATTAAAGTTTTGTCAATTTGACAGCAAAATAACTCAATCTAACACATGCATATGATAACTTATACATATCTATACCCAAATAAGGGGATTAAATTCGGAAAATAATTTTCCTCGATTTTTAATAATTGTTTACAAAAAATCCAATGGGCGATTAACATAGGAAACCTTTTTCTTGCATCCACGGACGGTCAGTGACGTCATCACTTCGCTTGCATATTGCTCTAGTAAAGAAAAAGACCTTTGAGAGAAACGTTCGAGTTACTTCGGTGCCAAATTTCAAATTTCGCCAAAGTAGTTCTATACTAAAGCTTTTATTTATTTATTTATTGTTAGAGTAGGGTGGAGGGTAGAGCTTGATTATCGTACGGGCATTGATTTTTAATTTATTTATTTATTTATTTTTATTTATTTATTTATTTTTTTTTTTACTAAAATTAATATTTTACATTATATTTCAATGTTTTATTATTATTATTATTATTATTATTCTGCAGAAATTTACTGAGATATTTGTTATTATTTATTTATTAAGGAATTACTACTCTTATATAATGTCAGCAAAAATAATTTTATATTCATTAACAGTGCAAATTGTTAACTTAAATGTATGATTAAACCTTTTACATAAGTGATACTACTTTATTATTATTATTATTATTATATAATTATTTGTAGATTGTATTTATTTATTATTATCATTATTGAAATATAAATATTTTTCTTTTTGTCTGCGACTTGTAGACACTCGACCCAAAGGATTAACCTTTCTTATTACTAGTATTTGTTTTGTAATTTCTAATAGGCTAAAAAAATTTATTACTTTTTGCTTATTCGGTACAATGTTGTTTTATATTATTGTCTATGTTTAAAATCCTCCTCTTTCTCTCTCTTTTGTTCTCTCTTTCTCTATATACATATATTATATATATATATATATATATATATATAATGCAGTCAATTCGATTTCTGAAATTTTACAAGTTATATATTCCATGTTATTATTAAGTGGTATGTGCATGTTATCGCCTTTAGGGACTCCAAAGCTCCAATATATTTATATATATATATACACATATATATATATACATATATTACAATAACTGAAAGTCACCGTAGAAAACAATCATAGGAAAATGGTACGAGAAGAACTGCTGTTGTTAAAAATTTCTTTTATAATTATTGCGCACTATCCAATATAAATTTCATGCATAATATGTATAGGAAATATTAAACTATAAATATGAATTTTAATATACACAGACATCATACCATCTCATTAATATTCACTAATTAAATGTAAAATATTATTAATGTGAGACATACGTATATGAAAAGAACTTATAAATAAATGTTTCGTTGACACTTTGTTTGCATTGCAGCATTCGTGCCTATTCTGTTTGACATACATAGGGAAGTTTTTTTTTTTTTTTTTTTTTTTTTTTTTCCCAACCCAAAACAACTGTTGCGAGTTCTTCTATTTTATGGTGTTTATTCAAAGTTTGTACTAATTGCTAATAGGCATACTTTATTAACTATGTATGGTTGGCATACTGCGACACTACGACCCATATTTATTCATGAGTTTATAATTATTTGGGCATTTATCTATAATAATAAAATTTAAAATAAAAATTTTGAAGCTATGATTTAAAGGGGTTTTAGGTATGACACGACCAAGTGCAAAATATTAGAGGAGAATGGAAGTCAATGAACCAAATTTTTCCTCATTAGCCAGGTTGATATTAAACTCTTCCCTGTAAAACTCATGATCGTTCTTGTCAAATTTAAAAATAATAAATGCAATTCTGACTTTTAAATTGTTCCACCACCCTTGAATTGTTTGGGCGTAAGATTGGAGTGGAGTTGGCTTTAGAAAAAAAATCTCTTGCTAAATATTAACAACATAATGTGCTATTCCTTATTTTTTATAACCCACCAGCAGCCGAGCGGTTCTGGTAGAGGTGAGGTGCCGGGTTCGATCCCAGGTCGCACTCGTCGCTCTAGCCGTTTGGAGTTTTCCGTGGTTGTCTCCGAAACAATGTGCTGTTCCTTATTTTTTACCTTCTTTCACCTAATTTTCTTTCCAACTCTTTCGAAATTAATCTTCATGTTTTTTATGAAAACATGTGCACCTTCTTCTCTGAATTTACCCAATTGCTTATATCTCAAAAGACACAATTTGTCTTTTAAGACATGTGCAGTCTCAAAAGACAAATATTATTGAAATGTCATTTTCGTGACAGACTTTATTTAATTCTGAAATTATGTACTGAAAATTGATCATTCTTCATTATTTTATTGCTTTGTAGCATTTTAAAAGAATATATTGTTTTTTATTTAATACTGTAAATTTTACTTTGTACATGTAGTTTCTCTTAAAAACAATACGTGATGAAGCAATTTAGGCGACCTATTTAGAGACAGGAATGACAAATTAATACAGTCAACCCGTCACATTATTATTATTATTATTATTTGCAAATAGGAAAAAAATATTATTTATTTTATTTCTTCAATTTTTTTTTTTTTGTTTCTTCCCCTCGACCGGTGTGTATTTTCTAATTTTTGTATTTTCTAATCAATTTCTTTGGATCAAAAACTTCTGATGTTAACTTTAATTACTTGGTTATATGAAGAAGTAATAAAAATTGGATTACAAAATACCTCCAATGAATGATTATCGAAAAAAAAAAAAAAAAAAAAAAAAAACTTTATCATATTTATCCCAAATTGAAATTTAAGAATGGCCACAAATTGAAATTCAATGTAAATTAGCATCTGTTTTTATCACACAAGATTACAAATTATTGAAATAATAAAAAAGAATTGCTCTTGAAATATAAAATAAGTGTAGTAGGCATAATGAAAATTTTATTTATAATAATTGGTATCAAATGACATGATTGTAAAGATACGAAGAGTTCCACCACTCACTTGTGAATGATTTAAATTTCTAACAGTGTCCCCAAAATTCACAACACTGGCATCTGATGCTTCGAAGAAGAAAAGATTAAAAACAGTTTCATTTCTACAAATGAATTTGATGCTAAATTCTGATTTATCTTCTAACAATAAGTGTAATTAATCCTTTGTAGCATCTTGTCCATTGTAGTGGACAAAAGTTTAATTTTTTTTTCCTTTCACACAAATGGTTTTACAGATTTGGTTTCAATGTTTATTCTTTCTGTATTATTTAAGCTTTCAACTGTTGCTCATATATAGCAGCATAATATAAAATTACAGATTGCATTGCTAGTTTGAAAATAGCGTCAACCTCTACTTCCAGGTAAGTATGATTTCTCATTGTAAACATTGTATATATGTACTAAACCTTTTTTTTTTTTTTTTTTTTTTGACGTTTTGCATTTTGAAATAGTAATTTTAGGCATTTTAGAATATGTTTGACTAGAACGCTTATTTTCAGATGCTATTTTTCATGAAAATCGATGTATTTTTCTTTTTGTCAACTACGATGGACATTATGAATAGGCTACGTAGGATTGCTCTCGTTTGTCCATTGTAGTGGTACAAAAGGGTATTATTTCATTTTATAGATGTTACAGTGATAAATTCTTGGCTTCTTTACAAAGCTGTCATACCATAATGTTCTATGCAACTAGGATTTTTCAAGATGCCCATTGCCGGAGGACTAATTAAAGCAGTATCAAGAGTAATTGATGAACAAGATACAGAAAGACTTACGTAAACAAAGGCCAATGTCAGTGTAAAAATCTATTAAAAAAATAAAATAAAATAAAATAAAATAAAGTCAGTCAAAGCAAGCTCTGTTCTCTACGATGCAGTGGATCATTTTGCTAGACAAATATCAAATGGTGCTCAAAGATGTAAGATAGAGCTACGCTCAAGAAAATCTACATATTCATGCGTAAAATGCAAAGTTCATTTGTGTATCGAGGAAAAAAGTGACTGCTTTTATTATTTTCATCACCACTTCTACTTTAGATATCGAGTTTCGATATGCATACTGTCCACTACAGTGGACAAACTGTAACTTTTAAAATAAACTAAATTTTGATGAAAAAAATTTTTTTTCCTGATTTTTGGGGCAATTTTAAATAGGAAATACGCAATAATTTCCTTTAAATTTTCCTAGGTGATTAATATGCAACAAAGGGTTAAAATTGTTTAACATGAAGAATTGTAATTTTCTTTCCTTCTTTTTTTTCTATGAATTTCAACAACATCATTAATTTTTAACTCATCTAAAAGAAGAAGTCTATAATGTTGTTCATCACTTTCAAAAACTTCCTTTTCATATTCAAATTCTTCAGCAAATAACAATTTCATTTTTTCTTTTATTACGTACGAAGTTTGTTTTGGTCTGTAATACAATCTACAGGTTTAAAATTCACTCCAATTAAAAAATAAAAAAAATCAATAACAAATTCTTAATTTTATTGCAGACTATATAAAGAAAGGTACAAAAAATCAAAACGAATTATAAAACATTGTCATTGGACATGCATTTTTATTTTTATTTTACTTTATTTATTTGTTTATTTATTTACTAGCAGGCTACGCCCGCTTCGCTGGTCACTATATTTAAATGAATTTTCGAAAGAATCGAATTAATATTTATTTTTTTACACCGCATTATAGACAAAAATTAAAAAAATAAAATAAAAATAAAATGAAATAAAATAAACTGAAATTTCTCTAAACCTCGCTTTGGTTACCCGCTGTCTACGGCATCTCTTTTCCCGCCCGCATTGCATCAGGTCTAGGTTTCCCATGCCTGCAGGAAGATCTTTCCCGGGCACTTCAATCTGGATATTTATCGACGACAGGTGGGATCTGCTATTATTTAAGAACTACGATTTTAAAGATGACTGTATCTCAGCATCTATTAAATATTTTAGTTTTGAACAATGTATTTTATAGCCCATGCTATTTACACTATATTACGATTTGATTCCGACCAATGTAATAAAATAAAATAAAATAAAAAGTAGATTAAATATATATATATAAACAAATAAATTTTAATAAATTTAATCCTTTTTACTATGTATATACTACCATTTTTCCCGATAAATACAGTAAATAAAAAAAAAAATGAATAAATAAAAGATTTTTCTTTTAAAGGAATTTACTAAAAAATGAAAAATAAGAAGTTGTTCTACTATAAAATATTAAACATAACTGTTATAAATACGTTTTTAAATTTAAAACTAATTATACTTATTTTTTTCTTCTGCATTACGATTTTATTTTCAATAAATAAAAAAAATAAAAAAAAAAAATCGCCTTCAAATGAATGAATTAAGTAAAAATAAGTTGCGTAATAGCCGTTGCAAAGATACGCAGACGATTGAAGCAAAATAATTAAATTTATGAAAAATGAAGCATTAAAGGCAATATTTAAAATCGAAAAAACATTAATTTAAAAAATTCAAATTCGAAATTCGAAAAAATCTCGATGAGGTGCATACATGCATGGTCCCAGGTACCTATATGCCAAATTTGGAAGCTCTGCGATCAATAGTGTGAGCACCACAGCGCAGATACACACACAGACACACAGACACCCACACACACAGACACTTCTCTTTATTTATATAGATTTTACTGTTAACGAATGATTTATGAGGTACGTATTAAAAGACGAACTAAGTGTTGTGACGTCTCCGATAAGTACGAGTAGCGTGACATTAAGACTATCACAACTTTAAAAGATTACAATTATTTATTTTTAAAATAAACTAAATAGTCGTCTAGATTAAAACTGGGTTCAACATTAAAGATAGGTGATGGAGTTCATACAATAGTAAAGTTCAGAACAAGTACTTTTGCACAAATAAATTTCGCCTGCCTTACAAGGCAGTCTCTGATATTGAAGAAAGCTCCGAGCCTCAGCTCTTACACCCTTTAATTAAATTCACCGTCTTCTCTCTCTTCCCAAGAAGACTCAGTTTTTGGAGGGGAGTGAAATTGTCCTTTAGGTCTCCAATAGTATCTAGATGGAGGTGACCCGTTCATCTCTCATTTGGCAACTTGTGGCGCCAGGGCGGAGAAATCCGTCGTCTGCAATTCTTCTTCCAACATTTCTCCGGAAGGTGCAACACCCGTCAGGGGCGTAAACAGGGCGTCTATCCTTTGTTCAGTAGTGTCAAAATCGTAGACTTTCTGTCTACTCTGTTTGTGTGGTTCGAAACATCACAGCTCACCCCCCCTTAAGACGATTATATGCAAATTTGCAGAGAATCGAAATTTGTATGGATTCATACAAGGTTACTCCCACAATATTTACTTTGGGTCCAGAGGCAACAAAATAACTTCCTCTAATACCCATTTGGTTAATGTTAATTTTAAGAACCTTAATTTTACAGTTCATTCAAAATAATAAATTTACAATAATAACTAAATACAATTACTACACTGATAAATTAAAGAAATTCTACAGTTAATTTTACACTAAATAAGTTTTAACATGATAAACTTTTTTTTTTTTTTTTTTTTTTTTTTATTTTACACACGAGAAAAATAAATGAATGAATAAATAAAATAAGAAAACAAGGAAAAAAAAAAATACAAATAAAACTCTAAGTTTCTCTTTAAACATGATTGAGACCGTCTACATGTTTTATCTCCTTTCCTTTGAAAAGTAAAAGGATTAACGATAACATCATGCGACGTTGGTATTCCATTGGGTTCAATTGCAACCGGACAAAAGGATTATGATCCGTCCCTGTTTTGAAATGCTGACCATCTGAGTGAAGTTTCAGACCTTTAATCGCGAAAATTATCCTCGCACATCCCTTTTCTGTGGTACAGAATTTCTTTCCGGTTTTCAAAAATTTCCTACACCAAGTAGTATGTTCTTCCTTCTTTTCTATTCCCTTATCTATGGCGTTTGTCTTTAAAATGAATTCCCTTGAGTAATCCGGTGTTTTTCTCTTCCGAATCTTTCCTTTCACTACTATAACCGAAGATTGATAATCGCTTTTCCCCATTTCTATACTTTTAAGGTCCCGCATCCCTTTATCGTAATTAATTAATATCTCAATTTGATGCGGTGAAGTGCGATAAAGTTTCGAACTAACTGATTCTATATTCTGTCCTATCATATCCGTACGACCTGGTTCGTTCGAAAATATTTTCCAATATCTCATGAATTTTTTTCGTTGCGTTTCAGATTGTTCGAGAGAATATTTTTCCGTTAATTCGCCTTCCTGCACTATTTCCTTAAAATTGAACACACCGAGTTCAGACACGGAATAAGGACTATTTAAATCTGATTCCTTTATTTCGTGGCTGTACCTTTCATTTAATGAATTTTTTTGTTTTCCTCTCTTATAATAGGGTTTTAGAAGATTAGTATGGAAGATCTGAGATTTTTCTCTTTTTTCCGGCAAGTTAACACTAGGATCTGGCTCGGAATTTTGGCATTCTATTTTTTTTTGGTTCGATCCAAGTAACGGACAGTTTATTTTGCTTTGAAGCCGTTAAATTTACAATCTGGTTCTCTGGTTTGCACTTTTTATGAATAACGTTCTTATCATACAATTTTTCGAAAAACAAAGTCTCGGGAGTCCTAAGAATTTTTCCAAAAATTAACTCCGCAAAATTTGAACCATTCAGTTCGTAAGTTATTGTTCCTAACGAACTAAATATTGCCACTGGCAGTTGGTTTTCCCAATTCTGGCCTTGCTCTATGCATAAGAACTTTAATAGCCTTTTAACAGAATCATGGAAACATTCGATCACTTTAATTCCCAATCTCTCGAAAAATGTAGATATAAGCTTGCTCGTAAAACCTATCCCTAAATTGCCTTTTATTTCCTTTGGAAATCCAACTGCACTAAAATTATTCAATAAAGTCTCTGCGATCGGCTCTGATTTATCATCTGCGATGCGGATTACTTCCGGACAATTTAAAACTAAACTCATAGCCGTAAAAGTATTTTTATTTCTCTTATTCGAAACAGGTTGGGGATCTACTACATCAATATTTAATCTAGGAAGGTTTTTAAGTCTAACTTCTTTCGGCATGATTAATTGTCTGTTATCCGTACCTTTGCAATCGGCAGATTTCCTAACTAACAATTCATTCTTCACGAAATGTTTAGAGTTCCTTTCTTGTTCCTCTTTAGGACACGATTTACTAAAACTCTTATCTTTCGACTGGACTAACCGAAAACTAACGGTATCCGTCTTAGCTAAGTTTGACACTTCGTTTTCTTTTCTCGGGGGTAAATCAATTTCTTCCCCATTCGTCTTTCCCTCAATTCCTAAGTCCGCGCTAATCCTTTCACTTTCATCTTCGCTTCGAGAATGCTGTTTCTCCCTTTGTTCAGTTTGGCTCTGAATAACGACCTGATTTATCCTATTATGGCGTAGCTTCATTTCTTGAATAATTTCGGCCGTATTATTGCCTAAGAGATAATGCGACATATTTATACTTAAGTCTACCACAGCCGCCTTTGTTGAAAATCGGCCAGTCTCTGCGAATTCTAGTTCTACCGTGGCTAAGGGTAAACATCGAGACTCATTTTCTAGGGCGGTCTTCAACCAAATTGTTTCTCCATTTAAATTTTCATTTTTAACGTATTTTTCTGAAATTATATCGACACTTGAGCCCGTATCCCGCAGAATCATCATTTGTTCACCGTTCACGCGTGCCTTACTCAGGTAAGGTGAAAAGGAAGGGGCAAATTTTTCCGCTGTATTTAAATAACACACGCGGTCTCCTTTATTTAAATTGGGACACATCGGTCTTAGATGAGATTTTGATCCGCACTCATAACAGGCTGGCTCTTTTCTTTTCTCAAATATTTTTGACCTTTCCCTTTCCTCGTCGACATTCTTATCCCTCCAATTTGTATCAGCCTTCTTATTTCCTATTATTTTGCTATCCTTTTTCTCCCGTTCGTCCCGTTCGTTATTTCGCTGTCTGTCGAAATCTCGCTTTTCGGAATCATTAGAATTTTGTTTTCTTTTTATACCCCTTACCGCTTCATACTCATCTAATTTACTCGCAACCTCTTCGGGTTCTTTTAGAATAGCCCATTGATCTATTAAATGATCCCGTGCTTCATGGGGAGCCCTCTTTTTAATCTGATCTGCGATCATCAATTTTTTTAGCGATTCGAAATCATTAACTTCGACTCCGCTCAGCCATCCTTCAAGGTAACTTCTTAGTTCAAATACTAAATCCCTCCAAATCGAATCTGATTTCTTATTATGAGTTAAGAATTTAGTTCTGAAAACCTCAGGACTTAATTTAAATCTGTTCAGCAATAATTTTTTTACATATTCATAACTCTCAATAGACTCCTCCGGTTCTCTTATCACAATCTCCGCTATTTCTACGGGCACTAAGGCTAATAATTGAGTCACCCACTGATCCTCAGAAATACGCAATTTCTTTGCTTGCCTTTCAAATAAGGTTAAAAATATAGAAATATCAGTTTTATCAGCATCGAACTTTTGCATCACCTGTGTTAAAGACGCTGTCGGCGTAGTGCTTTCACTAACTTGTGAAGTTACACTAACCGTTTCTGCGCTTTGTTGTAATCTAAGCATTTCTAATTCGTGTAATATTTTCCCTTCTTCTTCCTGAAATCTGCGGTTCTCTTCTAAACGCCGTTGTTCTGCTTCCCTATATTCTTTCGCGAGTTCAAGTTGCGCAAGTACTGCGATTTCGTTAAAATTTGGCTCGCTCGAAATTTTCTCAATTATATTTGCGATTTTATCAGTAGGAAATACCTCGATATCTAATTCCTCAGCTACTGATTTCAAATCTGCCTTCCGATATTTCCATAACCCGGCCATTTTAATCCCTTTAACTATTACACTAATAGTACACACTAATTAAACAGAAATTCAAATAAATTTTTAACATTAAATTTCAAGAACATACAGGAAATAAAACATGTGACAATAGACTATTTTAAGTTGTCTAACACAATTTTCAATAAATAATAGCACAAAAATTTTAAATTAGTGAGAAGGAATTGGTGTAATCTAGAGTAAAAACTCACAATTTGCAACCCGCTCTTAACCTTAAGATAAATAATTATTTTCTATGAATTAAATGAACTATGCAATTTAGAATGCCTCTAGAATTACCCAAAATAAATACTGAAGAGCTTACCTTATTCTTTCTCCATTTGGATCTTTATCTCTCTTTTGAAAAGGCAGGGGGAGGAGAGTTTGGCATTAGCAGAGTCTCGCTCCGGTCAACTTGTCCTCTCGGAAATCTTTTATCCCAGGAGATGTCCCTTGAGGCTGGAAACACTTCACCTTATTTACTGTTATCGTCCGCTGCCACCAATTTTAGCTGTGACGTCTCCGATAAGTACGAGTAGCGTGACATTAAGACTATCACAACTTTAAAAGATTACAATTATTTATTTTTAAAATAAACTAAATAGTCGTCTAGATTAAAACTGGGTTCAACATTAAAGATAGGTGATGGAGTCCATACAATAGTAAAGTTCAGAACAAGTACTTTTGCACAAATAAATTTCGCCTGCCTTACAAGGCAGTCTCTGATATTGAAGAAAGCTCCGAGCCTCAGCTCTTACACCCTTTAATTAAATTCACCGTCTTCTCTCTCTTCCCAAGAAGACTCAGTTTTTGGAGGGGAGTGAAATTGTCCTTTAGGTCTCCAATAGTATCTAGATGGAGGTGACCCGTTCATCTCTCATTTGGCAACTTGTGGCGCCAGGGCGGAGAAATCCGTCGTCTGCAATTCTTCTTCCAACATTTCTCCGGAAGGTGCAACACCCGTCAGGGGCGTAAACAGGGCGTCTATCCTTTGTTCAGTAGTGTCAAAATCGTAGACTTTCTGTCTACTCTGTTTGTGTGGTTCGAAACATCACAGTGTGTTTTTTGACCAGAATGCAATAATAATAATAATAATAATAATAATAATATAATTAATGCATTTTATAAAATTCGTTTTCCAAGATACTTTATAAAATTTAATACAGAGTGTACAGTCAAATATAGAATTATATAGTGCTTGGAATATTAATATTCTAGTAGGCTTTGCCCACTTCGCTGGTCACTATGTTTAATTGAATTAAAAAGGAAAAAAAAAAAGAGAGAGAGAGAAGAATCATCATTTTTATACTCATTTACAAATAGAAATAAAATAAATAAATAAATTGAAATTACTTAAAAATCCAAAAATCGGTCTTCGAGGTGCACAAGAACCCCCCCCCCCCAAAAGGCACCTGAGTTTCGAATCACGTGACTGTTCAAGCTACCGTCTTTGCGCCATGCTGTCCGCACATACACGGACACACAGACTTTGCCTTTTACATACATAAAGATTACACGCTTTATTAAACATAACCAGCCCATAACATATTAATAAAATGGTTAGAAAATGTTTCATAGATATAAAGGTTATAGAATTGGAAAAGTGGTATATCTATCTATCTATCTATATATATATATATATAGAGAGAGAGAGAGAGTCTTACCTTGAAGAAAGTTAAATACCTCAGAAAACTTTTTTTTTTTTTTTTGGTTCCAATGGCACGGCGCTTGCAACTAAGCATTAGCCGGGGATCGCCGAATTGATGACCATTTGTGAAGAGGCACCCAATGGGCGGTCATCGCTACCCCTAACAGGGACAACACATCCATGTCTTCTCCTGGATTCGAACCCACAGCCAACCGTGTAGGAGTCAAGGACGCTAACCACTACACCGTCTGGGCGGCTATAAAACTTATTTTAAATGCATAATTTGTAAGATGATATTTAACTTTTTTTTTTTTTTTTTTTTTTTTTTTTTTTTGCATGTTCTACTACATTTACTTCGTACTCAGTATTAAACAAATAAAAAAACTTTTTAAATTTTTCGATGTCAAAATAATTTTATATAATTGCGTTATTAGACTGTATGATGTTATTCAAGTACTTTCCATGTGGAATATTAAAATTCTCACCTCGAAGATGCGTTTCGAATTTTGTTCATATCTTCGGCTGAACAACTTGTATATAAATTTTATTACCACTACATGGAAACCAAACAACAATGATATACAATTTCTCCAAACAACAATGATATATTTCCATTTTTATTTGGCTGTTACAATATGAGTATATATGGAAAACAGTAACCTCTCAATCGTCTTTGTTTTACATTAATATTATTACGAAAAACTTGTCGACATTCTTGTGTGAGAAAATACTTTGTGAAGAAACAGGAAGGTTCTAATTTATGAGGCTTTTGATTGAGCTAATTCTCACATCAGTACTACACCACTGTGGTTATAACGAATATTCCCGAAACAGTCCAATACTACTGTTAATTCATCGAATATTATTGATACAATGTAAAAAAGTAACTATTACTAGCTGCAAGAAACTCTCTGTGACTGGAGAAAATAATTATTTTCTCCAATCTCAGAGAGTTTCTTGCAGCTGGTAATAGTTATTTTTTTACAGTGTCCAATGAAACTGTCACTCGTACCGCAAAAGTAACTATTCGAAGAATGTTCTGGAACGTTCCAAGAAACTGTCACCTGTTCCACAGAAGTCAAGCAAATAACGTCAAATACTCAACAGCAGGAATTTTCGCTAGCTCATGAACAAAGTTCAATCACTTGGAACACAGTCTGCAAAGTACAATCGCTCAGAATAGCTCTCTGAACAGCTTTAAATCGCAGTGACTACACACTGTCTCCGTATAACTCGACTGACTCTTATTAACACCCTTTGGCGATAGGATTTGGTGGTAGTCCTATCCAGAATCCAATGGAAAGTTCTAGATCTCATCTCCTATCCATTGTACAGCTTCAAAACTTCAGAAACCCTAAACTACTATTTATCGCCGAATTTGGTCACTAAGTCGCCAAATTCGTCATCAAGTTTATCGCCAAGGCTGAACTCACTAAAAGTGAATGAACTACCTTCTTTTCTTCACTCTGCCTGTAAAAGTACTCTCACTGCAACAGGACAAACAATGCAGGGGAAAAGACTTAATTCATTGAAATAATATAGAAAATTCATACTCTGTTTTATTTTTACAGAATATTTACCTATGTATTGATGTATTATACCATAGCCCCCTAAACTAGATCCCTTCGGCGTGGCTCGGAAACTTCGCGGTAGACAGCGCCACACCTGGTACAGATTGCGCGACTTTTTTATTCGAAAGCCACCAAAAATTTTTAAAAGTGGGATTTGATATACACAAAAAGCGAATAAAATCGAAGAAACGTCGATTATATATGTCATATATCACTTCTTAAAATTATTGATGACAGTTGAAAAAAAGTCGCGCAATCTGTACCAGGTGGCGTAGTCTGCCGCTTGAACTGTTGCCACATTTCCGAGCCACACGGAAGGTATTTTGTTTAGGAGGCTATGATTATACATTCTGCATAGAATATACTTGGGATATCCATGGGAATGCCTTGTTATCCCCAGAAGATACAGAGAAAATCCTCAAGAGGCACTGTGAAAAATCGGTTCACGGAAGCGAACATTTTACAAATAGTTAATGCATTTAGAAATTCCAGATAAGAAATTTTATCTTTCTTAGATGCTAATTATCCTATCATTACTCTAATTATTCAAATAATATTTTAAGTTCAAATTCTGAAAGTTGATATGGTCTTTAAACATATGTTTTCTCATACTAAAAGTATTTTTCAAGATAAAATTGTAAAAATTTAGATATAGGATAAATGGAGCACGTTAAATCGACCGAAAACATCAGTAAGGATTTGTTTGCGAAATTCAAACTTTCGACATAAATGAATTTGTGGACTGCTTTTAGGATTACAAAAGATAACATTTAACATTATTTAAAAATCAACTACAAATGTATTTGTTGTAAGAATCATTCACATACATATCTACCAATTGGTATGAATAGGATACGATTTTTATTTCATACTTTACAAAATATATACCAGGGTGTAAACAGCCGATATATTTTCCTGATTCTTCCACCAGTATATTTATACATTTTTTTTTTTTTTTTTTTTCTTTTTCAACCACTTCAATGCTTTTTGAAATGATATCTTCTGTATCATTTTTACTTTCCGAACCTATATTAAGTAAGAAAAGTATTGCAATCATGAAAAAATTCGAAAATGGAATTTTGGTGTATCTGCACGTTTTAAGGTTTCATGAGTTCATTTTTTTTTTTTTTTTTTAAGTAATATATGTATGTATGCGTAGGTGAGTGAAATGATAATGAACGTTTAAACGCTTTGATCAAAGTTTTGATATAAGGTTGGCAGGTATGGTATACGTCACCCTCGCCCAAATTGTCTAGATTTTTAAGAGTGTGAAACTTATAATTGTTTACGGGGACACACAGAACACTTTTTATTATAATAACCAATGGAATAAAAATTTTTAATGTGCAATAACGTAAAATCGCTTTATTCTATTGAGCCAAAAGCTGGTAGCTGTATTATGGGTCACCGTCGCACGAACTGTAATGAATTTTGACGAGTCTAGTAGAAATACTTTTTTAAAGAGACGCAAAAATTCATTATGGCCTATTACAGGGATGGAACACGGGCGCAGAATTCATACCGGAATCCGTTTAAGAAATTTCTCTACCTATAATATCGTTGATTTAAGAAGTAGAAAATTTTCTTACATTGATAGTGGTATGAATTCTGCGCCCGTGTTCCATCCCTGCTATTAAGTAAAATTGTTTGAAGTACGATAGCGTCTAAGGTTCTTATTATCATGAGGTAAGAGTTGGTTGGTAAGTTATAAGTCAGTGTCGTACATCTTTTATACATTTTGATGAATGTGAGACTTATAGTCAAGGATGAAAGTTTTCCGACTTCTGGCGGAACTTTTCCACCAGAAATTTTTTACAATAATCTGTATCCTATTTAATCAAAGGATATTAGAGTAAAAATACGCTCATCTTTTCTAAATAAAAATAGTGGTGCGGATAACGATAACCACTTTCTTCCCTGTATAGTACTTTCACAAAGACACTGATGGACAAAATCAGCCATTTTGTTAAAAACAAAATAATAAAGGTACAAAAAGGCATTATTTAAAAGGAAAAAGAATATAAAAATACAAAAGCTGTTTTACTGAAGACTACAAAGCTGTTTTATTGCCTTTTAAAAGCCTAAGACAGAAATACAACGTCATATTTATGACCTGCACGTGGAACTCTGAAAGTGGACCACCCGCATTAAGCCCTTCAGGCAACGCCAAAAAAAAGCCCCTGCGAAATCTTCAGAAGGCACTAAAGTAATCTAGAAGCAAGCAGATTGGTCGAAGAAAGGTCCAATCAGAAGTACACCCAATGGAAAAAATGCAAGGGGAAAACCTCCTCCAAAAATTATAATGAGAGACTTAAAAAATTAAAGGGAAAAAAAATTCCTTTAAGAGTGGGATTCTAAAAATTGCCTTCGTGTTGTGCAGACGTAATGTGAGGTCCTGCTATCATCAGTGTGTTGCTGCCTAGCCGACCTGACTCATCTAAGATGTGCTCCCTGCTAGCCAAAATATCCCTCTTGTGCCTTGACTGCGCCATAGCATCTGGTAAATCTGGTGAGAAGTTCTCTTATTCCTGAGTCAGTAAATATTCATTTTACTTTGCAAAAACGCATTTCTAGATACATGTTTTTTCAGTACTCATCTTTAGCACCATTGATGCAAAATCAAAGATCATTGTTATATCATTTATATTGTATTGTAAAATCATAGAATAATCAATTTAATTAGTATTCAAAATTTGGATATTTAATAAAGAAATTAATTAAAATTATATGAATCTAGTATTATTTGAGAGTAAATTTATTTATTAATAACCATATTATTTTTCAGATTAATGTTTGCTTTTTAATTAGGATTAATTTTAGGGCATTTCACAACGCATGCCCGAATATCGAATTGATATTCAAAATGTACGACCATGAAGCTGTCACTTTAGAGCCACGGAAATGAGGGTAGTTTGATTTTGGTTAATATCCGCCCAGCAGACACAAAGAAAGATTCTTTATCATTATGGCCAGTGGACTGAAATTATTTTGAGTGCGACAGCGTCTAAATTATTTATTCGATTACGATGAAATCTGATCAGCATTTTATAGGTTATTCAAAGGAATAATGAAGAACCGTAGAGATTTAAATGAGTGTAGGACTGTGTGTGTGTGTATATATATAATTATATTTAAATTTTACCACTATACAAAGTAGAATTTTGATGAATTGCGATTAATAGGCTCAAACTGTTTAAAGTTCGCTTTAGTACTGTTAAATTATGTAAAACATATGAAAACAGATAAATACTTGAAATTGTGAGCTTTTCATTTGTAGTTATTTCATAGGGACGCACAAAAGATATTTGAATATATTATAATTTTGTTAACGACATACAGTTTCGGGGAAAATATTCAAACACTCCATTATATTTTTCCCATTTTTTTTATTCAACTACTTCTCTTATTTAAATTTATTTAAAGTACCGTTAATTACTAAATGTTGAAAAAGCCAGGTAGAGACAATCCAGATTTATATATATATATATATATACTCGTATGTATGTATACATATTTGTACAAAATGCATAACTGCCACATTTTACGCTTTTTTATTTAAAAAATAATTACTTTATTTAAAGACTAAAATTATGTGTTTAATTAAATAATAAAACAGAAACTGTCGTAAAATAATGGTAATCAAAATATGTAAAAATTGGCAACTATAGAAATGTAAAAAAAGACTATTAATAAAGAGAGGAAAATGATGTAATCCAATTTGGCTATTTCGCATATTTCTCGCTTACTCTTTCTCATTTTTTTTTTTTTTTTTTAATCCATCAAATAATGAAACATTAAAGCAACTTTTCTTAAAATAATTCATTTTCAGAGGGGAGGGATGAATAATCGCTTTCTATAATAGTTTCACGCTTTACTTTCTTTAACGTAATCAAAATTTCGATTTTGCCTTTAATTACACTACTTCTGAAGTTATTGCTGCAAAGAAATTTCTTCTCTGCTTTTACCCCGATAATCACAAAAGCTGATTACGCGAGGATGTTGAAATTTAATTATTCTTGGTTTACGCCCATTACCTAATCAGAAAGCTTCAGTCTTCTTTCTTAAAGATAAAATTCTTTATTTAATGACAGGTTTTGAATTATTATTATACGTCGTTAACGCTGTAAACTCTATATTTTAAATTTGTTAAAAGTGAAAAGAATTACAACTTTTCATAAATTATTGAAATTAATAAGAGTTTTAGTATATTATATATAATTGAATTTCAAAATAATTTTAGTTATTTAACGTAGAAAACAATGCTTTAGAATTTTAAGAATGTGGTTAAATATTCAGTTTATTTCTAAAAAATAAGTTTCAGGGAAGTAAAAATATCGTTAAGCTACATTATTTTAAATGAATATAAATGTAATTACTAATAATATTTTAGTATAATTAATCAATACTTTTAGTTTTTCTACCAAATTATATTTTAATCAAATATACTTATTCACGGTATCCATCATCAAACACACATATCGTGAAAAATATAAAAATGGTTTAAAATAGATGGGATATTAAATAGTCTAAAGACGATTCTGGAAATTTACACTTTTACAAATAAAGTATCATCACAATTTTGCCAAACAATGTTGTAATAGACAACGTTGTAATAGTTTACGTATTTCTTACGTGCTGTCATATTTACTCAGCGACGTGCATACATTGTAGCATAATTCTAAGACGTTAGGAAACTGGAAATTCTTGAACAGTAGTTGCCAAAAGTGTTGCCAAATCTGGCAGATTTTTTGTTCAATAATCACCAATAATTTTAAAAAGCGGTATTTTGTATACATAATAGACGAATAATCTTTGAAGTGATTACGCAAATGTTACAATTAAAAATTATTAATTATTATTGAATAAAGAAAATTGGTGTAACTCATTTCAACTATTTCCCTATAATTTTTGCTTTTCATATTTCAGCTTGCCTGCATATACTTCACCGAAATCATTACATATCATTATACATATCATTAGTAAAAACTAAAACTAATGAAAATTCTTAAAAGTTTTCATTCCTGTATGGGAGGAATAAAAAATAGCTTCAGTTACTCCCGTATATTAATTTCTTCAATGTAATCAAAATTTCGATTTTACCTTTAATTATACTAATTCGGAAGTTATTACTGCAAAGAAAATTCTTCACTGCTTTTGTACCCGATAATCACAAAAGCTGATTATTCAAGAATGTTGAAATTTAATTATTCTTGGTTTACGCCCATTAGCTAATCACAAAACTTAAATCTTCATTCTTTAAGATAAATTTTCTATTTAAAGACAGGTTTTGAAATATTATTATGCGCCGCTAACGCGGTAAACTCTAGAATTTAATTTTGTTAAAGAGAAAAACGGTTATAAATTTTCATATATTATCGGTGTTATTAAAAGTTTTAGATTATATTATAGATAATTACACCTCAAAATAATTTTAGACATTTCCTGTAAAAGAATAAAAATAACAAAAGTTTTAGAAATGCAAAAATATTATTAAATATTTGGCTTACATGTAAAAATAAAGTTTTAGAAAGTAAAAACATCTTTAGATATTTCACTAAATTTATTTTAAAGGAATATAAATGAAATTAATAATTATATTTCAGTAAAATGCAGTATACATTTTTCCTGCTTAATAACTTCGTTTTATTTTTGAAAATGTAATCGCAGTAGTCTGGTGTGGAATTCGCACCACCACCATTCGTTCATTCTGCATTTGAATGTTATAAAGACGGAATAAGGGCTGAAATAAGGTCTGATATGCAATAATAGAGGCACCAAAAAAGGGGAAAAAATAGGAAATTCTGCCGAAAGAAAAGATTAATTTTTAACAGATTATTCTAAGAATCTATACAGGTTTTACAAACAATAGATACAAACATGGAAAGAATGGTTTTACAAACATTCCTGATAAATTATATTACAATCGAGCATATATTTTACATATATTCATTTTTATCCTGGACAGACACACATAGAAGTAGAATTTCGAAAACAGTACATTGTACATTGAGGCATCGATAATCCGGAAGTTTATAATCCGGCAACACCTATAGACCGGCGCTGATGATCTTTTTTATTCTTCGCCTGCAAATCGTAGTACTCAAAGGGCTACTCTCAAATGACCTTGGATCACTGCCAACTTTTATAAATCGTCATTAATGTTTGCGGATTCTCATTTCACTTTACTGATTAAAAGATTAATCAAGAAGTCGAAAAAAAATTCCGAAAAAAAAAAACTATATTTTGTCTCGATATCGCAAATCCAAAAGTTATTTAAAAAAAAAAAATGATCGTTCATATTCCTCATGTCCGAAAATCCCATTAGCCAAAATATTAGGGGAACCGGAAAATAATGTCGTTTTGAATTAATAAAATGATACCGGAAATTTTTGTTTAACAGTGTTTACATGGTACTTTACAAATAACCATCCTATAAGTTACCTAAGAATATCTTAAATTTTATCCAGGATAAATTTCCGATGTCAGTATTTTAATTCAAAACGACATTATTTTCCGGTCCCCCTAATAAATATGAAAGCTAGAAAACTGTCTAACACCTGCCCTGCGCTGCAACAGGTGAAGAATTACTTTTATCGATAAAAAAAGAAAGTGCTAGTAAAAAATCGAACAATTTTTAGAGGGACATAATGAATGATTTCATTAGCAATTATTAACTGATGTACGGGCATACGTTAAAAGTGAAAAAAAAAAAAAAAAAAAAAAAAAAAAAAAATCTGATGTGGACGCCACATGACTTCCTTATACACCCATTGGAATATACGTATTGTTATGAAAACATTGACATTTTTGTATGAGGCAACTGATTCGTAAATAAACAGGCAGGTTTCAACCACAAAAAATAAATAAATAAATAAAATAAATAAAAGAAAAAGAAATACCAAAAACTGCTACTTCAACCACAAAAGTCCTGATAATTGAATTATATGTACCGCCGAATAAATATATATACTAGTCTTTTCAGCAATGGCTTATTACAGAATCTCTCATTGGCAAATTCATAAATTAGAGTTTAATGAAAATCATTCGAGTATAGATAGCTTTTGTTCTCTTTGCCGAAATTCGGAGATGAAAAATGCTACATTTTACCGAAACAATTAATTCAGCTAAAACTGAGAAAGAATTTACTAATTCTGGCCATCTTGAAACAATATTTGCCGCCAAATTTGATCACTGACCTCGCCAAGTATGTAGCAAACACTGATTTTGGTCTTGGCATCGATTTTCGCGGTTTTCCGTTCAATTTGGCGACTTGGCGGCCGAATTTGGCGAAAATTTGTAGTTTATGGTTTCCAAAGTTTGGAAGATCTAACTTCAATAAGAACAAAATTCTGGAATTTTCCGGAAATTTTCATTGGTTTATAGAGCTGAACTAAATTCTTCGAAAATTCTTTAAATGACAAACAAGAGTAAAACAAAATAAAGTGCATTCATCGACTAGAAACTGCTTATATATTAATAATTATTTTCTGCACCCGAAAATGTCGGCAACTTTCAAAACAGCATCATTGCGTGCTCTTATCATCGTGCTGAATATTCATTAAAGTGCATTTATCGATTAGAACCTTTTTATGTCTTTTTGAATTAATTTCTACAAGCAAAAACGTGGACAACTTTCATAAAAATATCATTACGGGTTCTATTTACGGGTTGAATATTCATTAAATAAAATGCATTCGTCAACTAGAGCCTGCTTATATTTTTACAAATTATTTTCTACGTGTAAAAGTATTGAAAACTTTCATAATAATATTATTACGGGCTCTACCATAAGCTTATTTGTAAATCTCCATGATGGTAGGTCATATATAATGGCCAAAACTTTTGTATATTCGCCATTATGAACCTAATTTTCCTAAATATCTCCAAAACGGAAAACCATACAAAGTTCAAAAAAGAAGGTGCCCAACTAGATGTTATAACAAACCTATGTACCAATTTCCAACTTTCTACGTCCAACCGTTTTTGAGTTAAGCGAGATACACACTCACACACACATACATACAGACGTCATGAAAAATCGTGTAAAGTCGCTGATATCTCTAAAACGAGATCTCGTATTAAGACGAAACTTGCCACTGTATAACTAGGCATCATGACAGTCACACGTATAAATTTCAACATTCTACAATGATTCGTTTTTGACCTATGCGAAATATAAAATCCATTTCGCAAATCGAGATTCCAATACTTCCTTATACTTTGTATATGGAAGTAAGAAAGAAGGAAGACAATGCAATTAACTGACCAATTTTAATAGAATGTAGCTCTTTGCAAATTCTTTCTCTTATTTTTTATTAAACCAATTTTAATTTAAATTTATATTCGGCCCAAAATTAAAGATCTGTATTGCTCTCTGTATTATAATTTTTAATAATTTAAAAATTTTAACTTATTTCAAACATTATTTTAATTACTTACATTTTTGACAGGGACTTGTAAACATCTTTTAAAACTATATATTAAGAAATATTTCTTTGGTTGGTGTGACTGATCGGCAATTTCGATATATTTTTCGAACACCTGTAATCATGAAAAATCGGTAATTCGGCAGTGTCTATTTCCTGTCGATGCCGGATTATCGAAATTCTTTGTAATATTAAACTCTTGAAAATTTTACACGTATGAGTATACTAATATTAGGTGTACCGGAAAGTTATGGCGTTTTGAATTAATAAAATGAAACCGGAAATTTTTGTTTAAAAGTGGTTACATGGTACTTTACAAATAACCATCTTATAAGTTACCTAAGAATATCTTAAATTTTATCCAGGATAAATTTCCGATGTCAGTATTTTAATTCAAAACGACAGAACTTTCCGGTGCACCTAATATATACACATGCAAAATCATTATAAAAACAGCAGAAACAATTGTAGAAATCTCCCCAAATCTGGATTTTAGTCCATTGATATCTGTTTTCTTTTAATCATTTGAATATTTCATGCAATCGTAATTACCTTAATATCTTCATTTTATATTTATACGAAATGTAAAAATAATAATGATGATAATAATGATGATGATAATAATAATAATAATAAAGATAGAAAATTGATGTAACCCATTTAGACAATTTTCTATATAATTCTTGCTTTATCTATTTCAGTTTTTCTACGTATACTCCATCGAATAATGAAACATTCAAGTAAAAATCCTTATGCATTTTTATTTTTAGAGAGAAGGGATGTACACTCCTTCTCATATTTTTAGTACACTTTATGTTTTGAAATAACTAGTGTAAAAATAATTGTGAACAAGATTATACTAAGTGCACTTAATATATCTAGTATTCTAAAAACCAAAACTGCTATATATATTTTTTTTAATATAAAACAAAATTAATAAAAAATAATGCAAAATATTTTTTCTCCACGTTTTTAGATGTTCATAATTATAGGGACAATCAAGATTTTTTCGTTTTATGTAACTTACCAGCGGATAAATTACCGTTGACGTGCGAATTTATTAACTACTGGGCTAGATTAATTCAGATATAAGCCTTCAATTTTTCTTGGACGGACATTACTGATAATTTCTCGAAAAAAAAAGAACGTTCATGTAGTGAAGTATGATAAATGTGTTTTTTAAGAGGAAGGATAATTTCAAACACCCGAATTTCTAATGAAATTCGAAGATCTAAAATTGCTGAAGGAAATGTGATCAAACGTTGAACTGCTGGTTTGATAGGAGAGAGATCTGATGCAAAATCAGAGTTATTTTACAGAGATCGAAGACTTATAATTCCTCTTACTGTTCTACTCATAATGTCTGCTGCTGAATTTGCTCGTAATTTTTAACGAAAGATAGGGCTCCACAATTATGCATGTTTAAAATAATTAATAATATGTTAAAATGAATAAAAAACCTGTAATAATCAATAAGCATTTAATGGGGGAAAGAACGTCTATGTTAAAGTTGAATAAAGGCAATATTAAATGGTAAAATGTTGCATTTTCAGACGAAAAACATTTTATTCTTGATTAACCAAATTGTTTTAACAGTTACTGGCACGATCTGAAGATAGCGAAAGAGCAGATTTTTTAAATGCAGATATGAATCGGGCATTTTAAAGGTGGATCTATGGTGCTCTGGGGAGCTGTTTCTACTGAAGGCAGAATAAATTTAGTAATTTTTTCTATGGTATTTTTTCTATATATTTTTAAACGTGGAATTCTCAGATTTTTGTTATATTTTGGGGAGTTCAACAAGACTTACTTTTCTGCACTACTTCTAGGGCAATAGGAAATAGTTTTAAGAAATAAACTTCTGTATTATTGCCTTTCCCGTGGTCCAAAAGTTGAAAAACCTAAAATTATCATATTAGAAAAGTGCATGCAAGTGGAAAGCAATGTTAAATAGTTTAAATGTATTCAAAATATCATCTATGCTATATGAAATGGTATTGAAACTGAATATTAAAAGAAAATGTATATATATACATATGACAGAGAGAATGTGAGACTGTTTCACCCTAAAAAGAGACCCCATAAAATATTAATTTAAAGAATAACTGAAAAAAAAATTTAAAAAATTACCGTAATTTTCTGCGTATAATCCGCAGGTCAGGTAAGTCAGTTCTGCACCAGAAATTTTAATTAGCAAACGAGGTCCTATTTGTACGAGCTGATTCTTCAAAATAATATAGATTATTGTGTTAAACAAAATTTCTGGTGGAGGAAGGACACATTTTATCTGCGGATTATACGCAGAAAATTACGGTACTAAGATTCGAGCTGTCCTTATAATTGTGAACACCTTAAAAATCATCTTTTTGACTGTATTTAAAGTTTTTTAAGATAGAAAAACGATAAAACTTTTTAAATATAGCCTACTAATGAAATTCAAATTAATAAAATATATATTTGTTTAAATAATAGTGTTCAGAGTTTAGTTAATATAAAAAAACGAGTGTCCTTGTAATTATGAGAACCAGTGTATAATAACTTTATTAAATTCTATGGATTACTTTTTTTAATGTAACCAAAAAATTTCGATTTTACTTTTAATTACACTTTTGAAATTATTCCTACGAATAAGGAAAACAAATCGCCACTGCTGTTACCCTGATAATCATCGTGGAAAAAATAATTAAGTAATAATAATTTTAATAAATACTATGTATTGCATGAATGTGCATAGAAATATATATAAGGATCTCCGTTAAGGCCTCAGCGTACTATTTCTTTTTCTTTTTCTTTCTTTCTTTCCTTCTTTCTTTCTTTCTTTTTTTTTTTTTTTAAGTGAAAACTCCTTTAGGCGCGTTGAGCACTTTTGGGTGAACAAAAATCATGAAACTTGCGTCATCGTCAGCGAAGACTTTCCATGAGAAGAAAAAATTTTTTTACCAATTTATATTATCGAAAGTGGAATTCGAGATTTCAGCTGATTTACACGTTGAGGTGTCCTGAATGGGTTTTCTTTTGTATCTCAGCTACTAATTAAAATAATTTCATAAGTAATACATCATTAGAAAGCTTTGTTGATTTGAAATCGACCAGTAGATTACAGAAATTTCTACGGCCAAATGGCGCTGTAATATTTAAAAATTTCAATATTTTAAATTCTAATTTTGATTAAATTATTTTTAATACATCATTCAAAAGATATTTTAAAGTTCTTTTATATTACCGAAAGTGGAATTCGAGATTTCACCTGATTTACACGTTTTGAAGTGTCATGAATCGGTTTTCTTTTGTATCTCAGCTACTAATTAAAATAATTTCATAAGCAATCAATATTTTTACCTAATATAAGGCTTAGTTCGTTTAATATGGGTAGCTACAGATATTGTGCCGAATCATATAAAACAGATCACAAACACTTCTTTACAAACCAAACATAATTCGAAAATAATAATCTAATAGCTCGACGATACAATTCACATGTTACTTAGTTTTCACTTCTATCGGCAGTCCCCAAAGACTGCTTTGATTTTTTTTTTTTTTTTTAATTATTGGGAGTACAAATTAATTCGGTCCGTTTTCAATAGATGGCTCTGGCTGATTTGTTTACTGAATAATGATAGATGTTTTTGGCATTGTTAGAAAGGTTTGACCTTTGTCAACCATATTCAGTCAACGAAGCTTCGAGTTTTATACAACAACATTGGTTTTTTGAGCATTCAATATGTCGAGTTTTGTGCTAAAGAAACAACATTTGCGGGAAGTTTTGATTTTCTTTTTTAATTGGAAGAAAAGTGCCGCTGAAGCGCATCGATCGCTTGTGGAAGTTTATGGTGAATCTGCGCCATCTGATAAATCATGTAGAGAGTGGTTTCGACGCTTCAAAAATGGTGATTTTAGTGTCGAAGACAATGAGCGCCCGGGCCAGCCGAAAAAGTTTGAAGACGCCAAATTGGAGGAATTGCTCGATCAAGATCCGTGCCAAACGCAACAAGAGCTTGCAGGATCGTTGGGAGTCACTCAGCAAGCAATTTCCGTGCGCTTAAAAAAAATGGGAATGGTTCAAAAGCAAGGAAATTGGGTCCCATACGAGTTGAAACCGCGCGACGTTGAAAAGCGATGTGGCAATTGTCGTTAAAAATTACTTGGAAACGTTGAAATGGGAGGTCCTACCCCACCCGCCGTATTCGCCAGACCTTGCTCCCTCTGATTATTGGTTGTTCCGATGGATGCATCACGATTTGGCTGGACACCGCTTCACTTCTTTCGAAGAAATTCAAGAATGGCTCGATTCATGGTTTGCGTCCAGAGAGGACTCATTTTTCAGAGATGGAATCCGAAAATTGCCAGAAAGGTGGACAAAAGTTGTGGCTACCGATGTACAATACTTTGAATAACATGTTTTTTCATTTTGATAATAAATAAAATGTTTTTTTAACGAAAAAAAACGGACCGAATTAATTTGTACTCCCAATATTATTAAAATTTTTGAATTATTTATTTACATAAAACTGCTACAGAAGAACATTAAAAAAAAAAGTTTTTGAAAAATGACTGGTATCCAAAATACATAACAGCTTGCAACTATATAACTGTGTATACACAAACATTTTCTAAAAATGTTCAAATCATGCTTTAAAAATCTGAAAACGGCTACATCTATATAAAACTGTAAATCGAAAATGTTTATGAATCCAATACTTTCTTCTGTTGAGTATAGAAGAAAGTAATAAATAAACAAATAAACAAATGAATAAAGTAAAATAAAATATTACACCAATTTTATCTAAATAAATCAATGTCTTCTTTCCCCCGATGTGCATAAGTGTATGAATTTTCATGCCTATTTCATAGCTCATCCAATTTTTTTGATATAATTCAGTATTTTCTTGTATTGAATAAAAAAGGAAAGTGATTTAGAAACACAACAAAATTGTTTATATTTAACTTACTTGCAAAAATAAAAGTTGTTGGAACATAAAAATTTTGGTAAATATTCGGCTAAATAATTTTACATGAATATAAATGGAATTACTCTATTCTAGTATAATGCATCATATATTTCTTGTTACCAATATAAGTTATTTTTATTTTTTTTATTAATACGTTCCTTAAAAGAAAGATACTGAATTCCTAAATTATCTGGATCCAAACTTTTTGGAAAACAGAATACATGATCCATAGTTCTGGTTCGATATGTCTGTTTGAAAATTACAGAAATTTTTTAGTGTATTTTAACTTCCCTTTATTCGTTAAGCCCGTTTTTTTCTGTCATGTTAAGTCGAAATAAAAGGCTGGTGTGACTAAATTTTGAAATATATGTTGCTTTTTCCAAGAAAATAAGATTAATAATGATCCATAGTATACAGTACCGAATTCTCATGTTTATATAGTGCATAGTATTGATTTTGTGAATCATTAAACAGATATACTGAAAAAGGCTAACGCTGGAAGGGTTAAAAACTAATGCTTATAATTTTATAAAATGTTGTATTTATTTTATTTATTTATTTTTAACTTCGATATACATTTGTTTTTTATAGATTTTACTAATTATTGCATAACAAATTCATATATATTTTACCAATTACATCTTAATTCTATTATATATATATATATATATATATATATAATCGCTCTTCACACATTATTTATACTTACACCGTTATTTTTTAACAAATACTTTCCTCCTATAATAAACAGAAAATTTTCATTAAAAATTATTTTAAAAGAATTCTGGTGTCTAAAAACGGTGAGTAAATTGGATTGTTTTACACCGTTCACTTTTTATAAAAAGTATTTCCTCGTCAAAGCGTGGAATTTCTATGACATGAAGTAAAAAATAATTGTAAAAATATTCCGGTATCATCGAGCTTCCCCCTTAATCAGGCCCTGACGCCACCTGGTACAGATTGCGCAACGTTTTTATTTAACAGTCATCAAAAATCTTTAAAAGTGGGATATGATACATAAAAGGTGAATAGAACCGAAGAAACGTCAATTATATATATGATATATCACATCTTAAAATTATTGGTGACAGTTGAATAAAAAAGTCGCGCAATCTGTACCAGGTGGCGCTGTCTACCGCTTCAACTGTTGCCAAGTTTCTGAGCTATGCAACAGGCATCTAGTTTAGGAGGCTATGGTATTAGTGACCCTGAAAGCTATATATATATATATATATATATATTATATATATTATATAAGCTATATATTCAGCTTATAAGCTGAAATGCTCTGAAAGACTATATAAAGACACTTCCATTGTTTTTTACATAGGTTTCAAAATAATAATAAATCAAAGGATAATAAATAAGCAACAGGGAGGCAATTGCCAAATCTATTTAATATCTATATTGATTATACCATCAGAATCTGGAAAATCAAAGCCAAAATACGTATAGATCTCGGAAAAATTTTGTTTAACAATATACTATTTGCAGACGACTTATGTTTGTTTCCAGATAGTGAAGATAGTTTGCAACGTGCAAATTTTATTCTAGCCAAAATTGGAAATGATTATAACTTAAAGATTTCAAAGAGTAAAACAAAGGTGATGGCTTTTGAAGGTAAAGAACCCATAAGAACAAAGTTCATCTTAGAAAATAAACTAATTGAACAAATTAGTAAAAAAACTAATAACTAATAATTAGTAAAAAAACTAATAACATAAACTAATTGAACAAATATAGCATTTTAATTATTTAGGATGTAACATATCTTATAATTCCGACAGCGATATACAAAACAAGCTAAAAAGGTTGCAATACGTCTGTGAACCATAAGAAGAACGTTAAGAAATACAAGAAAAGATACCAGAATAATTTTTTTCAGGGCAATGGCAATACCAACTCTTCTATAGGGAAGCGAGATTTGAACACTCAAAAAAAGTGATGAAGAAGATATACAATCTTCTGAGATGAAATTTCTAAAGAGTATGAAAGAATGTTCTATAATGGGTAAAAAAAGAAATGATGACATCAGGGTGAAAATGAAAATTAAGCCAATAATATATACTATAATGAACTACAGAAATAAGTGGAGAGAACATTTAGAACGAATAGGTACTGACCGTATTTCGAAGGCAGATGTGAAATATAGGCCAAAGGGGAGAAGAGACAGAGGAAGGCTACGTAAAAGATGAATTAAAGACGGAACAGGCTTGTAGTCTTCACCTGGGTTGAAGATGGTGTTGATGATGGTGATATGTATATACAGTCGGCTGCAAAATTATTCGAGCACTAGCAATAATCCTTGCCAAAAAAAAGTACACTTAATACAGCTTTGTTAAATAAATCCTTGTCGAGTCATGTTCTTAATCAGTCTAAGAACATGATTCGACAAGGATTTACTTAGCAAAACAGTCTTAAATGTATTTTTTAAATATAGGAATTATTGGCTAGTGCTCGAATAATTTTGCAGCCGACTATATATACAGTTGGTAAAAAAAGTGTTCGAACACTAGCAAAAATTCCTATGTAAAAAATGTACACTTCATACGGTTTTGTTAAATATATCCTTATCGAATCATGTTCTTAGACTGACTAAGAACAGGATTCGACAAGGATTTATTTAACACAACCGTATGAAGTGCATTTTTTTTTTTACATAGGAATTTTTGCTAGTGTTCGGATACTTTTGTTACCGACTGTACGTATGTGAGTGTGTCAATTTAGGTATCAGACAGAATTACACTACATTTGATTAACAGTTTTCGATCAAAATGTTTCTCTGATTGTTACACAAATTTTTTAGATGGTAAAAGTAAAAAAAATAAATAAAATAAAAATAAATAGTATGTTTTGGTTATTACAAAACTTTCACATGTATTATACAAATTTAGACAGTACAAATTTATTATAAAAATTATTTTCCATGATGAATCCCAACGATTTTCATCTCAGAGAAGTATCACATCAAATGTCGAAAAAAAGTCAATTTTGTGTCCTACGGGTAACATCTAAGAAAATCCCCCGCCTCAACCGCAAAAACTTTATTTCTTTTTCTTTTTCATTTTTTTTTTTTTTTTTTTTTTTTTTTAAGTACGACAGGACTTTTTTTTTTTTCAATCTGCCATTTTGCATCGTTACCAATTTATAGTGTTCCACTTCGAAAATGTCTGCGAATATCCAATTTTACGATTTAGTTTCTTACTCTATCTTAAAATATTTTGTGAAATCCGTAAAAACTTTTATATATGTATATATATATATACAGTGGCGGCTCATGCAAATTTTCACAGGTGGGGCCCAATCCATCGTATGATGCGTAAATTTATAAAATTTATTTTCTACTTAATAACTTTACAAACCTAATAGATTAATCTTTCCCACTTCCCTTGAACTTGGTCAAGTTGGAAAACAACTAAAAGCTGCTCTGACACACAAAGAGTCTGTCTTGCACCTCTTGCCCACTGTCGCGGGGGGTCTTACCCGGCAAGAGGCTGACATGACTATCACCTTTTCTCATCTCCATTCTTCTTGGACTTAACAGCACTATAATGCAGTACACCAGCATGCCCTCTGTCGCGAGGGGCCGGCTGGGCTCGGCAAGCTGATCAACAAAAGACTATGTATATAAAAACTTGTCTCTCTCATCGCCCATTGTCGCGGTAGGCTCTAAACCTGGCGATGAATTATGTAATTTTTTTTTTCCTGTTTTTCAATAAACGTCTCGGGACAGCCCACGTGGACTTCGGTCCTGGCATAGCTCAACACCGCTCGTCGAGCGGTGAGCCAGGGCTGCTCTCCTGTTCAATAAAATGGGATGAAAAACGAAATTTCGTTTTTTTTTTTTTTTTTTTTTTTTTTTTTTATGATGCCGAATCTTAAATTCAACACTATGGAAAACATTGCATAAAATTATCTCAAAAATTAAAGTTTTATAAATACAATTGAAAAATTCTGCAATGTTCTGATCAATGGAATATCAAAATTTAAATATATGGAAGCTAGCAGACGGAAATTGCCAAGTTCGATACCAGATCGCTTTCGTCGACATATACATTTGGAGTTTACTATGGTTTTCTCCAAAACTCAAATAAAAAGGGATATGTAACACTTAGAAAGACTACACAACTCAGGTCTAGGATCCTCTTTTAGTCAACTGGCTTTAACCCTAACACTACACACCATTAAAATTTAAATTCAAATGTCTCAGTGTGTAATATTATTTAGCTTACGCTAATTATATACCTAAATCTTTTAATTATAGAATTCCAAGTGTTATATTCATGTTTTTTATCTATTTGAATTTAGAAAGTCATGATTAATGTAATGTGGATACATATTAAGAAAAAAACATGTTTCTCACTTAATTTTAGATAATTTAAATTAACTTTCAATAAATAAAGAAATAAAACGGGCTACCATCTTTAAAAAAAAAAATAAAATAAAATAAAATAAAATAAAATAAAATAAAGGAAAAAGAAATATTGCGGATGTTTCTATTAAATCGCATTTAAAAGAAAAATCCTTTAATAATAATAATAAATCATAATTTTATGCAGTTATTTAATCCATTTATCCATGTAAATCCATCAATTATTTATATAAAAATTTTGCAATGTATTTACATGCAATACACTAATCTGAAGGGGGAAAAAAATCGCATATTATTTTTATTTTTATTCGCCCCCCTCCCTCATTTAAATTCAAAACGCTTTAGTTAAAGAGGTTTAAATTCTTATACAAGCTTTTATCTCAAAGGCTAGTCTAGAAAACATTTTTGACTATTACCAGATTTCTTTTTTTAAACACTAAAATTTTAAACTGTCATATATAATTCTAAAAAATTCACCAAAAAAATCGATGAGGGAAAAAAAAAAAAAAAAAAAAAAAAAAAAAAAAAAAAAACGCAATGCAGAAGTCGCCAAATATTATCCTTGAATTGCATGGTTAACAGACAGTTTTTTCCCTATAGTTTTGGACTCTGCTTTCCCAGGACTCTGCTGGCCCATCGACGTGAAAATTACAGCGCGCTTACACTGATAAAGCAGTTAATCGCCAAATATGTTAACCCGATCTTCTAGTAGAATAAACTGTACAAATAAACACGCTAATGCCGAGCCGTCTGAAAACGGTCCTATTCTCTTAGATAAGAAAGGGAAGTAGAAGTCGATCATTCATAAGTGATTTGTGACAGCTCTGGAAAAATATAAATGATAATGAAAGAAGATTAAGAAAAAGTTAGATAGACGTAGTTATTTTGTATATATGTTTTTTAACAATTATAAAAAACAAAATTATTATTATTATTACTATTTTAATCAAGAAAAAATGTAGGTGGGGCCGTGCCCGTTGGCTCTCAATGTAGAACCACCACTGTATATATATATATTTTACTTACCATCGGTGAGGATCGATTTCACAACCTTTGGATTCGTAGTTGTATACTCTGACCGCAGAGCCAACGGGTCTTGACTGAATGTTTCCTGATTATTTAGATTAGTGTTTTCAGATATTTTTAGACTAAAACTATGAAATTTATTTAAAATGTGTGTTTTTTCCGATTTGTAAGATGTGTATATTAGTATCAATTATGTTTTTGAGAAATTAATGGATTAATATTATTTATTCTGTGATGAATGTTGAGTATAATTTAAATATCGAATAATTAGTTTATAGCTTTTTTAATATTATGTCTTGTTCTGTAAAAATTTAAACTGTTATTTATTAATAATAAATACTAAATTGTTATTAAGATTATTTTACTAATTAAAATACAGTAACCGCCGCTCAATAAAATCACTGGTTAATAAAATAAGCCGCTTAATCTGATCAAATTGCCAGGACCGGAATCAAATCAATGCAAACCAATTTTAAAACTGCTGCTAAATAAAATTAGCATCGCCGGTTAATAAACTCAAAAAAAAAAAAAAAAAAAAAAAAAAAAAAATTCTTCAGCAGCAAAAGTATCATTTATGCACGCTGAGCAAATTCTCATTTGCACTGTGAATTTTAATTTTTTTAAATACAAAAGAAATTAAATACAAAAATCCCTCCGTTATTTCTCTTTGTCGAAAATTTTACATTTACAATATTTCATTTTACATTTACAGCAATTAAACACGCCTTATCACTTGTCTTAGGAATAATTTCAAGGAATGTATTTTTCAAAGCGTAGTAATAAGTGGCAAATTTTATTTAATTCGCCAGGTATTTTTGTATTTAATTTTTAATTATTAAAAGACAATTTCTAAATCTTATACTGAATAACTAAGAAACAAGACGTTTAAACGGAAAAAATTTAAATTTTAAAGAAAGGCGTCAACTTTTAGCAAAGTAATGACGATTTTACTCAAAGGAAAGCGCATTGGAGCTTAGAATGTGTTTAATTATCTTATTTCGAAGGAACAGTTAAATAATTATCTGTTAAAAATTAATTAATACTGTTTATTAATTCCATTATTTGGTATTCTTTGAAAAAAAAAATTTCAAATTCAGGGAAGTAACACCTTTTTCTCGACTGCAAGAACTTTCGCCGGATATAAAAATCAGCCGCTTAATAAAATCACTTTCGCTCAGAACGAATGTGATTTTAATAAGCGGCGGGTACTGTATTTAGTAAATGAGTATTAAGAAATTAGGGGAAGATACTATACAATTAATGCATTCAAATTTTATTAATTTATTTGGAATTAAAAACCAATACAGTATTTGAATATGTGTTTAAGCATAGCCTCCTAATCTAGATGCCTTCCGCGTGGCTCGGAAACTTGGCAACACTTCAAGCGGTAGACAGCGCCACCGGCTGTAGTTACGCGTCTTTTTTATTCAACTGTCACCAATAATTTTAAGAAGTGATATATGATATATATAATCGACGTTTCTTCGATTCTCTTCGCCTTTTATGTATATCAAATCCCACTTTTAAAAATGATTGGTGGCTGTTGAATAAATCTGTACCAGGTGGCGCTGTCTACCGCTTGAACTGTTGCCAAGTTTCCGAGCAACGCGGAAGGCATCTAGTTTAGGAGGCTATATGGTTTAAGAATTTTCTGGACGCCCTCTATTATTATTATTATTATTATTTTGTAAGGGTGTTAAAATACAAATATAAGTAGTCCTGTCTACTTAATTAACTTCTGTCATAGACAGAATTTCATCCGTAGTTTTATTTATTTATTTATTTATTTATTTATTTTGGTTAAATGAGAGGAATTACGTTGCCCCTTAAAGAATTAAATCCAAATTTTAATAAATTTTTCAACCATTCTTTTTAAAGATTTTGAACAGATATTTTGAAAAACACTCATGTCGAATATTTACACACAGATCCTTTTCAGGGATACTTTCTTTTTTCAGAGAAATGATGCTCCACCATGCATAGAATTTGTTTCATGTTCGATTATGAATATTATAAATGTATTTTTCACAGTGATTATTTTAAAATAATTCCCATAGTGTACTATTTTTTATTAAATTGCATGCCATACTTCCGAATTAATAATTATGAAAAAAAGAAGGATGACAATGTTTCCTGTTAAACATTCCGTAGGTTGGTTCTTAAGATAAAGCGCCTACAAAATTTTGTTAATTACACAGATGCCAAGTGCTCTGTATTTTAAATATCATTTTTCTTTTAATAAAAGTTTTTGTCTTATAATTAAAGAATACTGCCACAAAAAAGTGTAAAATTTTCCTAGAAATATTACCGATATACAAAATTCGGAATACTTGGCAGCTATGTAGGTAACACACAGAGACAAACTAACTCACATGCAGACATTTTCCAAAAATTCTCATACCATGTCTTACATCTCTTAAAACATGGAGATCTACAAATGGGTAATTTTCACGAATCCAGTACTTTTAATTAAAAAATAATAATAATAATAAAAATTTCAATAATAATAATAATAATGAAAGCTTTAGTAACGCAAGATTATTGTTTCAAACTCAGCTTATCTGTAAAAATAAAAGTTTGAGCAGAAACGTCATGAAATATTCAGCTGAATTATTTTACATGAACATAAATAGAATTACTAACAATTTTCTAGTATAATGTATCATGCGTTTTTTTTTTTTTTTTTTTTTTTTTTTTTCTGCCCGATACAAATTTTATTTAATTTACTTTTTACTAATATATTCGAGAAAAACAGAAGCTAAATTTTCTAAATTAACAGGATTCAAACTTTTTGGGAAAATAGAATGCGCAATTTACAGTTTTGGATCGATATGTCTGTCTGAAAATTACACAAATTTTTAGGGAATTTAATCTTAAGAACTAATGCATGAATTTTTATAAAATTTCACATTATTTTTTCATAGAGTTTGTGTTTATTAGATCTTATTACATATTACCTAACAAATTATGTTTCTTTTCACCAATTATATCATAATTCTATTTCGCCATACATATATATTAGATAGAATTACACCAAATCTGGTTAACTGTTTACGATCGATATGTCTGTTTAAATGTTACACTTTCATTGTTTATTTATTTATTTTTTTTGGATGTTGTAAGTTAAAAATACAATACTACCATTACCTACGCTAGTCGAGTAATGGAAGTAAAATTAGCATGTTGTAGCTATCACAAAACTTTCTTCTGTGTTTTAATATGCAAATTCAAGGAATATAAATTATTAATTAAAGCTATCATTACTAAAACTATTTTCCATGATAAATGTGGCCATTTTCAGCTTTTCATCTCAGACAAGTATAACGTAAAATTTCGAACGAAATTCAATTTTGTGCTTTATAGACAACATCTATAAAAAAAAAAAAAGTATTATACAACATTTCATTTTAAAGACACCGACGAGCTCTTTTGAAAAATACAGATCTTGAAAATTTATGGGAGATTCTTCTGTCAGAGGGAAAGCGGAACATCTACTTCTTGTTTAATCGGAAGTACATTTGGAGAAAATTTCTGTACACAAAAAGTGGTGCGGAATATATGGCTGACACTAACAGGACTGCGAAATACTAATTATTAGGTCGTTGCAAAAGTTCGTGCGGGCGAAGATCATTTTATTGCCTCCAAAGACGAGAGCTTCTATCGCCGTGGTATACATCTGTGACTCGAAAAAGGGGCAAAGGTTGTGGAGAGTAATGGAGAGTATTTTGATTAAAAATTGTCATTTGATTTGATGTATTTTTATGAAATGAAGCAATAAAAGGCCGCATGAATTTATGCAAAGACCTAATAGAATGCTGTCAGGTATGTTGACATGTAGATGACTCTACCATATCATCACCGCTCGTCCGCAGTGTAGCTCTAGTGTGACGCTAAAACTACTCTATTAACATTAAATATATTATGAAAGAAAAAATATCACTTTGGCGCTAAATATTATGAATTAAAGAAAATAAAAGTAAAGCAATAAACCTTTGTCAAAAAGGTATAAAAATTAATTCGTATTAAAAGATCAGTAAATTAAATTTTAATCATTTAAAATTTTCTGACAAAATTTTTAAAAACTGGGATATATTTTTTACACTCATCTAAGTTATTTTTCATTAGTCACATATTGTATAATTTTGTAAACAAAAGTTTTCAGTTTGTCTATTCTTTTTTTTTTTTTTTTTTATTCAGACAGTGCACTTCATAAAAAGCTGCTTTTTAATTGTTATGACGAAAACACCTGTCATAAACTTTGTTTTTATCAGTTGTCAACGAAATAAACTATTATATCCATTAATTTCTTGAAGAGAGAAATGCTTTCGTAAACAAACTTAATTATTTCAAAAGTTTTTACCTTTTGTTCAATATTTGTATTGTTCAATAATAAACATATGTTTTACTGACATCCATTTTTTCCCCTAATTTCGAAGTTTTAATTGTTTATTTTACATGCAGCAGTATTTCCCCGTCCTTTTTTCTTTGGTTCTTTTCATCATAATCCCAATTGTGTATTTTCTTTTTTTTAAACGCTTTAATATTCACTCCATATTTTTCTTTTAAAAATTGCTGAACTAATTATCATACGTATGTAACAAGAAAATTTAGTAATTTTAATTTTCGAGAGATTTTTTGCTTGATTTTTTTTTTTTTTTTTTTTTTTTTTTTTTATTATTATTAACCTGATTAAATTCAAATACTAATTAACTTTATTAAATAAATTACTTTTTAAGTAAATACTAGAAACTGCAAAACCTTACAACAATTGTTTTTAGGTCAAAATAATGGCACGGCCTTTCATTGGGTGATAAAATCAGGCACGAGTGCGTCATTAAAGCAGCTATTGTACTTTCACCTATTAAAAAAATTAAAATGATTTCTGGATATAACTTGTTCTGAAATTGCACACTTGCCAACATCTTAATTAATATTCCGTAGTGTTGTTATTTCCGCCCTTTTTTCTACACCAGTAATTTTTTAGAGTGATATTCTCCAAATGCAATTACGATTGAATAGGAAGAGAGAGACTCTAAAAAGATACTGATGGGCAGGGGCGTACACTCCGCCATTTCTCCAGGACACTCTCAAAGACAAGAAATTCCCGCCTTTTTTGCCACCATTAATTTCATGTAGAAATACTTCTGGTATATTTATCGTCATGTACCATGATTTTACAAGGTAGAGATTATTTTATAAAAATATTGGTAGCAATAAATTTACAATTTTCTCATTCATGAGAGTGTCCTGAAAAAAGGGCGGAGAGTACGGCCCCTGCTGAAAGGAGAGGAGAAGGAGGGGCTAACAATACTACAGAATATTAATTAGTATGTTGGCAAGTATGATATTGTTACATAAAAAATGTAAAATTTTGGTTTCAGTGAAAAATGAATGAACTTAGAAGCTTAGAATACATGATTTATTTTTGTTGCTAAAAAAAAAAAAAAAAAAAAATCGGCGTATCTTACTAATTTCTCTTATCCTGCCGGTTTAGAAATAGTTTTATATATTTTTGTGAGGTGCATAGCACCCAATATTTTAACTTATTCCGGAGTACTTTTAGCTCCGCCTTTAATCCATACCACTTTTCTTTCTTTCTTTTTTTTTTTTATGTAAATTTTTCTTATTTTACCGTAGTTATAAATTGGAGAAAAATATTTTAAAAATAAAGTGGTGCGAAATAAAGGCGGAGCTAAAAATACTCCGGAATAAATGAAAATATTTGCAGCTATGGAGGTGGATACTTCCTTCTCAACTTCCCGTGCAGATTTTCTAGTCCCCGCCCTTTTTTCCAGATCAGTCTTAGGAAAAAGAAATTTTCGCCTTTGTTGCTACTACTATTTTTATACAACAATTTCTATCCTATTTAATCATCACACCTTACTATAACCAAACCAGAAAGGTTTCTACGTAAAATCAATACTTGCTTCAATGGGGAACTTCCTCCTCCTTGAAACTGATCTAAGTAAAGGGCGGGGACTACGAACCCTCCCATTTAATTATTATACATATATTCAAAAAATACTTCAAAACTATTGCTAAAGAATATATATGTTTCAACTAATTTAGGTAATTTCTACCTACATCACACTTTAAAAGTGCCATTATTCGTTAAAATTTCAAGCACCATCCCCAAATCATCTTTAAAATAATAAATTTGTAGTTCTTTTATTATCTATTTGAAAGCTATACTGATAACATACACAATGGCTAACCGATAAAAATTTCATTTCTACATTCAGAGAACCGCAAAATGCTTGATTATATTCGGGGGACCGGAAAATAATGTCGTTTTGAATTAAAATACTGACATCGAAAATTTATCCTGGATAAAATTTAAGATATTCTTAGGTAAATTATAAGATGGTTATTTGTAAAGTACCATGTAAACACTGCTAAACAAAAATTTCCGGTTTCATTTTATTAACCCGTTAGTAGTCGCTAGTTGGTCGATTTGCCGCCCATCTTTTAGTGTTGCTAGTTGTTGTTTATTTTTTTTATTCAATAGCCACCAAAAAATTTTAGAAGTAGCATTTGATATATATAAAACGCGAATAAAATCGAAGAAACGTCGGTCACATCACTTCTTAAAATTATTGGTGACAGTTAAATAAAATGTGTGCAATTTTTAATAGGTGGCGCTGTCTATAGCGACTACTAACGGGTTAATTCAAAACGACGTTATTTTCCTGTCCCCCTAATAGTTTCAAAAAGAGATGTTATTGAAAAATATTCAGGAATTTGTTCACTTGTCATCTTTTACTAAACAATAGAAAGAAATAAAGGAAGAATAAGGATAATTTTATAATAACATTGGTACAAGAAGTTAAAACTAAGTCAATAAATATTGTTAATAATTATTTATTCAAGTGGTTATAGATACAATATAATAATAATAATAATCTATTTTACAAAATTATGTAATAATAAAATAAAGATAATAATAAAAAATAATAATAATCTGATCTTTATTATTTTATACATTATAACGTCAATATAATAAAAGCATTGATTAATCTAATGTTACACAAAATCCATTTTCTCAAGGGTTCATATTTAATAACCCCATAAATTTTCCTTTTTGTTTGCTTTCTGCCATTCGGAGCAGAAAGCTTGTTTTATTATATGGAGTAGCTCTAATGTAATAATCTAGAAGAAGTGGCTGAATATTGTGTTCACATAGCAATAAAAGTTGGTTATAAATACTCTCGGAAAATTTTGTGAACATATGGAAGCGGTATTTCTAAGGTCATAAATGTAAAACTAAGTTCTTAACACGACTTTTGTTTTTTTATAATCTGTATAACAAAATTTATAGATCATTTTGACAAGAAATAATTTTAAAATATTATAGCAATAATTTATTTATTTATTTATTTTTAAATTAACAAAACCTGTTAACCCGGTTTGTAATAAATTTTCTCTCATTGCATAATATTAATGCCCTAGATACATATTGTATAAAATATATAAGAGTAAGTATGCACATTTGCGTGCCCAAATGTATTCATGTGATTTTGTATTCCAAATGTATTCTGCATTCGTGTAATTTTCTGATAAAACCGCAAAAAAAAAAAAAAAAACATCTAACATTTTAATTGACCACCGCAAGTAGAATTTACTTATTAAGTAGTAAAACAAAGTTTTAGTTTGAAAGATATAAAGAAAAAATAGTAATTTTATTTTGAATATAGAAATACTATTATAGCTTAATGTTAATAAGTTTTACTCATTTTAATGACAAATTAAATAAATGAATTATCACTGTTTAAAAATAGTGTTACATTTTGCGAAAAAATCCTTATCCGACAATACTGCGTTTAATTGCTGAAATTTTCGTTCCTGATAAACGGCAGATTTCCTTTTATTATTATTATTATTAATTTTAACAACTTGAAACAAAAGTATATTTCTAGGATTTTTTGAAACTTTAAAATAAATCTAAGGCCATTTTTTTTTTTTCCGATTTTTCTAGTTTTACCAGCTTTCTAAGAGTTTTTACCTTTTGTGCTAACTTTTAAAGAGATTATTTATACCAATTTTATTTTTATATACGATACAAAAGAGTTTAAGTGAAGAATCTAAAGAAAACCTCCCAATTCGTTGATAACAGAATAGAAGAAAATATTGTACAAAAGAGAATTTAAGATGACTTGAATCTACCAACTTCATCCCTGTTATCTGCTTCGAAGCACATCTCACAATTTTCTTGTTTCCCAAAGCGTAGTCTAGAAGAGTTACGAAATACATTCAAAATCATTAACAACTTTATAAGAAGAATTGTTTTTAAGAATAGCTTCTGATGTAAGAAGTATTCGAATAAATAAGAGAATGCTAAAGTTAATTTAGTGGTTTTCTTTCTTTCTTTCTTTTTTTCTTTAATTTTTCTTTTCTTTTTTTTATCGTAGATTTATAAGATCAAATAAAATAATAAATAAAGCGTAAAACAAAATTTATGGTTATTGAAAAGAAATGCATTTTTTTTTTTTTTTTCTCGATGTAAAATCAGAAAATCTAAAGTGAATATCTTGATATTCTGAAATGAAAAATATTTTTCCAGTATATTTTCTAGGTTTAATTTGTTTAAATTTTACTATGCACGTTTCTTAGTTTTTTTTTTTTCCCCTCAAGGAAACACGTTTGTTTTCTTTATTTTTATTTAATAAAATATTAATACTATTATAATCCTATTTTTAGTTCAGGAAAAATCTTCAGAATTCTGCTAATAATGTTTTTGCAAAAAATTGTCACTAGTATGTAGACGTAAATATACAACTTAAGTTTTTTCATAGTATACTATCTTTAAACCATTGCTTTAATCTAATACATATTCCTAAGAAAGAAAAGGGCATACTTGCCAACATACTAAATAATATTCCGTAGCATTCTTAACCCCGCCTTCTTTTTCACACCGATTTCTTTTTAGAGTATTTTTCTTCTTATTTAATCGTAATTGCATTTGGAGAACATTACTCTAAAAATTTACTGGGTTAATTAGGATTTTGGCAAGTATTGAAGGGTGTATAAATATAAATGGTGTAAATGCAAAGAATATGTAAACTAAGAAAAAACAACCGAAGAAATTTTTAAGGAACTTTACTTTGTATACATTAAATAATCGCTTCTTATATATTTAATATACATAAAAGAATCGTTCGGTTTTCTCGTAGTACATCAGTTTAAAACCCTTGTTTTAATCTAAGATATATTCCTATGGTAGAGAAGAAAGGTATAAATGATATAAATTCAAACAATATGTAAACTAAGCATCTAAATAGTGTAATAATAGAAATCAATTAAATGATGTTTATTCGAGAGGGCATAATATAACGTGACTTTTCGCGCATAAGCTGTTTGCCCTCGTAAGCCCTTTCTCGAGAAATCTATATTTAAGTTTGAGTAAAAATGTAGTAATGACTAATGAGAAAGGAGTGGAAGGAGTTCTGATGGAACCTAATGTAACCATGACTTTCACCAATTTTTAAATTCTACATTCATGAAATTTTAAACATTATATCTCGATAGAATATATCTCAAAGCTTAACCCTTTAAGGTTCACTACTAAATTTATTTTAAAAATTACTAAACTAATTTTAAAAATGGCTTTTAGACACATAGCTGATCATAAATATTTAAAAAATAAAAAATTAGCATTGTTCCTTTTCGAGAAATTTTCGGTTTGAAACATCTGTAAGTAAACCTTATTGAATTCAAATAATATTTAATTTAATAAATAAATCACTTTATAAGTAAACATTATCGACAACAAAAACTCGTAAAAGTTGCATAGATCCCAACATTTCAATTTATTCCGGAGTATTTTAACCCTTTGCTGCGCAAGGTAATTCAGAACATTTAAATTATACTGCCACCGGAATTTACGAACATAATTAAAATTGAAGAAATTTTAAATTTTCAAGTTTAAAAAAGGGCCTTTTGTGCTATGATATAAATGTAATTTTTTGCTAAAAAATTTCCGGGATGAGTTTTTGCACTTGAGAATTAAAATTAGGTGTTCCATCAGCGAAAACACTGCGACTGAAAGGGTTAAATGGGCAACTGATTTATGCATCAAACAACACGTTTGTGTATACTCTTTCGATTTCTGATTGTTTTAGATTCTATACGTTATTTCGGTAAAGCGAAAAATTCAAAAAACATGTTTATATATGCTCTTCCGATTAATGCTTGTTTAGATTCTTTTATCATTGCAGTAAAGGATGGTTTCCTGCAAAAAAGAATATAACTGAAAAATAGTTTTAAGAAATTTACTCTGTATACCATACCCTCCAACATACTAATTAATATTCCGTAGAAACGTTACCCCCGTCTTTTTTATTAAACCAGTATATTCTTAGAGTATTTTTCTTATTTAATCGTAATTGCATTTAGAGAATATTACTCTAAAAATTTATTGGTGGGAGAAAAAGGGCGGGACTAACAAAATTACGGAATTTTAATTAGGATGTTGGAGGGTGTGGTACATATAAAAGAATCGTTTCATATAAAAATATTTATTATGCATAAAATAATAGTTCGGTTTTCTTGTAGTAAATCAATTTAAAATCCTTGTTTTAATGTAATATATATTCCTATGGTAGAAATGGGTATGGTAGAAGGTATATATGATATAAATTCAAACAAAATGTAAATTAAGAATTCAACCAATGTTACCAGATCTGGTGAATTTTTTATTCAATAATCACCAATAATTTTGGGAAGCGATATTCGATATATATAATATACTGTCAATTATCGGAGTGATTAGGCAAATGTTATAATTAAAAATGTTTGATGACCATTGAATAAAAAATCCCCCAGATCTGGCAACACTGAATACAATTGAAGAATAATTTTAAGGAATTTTACTCTATATACATAGAATAATTATTTCGCATAAAAATATTTATTATACATAAAACAAGCGTTCGGTTTTCTCGTAGTATATCCGTTTAAAATCATTGTTTGAATCTAATATATATTCCTATGAAAGAAAATGAGTGTATAAATGATATAAATGCAAACAGTGTGTTAAAAAAACACTTAAGAAAAATTTTAAGAAACTTTACTCTATATACATAAAATAATCGTTTCGTACAAAAATATTTATTGTACATAAAACTATCATTCGGTTTTCTTGTTTTTCAGTTTAAAACTACTGTTTGAATCTAATATATATTTCTATGGTAGAGAAAGAGGGTATAAACGATATAAATGTAAACAATATGTAAACTTAGAAGAATACAACATAAGAACAATTTAAAGTAATTTCACTTTGCATACATAAAATAATTATTTCATTAAATGATGGCAGTACTAACGTTAAACGTTACTTTCTTTGATCAAATTAGCAGTTTACATATTGTTTGGATATTGTTTGTGCAATGCATATTCAGATAAATAAAGTCAGAAATTATATGACATTCATACTTGCCAATATACTAATTAATATTCCGTAGTATTGTTAGCCCCACCTTCTTTTTCACACCAGTATCGTTTTAGAGTATTTTTCATCTTATTTAATCGAAACTGCATTTGGAGAACATTACTCTAAAAATTTGCTGGGGCGAAAAAACGGACGGGACTAATAACACTGCGGAATATTAATTAGGATGTTGGCAAGTATGAGCATCAGTGTTGCCAGGTCTGGCGGATTTTGTAATCAATAGTCATTAATAACTTTCAATTGCGACATTTGACTAATTAATTTGATGATTAATAGTTTAGTATATACATCGAACATCGCATCTCAAAATTATTGGTGATTATTGTATAAAAAACCCGCCAGATCTGGCAACACTGTATGGCATATAGGACCCAGTTTTTCCTTTTTACCAATTTCAAGACCTGCTTAGATTAACAAAATTTTAGAGATATACTAATAAGAGAATAGTGATATTATACTAAATACAGAAATTCTACACAGATTTAATTTTAAAAATGTTATATTTCCTTTAATAACAAATGAAATAAATGAAATGCCACTGTTAAAAAATAGTGGTAAATATTGATATTATATATATATATATATATATATATATATATATATATATATATATATCCAAGGCAACAGTGTTGAAGCTTTAGTTTCTGATTAACACATGATTTAATTTTTCTTTTTTACCTTCCTCAAAATAAAAAGTTTGAATCAAAGAAGTTATTATTATTACTAGCAGGCTTTGCCCGCTTCGCTGGACATTAAACTTAAATGAGTTGTCAAAATGCCATAACTTTATTAATAACCTAAGTTCTCGCTGTGATTGGTAGAGGTTTTCTCGCTCCCAATGTGAGGAGTCTGGGTCCCCACTGTCTTCGGCACAACTTACCCACTTCTTACTTCCCCACCCTCAGCGGGAGAGTTCGAAGTTTTGCAAAATCAAACTAATGTACATAATGCGTACACTTAATCAATATCTACACACCAAAATGCGCCATTCTAAGACAATTCAAAGCGAATTCAAACGGAAAAACATGTTTTTACACATGCTTATTGCCCTCCGACTCCGAGAAGGGGGGGGGGGAATTTCGAATTTCGTGAAATGCAGTTACAATAAGTGCCGGATGCATACAAACAATTTACACACCAAATTTCGTGACCACAGAAGTCTTTAATAGACATTATTATAAATAAATAAATACAAAAAGCACAGCTTAAGTATCGAAACCCTTTGGTGACTTTAAATATTTTAAGCCATTTTTGCGATGAACTGAATTGGCTATCTCAATTGTGCAATTAAAGATCTTGGCGAGAAACGTCCGAGCTACTTCGGTGCCGAATTTCAAATTTTGCCAAAGGGATGCAATACTAAAGCTGTTCCATATCGAATCTGGGTTGAAAACGGAAAAAGGGTAAAATAAATTTGAAATATTAGACCTATATTTATAAATTTAATACCGAATGAAAGGGGAGATTTTGCTGAATCCAGAGGTTCAAACAGTTTTTCGATGCGACAATTAGATTTTTAAAAAATAACTAAAGTATGAAATTTAAGTGGCAACGGAAAAACGGATAAAGGGAAAAATAAATTAGAAATATCAGACCTATCATTACAAATTCAGTACCAAATGAAAGAAGTGATTTTTCTGAATCCTGGGGTGTAAACAGTTTTTCGATACGACAATTAGATTTTTTAAAATTAACTAAAGTATGAAACATTTATGGCAACACTTCATTTCAATCTTTTCATAATTTGTAGTGCGAATCACGCGAATACGAAAGTCTTTAACTTAAAAAATTATTTTTATATTTTATTTTTCCATTCAAAGCATTTTAGTGAAAAAATATTTATGGCGCATGCGCAGGCGTTTTTTACCCACAATTTAAACACTAATCATAATTTTGAAAATTTCTATAGATATAATTTCAAGTTGGGTGAAGACCTAAGTTTGTGCCAAGTGCCGTTGAATTCCGTCCAGCCGTTCTCGAGTGATGCCCGGACAAACGTGTTTTAGTCTTTTACCCCCTAGGGGGGGAACGGGGGGGAATTTCTGAAAAGCTGATAGATATAATTTTAAGTTGGGTGATGACCTAAATTCCTGCCAAGTGCCGTTGAATTCCGTCCAGCCGTTCTTAAGTGATGCCCGGACAAAAAAAAGCGACATTCGGACACGATGACACACACACACACACACACACACACACACACAGGCAAAATTTTCTGAAGTCATTTTCGGCTTTCATGGGGTGTAAAACGTGAAGATATCGCAAAATTTTTTGATTCCGACAAATTTACAGACAAAAGTCTGATTTTATTAATATAGATTATTATTTATTTATTTATTTATATATTTATTTTATTTATTTATTTATTTAATTTTTTGAGAATTTTTTAAAATTTTAATATAGATCAAAGACAAAGTTTTTTTTTTTTCCTTTTTCTGTTTTCACTGGTTTCCTGTATTTTCTCTTTCGTGTTACTCCTAAAATGTTTGTTTATAACAATATTTTGATAGAATATAAAAGAGTTTAAGTGAAGATTCTAAAGAAATACTCCCAATCCGTTGATAACGGAATAGAAGAAAATATCTTGCAAAAAAGAATTAAAGGTGACTTGAATCTAGCAACTTCATACGTGTTATCAGCTTAGAAACACAACTTACAATTTTCTTGTTTTTCGAAGCGAACTTCTCGAGAGTTACGAAGTACATTCGCCGTAGTAGAAAAAAGAATAATAATAATAATAAAATTTTTCTTAAGGATTTCATCTGTTGTTAAAAGTATTTGAATACGGACAGGGATGGAACACGGGCGCAGAATTCATACCGGAATCCGTTTAAGAAATTTCTCAACTTATAATATCGTTGATTTAAGAAGTAGAAAATTTTCCTACATCGATAGTGGTATGAATTCTGCGCCCGTGTTCCATCCCTGTACGGAAGAAAACGTTAAGGTTGATTTAGTGATTTAATTTTTCACGATTTAAAATAATAAATAGAGATTAAAATGTAATTTATGATTACTGAAAAAAAAAAAAATTGATATGAAACCAGAAAAGCGAAATGAATATTTTGATAGGTTATGGTAAGATGTTGCGTCACATTCCAAAAACACATTATAGATTCGCGTAATAAGTTCCGAAGAGCTAAAAGCCAACTTTACCCCCTAATTTCTCGGAACAGTGATTTATCAATTAGTAACAAAATGCTCCTTTATTCTTCCCATCTTCGCCCTCTTCTTACTTACGGATCCCCTGTGTGGTCATTTGCATCTAAATCTAATATTAAACTGCTTCTCCGAAGCCAAAATGCAACCATCAGGCAAATTTATGACCTTCCATACTATATACACAACTATCAAATGTACCGCGAAATTAAATTCCCACGTCTCGAAAATTTTATACAACACCTTAATATTAAATTCCACGAAAATTTAGAACATATTGACAATCAAGCTTTAAACACACTCGATGTGTATGACCACACGGATCCTGCCAATAGGCGTCGTCCTAATGTTGGTATTATTCTTCCCTCTCTTCTTTAGTTTTTCGTTGTTTTCTTGTCAATTTGTAAAAATTAAAACTTATAAAAAAAAAAAAAAAAAAAAAAAAACTTGTTATTTTAATCGTAATGCTATACTTAAACTCTCTTCTTTTCTGGTTTATTATTGTAATGCTATACTTAAACTTTCTGTTATACTCTTGTTACTTTTTATATAGGTCTCACTTAATTCTCAATGTAATTTTAACTGTCATTTTCGATTTCACTCTGTCTTCCTTCTTATTGAGCTCAGAATTCCCTTTCTTGTCTTCTCGTCCCGGCCTGTCCCCCTTTTTTATTTTGTTATTTTTTTGTTTATAAGCCATTACGTTATTGTTCCATTCTGCTCCTATTTTCTGGTCCGCTGAGGTGTGGGGTCATCATTGGACCCCGGGTACTCAGCACTCATCCCCCCCTCGAAGATTGGGCTAGATGTCGTGTCACGTGGTTTTCTTATTATCAGACACGGTAGGGGATGCCGACCACTCATAGGAGAGATAGAGTAATAAGGAGATGTATATTACTTTTTGCGAATTTCTTGGGATTTCTTAGAACAGCTTGGATCGATAGCACAGGTCAATGATAATAATAAAATAATAATAATAATAAACTATTCAAAAATTTCTATCATATACAGCTTTGACAAAAAATGGGATTGTTTGATCTTATAGCTCCAGTTTTTCTTTCCGATCTATGCTATTTCCCGTAAAATTTAGGTGATGCGAGTGAAGAACAAGGAGAGCAATTTCATCAAGATTTCAAAGAAATGTAGAAGAAATATCAGGGACGATGGAGTGTTAACATGTTAGAAAATTATTTCCGCATTCTGTATAAAGAATCCACCCCACTCCATGCACAAGGTAAAAATCTCTAAAGGGAACTTCGATATAAAGAAACACATTTAAAGGATAATATATAAGTAACAGCGTATTTCAATGTATTTTATACATAATTTGTTTCTAATTTGTTATAGCCTCTAGGTGAATTCTTTCGATATTCATTTTTACTGTGTGGAAATTCCTTACGTGAAAGGTTGAAAAGACAATCATTTCCTGAATTCAGCGGATCAAAGCACATTAGTGACACCCAAAGCAATGAAAATAAATAATTAATAAATAAATAAATGAAAGTACGATTTTGAAGACCTGTGTAATTTATCTCTCCTCATCTGGCAAATGTTAAAACATTTTTCTTCTCCATTATTTAATAAACTATGTTAGCCACAGTTAAATAATTTTTACATGTATAAAGTCTGTTTTTTAATTGACAATTTTTATGTCGCCTATTTTTGTATTTTAAACAGTAACCCCGCCTATTTCTTAACTCGCTATGTAAACTCTGTTTTACATGTCTATAAGTAATATATCATTTAAAAAGTTATTTGAATTAGAATTGATGAGTATATGTTGCAAATCTCTGTCGTCAGAAGGCGTTTTGATATTTTAATAATTCAATATCTATAATTCTATTTATAACACATCATTTGAAATATTACGGACTTTTAAATTGATATAAGCCGTTAAATTCCGTACGGGAGTTTCAGAGAAAACCACAGAAAAGCCAGAACACCTTTATCATAATTCTCCAATTCTAATTATGATGCAGGCTTTCAAATTCCGATACTCCGTTCACGTTTCGTATTAAGGATTTTTGTGAGCGAACAGGTTATTTCAATTCATGAAACGTAAAGCGGTGCCTTACACAGAGCGAAAATTTGTTACAGTTAAAATTTTCAAATCTATTTGCGGTATGAGCATGGAAGCTGTTGTAAGTTCTAAAACGGGGATAAGGCGCCGCAGTCGCCACCTAGATGGTCTTTGCTAAATTCAGAATTTTGAAAGATCGTAACAGGCTGTTTCAGATATTGAAACTGAAAAAAGGGCACCGCAGACGCTACCGAGCGGGAATTTACTGCGATTAAATTTTTCAATAAAGCTATTTTAACTATATGTCAGTAAGGTGTTGTAAGACCTGAAACGGGAAAAAGGCGCCGAAGGCGCCACCGAGCGTGAGTTTCGTAAAGTCGGATTTTTCAAGGATCGCGAACGAGCTGGTCGCCGAAGGCGGCTAGTTTCTAATATAAAGCTTGCAGGAAATGGGAACAAATGTTTATAAAATTATTTCCAAGCGAAGAAACCACATTATTAGTTACACTTTACACTCGAAGATTTCGCGGGTTGATTTTCGCGCCTGGTGACGTAAATGCGCAGCTGACCTTTTCAGAATGATACATGGACACTGATTATAGTTTCTAAGCATTCTTTTAGAATTACGATAAAGAGAAATCACGCCGATGTATTTGTATATAATACAAACTTATTTTGAAGTTATATATAATATTTTAAAATATTAGAGGTTTTCGCTTATTATAAGATATGCATATGCAATTTTCAGAAATAAGTTCTAGATTAAAAAAAAAAAAAAAAAAAATCTGGTGGGAAACAACTACATGACTTCCATTACTTACTATTACATGTATTGTATGCATTTTTTAGAGATAATATAATCAGAAGGTATAAAATTGACCTAACAAATTAGACACCTAAAACCTAAAAATTTTCTGGTAAGATAAAGCTTATACTCATGTAAAGATATAAAAAATAGATTTACATAGCAAATTTAAAAATAATAAGAAGAAAAAGGTTTAGCTGTTTTTCGAAACATTAATTTCCGACATCTAAAACTAATCTACCTAATCAGGATGACTGCTAATTTACCTTTAATAACGGCGTTATACATAAGAAAGGATATTTAAAATGGATTTCTGTAACAATTTTCAAGAAAATTGTTAGAACCGTTTTTGAGATACCGACTTTTGCCAAAACTTGGCATACTCAATTATTGACCGGAAAACAATAATTACGTACAAAAGGATATTTAAAAGGGAGTTAATATGGCGAGTTTGAAAAACATCCCTACAGCCGTTTTTAGAGGAACACACTTGTGTTCCTGACCGTTCCTAGTTGAGAGACCTGAAATTGAGCTATTTATACAGGACGCTTATCAATTTTCCTGCACTAACCAACTATATCATTCGAAAGGACATCGAATAGAGTGTTTGTACAGCAACTTTGAAGAAAATGTTTAGTGCCGTTTTTGAAATACAGACTTACGGTATCACTTCCGGTTTCCGATGTTGCCCTTCCGGTTTTCCAATTTTCACCAAAATTTAGAAGATTCATCTGTACACCAGACCTGTCACAATTCTGAAGTTTCGTAGTTCTATCTTTATTAGTTTCGGAGATATGATAGTCAGAAGATTCCCCACAAACATATATACATACACACGTACACACTGGCCAATTGCCAAAAATTACTTTTTTGGACTCAAGAGACCTTAAAACATGTAAATCAGGTGAAAACTCGATATCGAATTTTCGAACCGAATGCAATACTTTTATTAATTACGGTAGTCGGGTAATGGAAGTAAAAAACCATAACAAAACTTTCTTCTATATCATTTATATAACAGCGTCATTTACTGTCTAACGAGCGCTCAAATGTTTTATAATAGTTTCTCGGAAGGAAAATTTCAACTATATATGTAATTTGGAGCGATTTTAATCATATTGAAAATCACAGAAGGTGAGAAATAGCAGCGCTACCTATCGAACGATATACACTCAAATTAAGCTAGCTTTCGTTTTCATAATGGTTGGTAATGTCAAATATCGAGTTCAATGCATTTAGCAGCTACAGAAGTTGAGATTTAGTCTTTCTATTCACGAAATAACTTGCAGCATAGCAGCGCCACCTGTTGACCAATATGCAAAAAAATTAAATCAACATAGAGTTTCATAATAGACCTCTCATATACTAAGTTTTGAGCCATTATATACAATATAATCTAAGGCATAGCCTTCCCGTTCACGGGAAAATTACAGTGAAGTCCTGCAACGGATAGGGTTCACTGATTTATTGGGTTTTGTTTCCAACGAGAAGGGTCAACTTAAAAAATAATTAACCATAGTAATAAGAAAAATTGTTTGACATAATCATAACTATAACTGATGTAAACTAGAGTCCTGCGTATTGATTTTTTTGCGCTAGATTGAGTCATTTTTTCTTTAAAATTCATAAAATTTTAATTTTTAATTTCAAAACTCTAGAAAAATAAAATGACAGACTTCCATTTTCGACTATAAACATAAACATGTCATTTCAAAGGAACAGATTTGATATCTGTCCTCCATGGCAAAATAATAATAAAAAAATATGGCCAAATTATCTGACGAACATATTTAATTCCTTTAAAAAATCATGGTTATTTTAATAAAGTATATTAAGAGAGCAATCAGTAATATATGAAACAATATTTTGTACAATATACACTGATGGAAAAAAAAATCCCAACAGCAGGAAGGAGCTGTGCTAGATAAACGAAATTTGGTAGGCGTGTTTATACATCTGAAAGATGACGTCGATTCAAATTTCGAGCTACGCGCATAAGTGTGGCGCTAGTAGCGACACTATGAACATGCAAATGAGGTTTGCATGCCCTGACTGCAAATTTGTACGTCAGTCTAGTGATACAACCTGTTGTGCTGCTATTCATGAACAGCATTCAAGGGGGTGTTTTCCAACAGGATAACGCTCGCCCTCATACCGCTGTTGTAACCCAACATGCTCTACAGAGTGTCGGCATGTTGCCTTGGCCTGCTAGATCACCAGATCTTTCTCCAATAGAGCACGTATGGGACATCATTGGACGACAACTCTAGCGTCATCCACAACCAGCATTAACCGTTCCTGCATTGACCGCCCAAGTGTAACAGGCACGGAACTCCATCTCACAAACTGATATCCGACACCTGTACGACACAGTGCATGCACGTTTGCATGCTTGCATTCAAAATTCTGGCGGTTACATCGGTTACTAATGTACCAACATTTCACATTTGAAATGGCTCTTCTCGCCAATGGCTCTGCCTGTGATCTTGAAACTTTAATCAATTAAATATGTTACCTAGACAAATGTATTTCATTACTGTACAGTCACCCAAAAAAAAAACGCCACCCCCCCCACCTAATTTTGCCGTAAATTATCGTAGAAACATGCGACTGGTACCAATCAGATTGTAATAACGTCTAGTTTATAATGTTATAGTTAGATTTTACTTAGGGGGTCGTCTACATATTAAAACTGACATCAACTTCATTTTTTTCAATGGTAACCCCCATTTTTTATAATTTATTTGAATTCTTTGGATCAAATCATCACTGAAAATGGTATAGTTTATATATTTCGCTCAATTTTTCATAGAGTTATAAGCTGTCAAAGTTTGGGGGTGCTAATGTTAAATGAATGTGACAAACATTAAATCATATCTTCCGAAATAATTATGATATTTAAATTCTGTTTTTTTTATTCGTTAGAATGAAGTAACCCAAACATATTCCATGCAAATTTTTGCTAAAAAAACATTTTTTGAATTATGAAAATTATTAATAAATTCATATTTGAAAAAATTATGAATTATGACCTATGTTAATTTTTGCACGAATAGAACGGGCATCATCAAAAACATAGGTTTCCAAATTTACAGCTCGTTCCTAACATTATTTTTTGAGTTACAGTGATATTTCACTTTTTATTCCTGTTAGGGGGCCGTCACTTGTTATAATCTGTATCCTCTATAAGTAAATGTTTGTATATAATTTGACGGAAAACTATTTTAATTAACCTTTATGTTATTTTTATTGTTTCCTAAGCAATATTTCGATGTTTATTATACAAATTGGCATATTTTTGTAAAGTTATCACAATGTAGGCGAGGGATTGTGAAAGAATTTCAAAAGAAAAGAAGCCCCGCCTCTGATTCGCTGAAACACTATTTAAAAAAAAAGACAAATTTGCATATTCCTATTTGACTCTATATGTGACGCTGGTATGCATAAATCACAATGGTATTTACTACATCGATTATTGAAGACAAAACTTAAATGATTTAATTACAAATATGCAAAATTATTTTGCTTTATATTATAAAGTTTTAGAAAATTTGTGAAAAGGCGTGGCTATTTACATTAAGCCTTGATATGGAAGCTATGTTGCTGTTTTTCGATGCTGCGAAATTTACAAAATATATTTGTGTTAATATACTATACAGATAGAAGAATAATTATATAATATCAACAAATCTTCTTTAATCAATATGTTTATATACATTACTGTATGGAAATGTTTATATATGAATATTGTATTTATTTTTAATGAGAGATATAAACACAAAATACTAAAAAAAAAAGAAGAAAATGTGTTATAAATTTTTATAAATCAAGCAAAATATATATGCATACTTGCCAACCTAACCCGTAACATTGTTAGTTCCCGCCCCTGTGTGTACACAATTTAATTTTTAGAGTAATTAACTTCAAATACATTTACGATTAACTCATTGAGCGCCACGCGAATTCTTATGGAAATCCCATTCAGGCCACACGTGCTGCTTAGAAGCGTGTTATGTTTATCGAGTTTCAATAAACCCATTAGGCCTTAACGATATAATCCTATAAACATCCTATTAAAAAAAAAAAAAAAAAAAAAAAAATGAAGTAAATTTTAAATAAATTGTCAGTAATTACTTAAAACTATGTAAGTTCTGTAGTTTTATATCATATTTTACACTGCCGGCTGACTTAGCCTAAATGGAAAGATCATCTAAAAAGACTGATGTGAAAAAAATGTACGGAAAGGGGCGGGACCAGTAATCTTCCGGGATAGGTTGACAAGAATGTATATACATAGAGCAATGGCAGAAAATGTTCTTTATTTTTCATGAACCAGATGAATGGTATTTTTTTTCTGAATAGTCTATGTATTAAATATAATGCTGCTTTAAATACCCTTTAAATGAAAAGTTTTATTACATAAAGTAATTTTCTGGCACTCTACAGCTCCCAAATGACACACAATACAAAACCCCGCCTTTTTCCAGTGTTTAAAGGGTATTAACGTTTAATATGCTTTATATTCGTTTTGATCTTTTTTTCTCCTCCTTATCTTCTTCTTTTATCCTTAAAAAAAAAAAAAAAGAGTTATGTAACATTTTGACCTTTTCAAGTGAAGATTTAGATTAAGGGTAGTCAGCCTTTCTTCACCCACCGTCCACTTCGGTATCTGCGTTAAAGTGTAGAATTTTAGAACATCCCATTAAGTAGTAGGATTTATTATTTTACATATTAATTTGTTACACATTATAAAATATAAAAGCAAAAGAATATCGTGGAGATTTATGTAAAAGTTTTTAATAATGTCATGAAAAAAAAAAAATAATAATAATTAATAAAAAAAAAAAAATGAATAAAAATAAAAAAATCTGTTTTAATATTTTAAAAAAGTCAATTAAAGAAAATGAAAGTACTGCAGTATCAGAACAAACTCCCATTGTCACTGTGAAACGGCCGTGGGAACCAGGTTGAGTGCCGCCGTTTCAGACAATTATTCGGCAGCTTGAGTTAAAATAATTTTGAATTTTCAAACAAATTTAAAACCATTCATCTTTTTTTTTTTTCTTTTGATAGATATTTTAATATCTATTCAAGCTATTTTAATTTTCTTCGTATGAAGTGAACTATCTGATGTTTAATCAATCGAAACCAATAAAAATCTTTTAATTCTTAAACTAACTCAGAAAGTTCTGTGAATTAGTCATTTTTTTTATTTTATAATTAACATTTCTGAAATTTTTTTCCGGTGTAAAACTTAATAAATAATGTATATTGGGTGGTAGATCGTGATTTATATTTTCTAAATGTATAGACGGACCCCTAAAACATTTTCACGTGTAACTCTATTTAAAATTGATTTAAGGTATATAAATAGGTACGTTTTTCGAACCGCCTTGATCTCAGAAATCTGAATATGAAGTCAAAAATAGGGGTTGTAATTGAAGGAAATGAAGTTAATGCCAGTTTTAATATGTAGACGACCCCTTAGGCAAAATTTAACTATACCGTTATAAACTACACGTTATTACAAATCGATCGGTACCAGTCAAATGTTTCTACGATAATTTACGGCGAAATTAGGTGGGGGGGGTGGCGTTTTTTTTTTGGGTGACTGTACAATAATTTTTTCTTGGTGTTGGGATTTTTTTTTTTCCATCAGTGTATATGCATTACGAAAATATTCATCTGGCATGTATGTTTTCGTATTACGTTTTGATCGCCAAATACACAAAATGCGGAGGACGAACAGATATCAAATCTATGCCCATTTTGTTTCTAGAGTTTTAAAATTTAAAATTAAAATTTTGTCAATTTGACAGCAAAATAACTTAATCTAACACATGTGCACGAAAACTAATTTGTAATTATACCCAAATATGGGGATTAAAATCGGGAAATAATTTTCTTTGATTTTTAATAATTTTTTACAAAAAATCCGATGGACGATTAGGAAATTTTTTTAATTGGTCACAACGACGGTCAGTGACGTCACAATTCGCTTTCGTATATCTTCTGCATATATACGAAGAAAACATAAGATTTGAAAAAAATTTTTGGTTTTCGGTTTCGATGAATTTACAGACTTTGAGATTTCCTTGCATTTCAATTAACTGAAATTCAAAAAGTGGATTTATTACTAGCTTCTGCATCTATCAAAGAAGAAGTTTCGATTTTCTGTTTTCGCTGAATTTACGTGTTTTGAGATTTCCCTGCGTTTCAATTAACAGAAACTGACTACTTATTTTGAAAAAAAGGGGATTTATTATTCTGTCTTCTGCATATATATAAGGAGAAAGTATAAGATGCAGAAAAGTTTTAGATTTTCGCTTTTCGATGAAGTTACACATTTTGAGATTTCCTAAACATAATTCGATTTTGTTTAGAAAATATCTGTCTTTTTGCGCTCGAACACTGTACTTTATGAACCATTGAACTTAATTTAAACCGAACTTGATATTTGGTTGGACCTTGGTTTGAATTAGTGTCGATCAGCTTTTGGGTTATTTCACCGAACACGGAACGCTTCCACATTGCGATTACCTCTCATTTCATAAAAAGTTCAGTATTTACCGCTACAGCATGTCAACATACCAAACTTAGTAAAATATATTAAATAAAACACTGCTGATTCACTTTTGAATATACACTAACCAATTGCCTCACTTTTCTGGACTCGAGGTACATCCCAAGTAGCACATGAACGTTCTCTGAACGTCTAATAACGGTTACACTGGTTCAAACACCGTGTTTCGTGTCAAAAGAACGTTCTACTCGACGTTCAAAAGCAGTATTATTCAGAACGTTCTAAAAAGGTGTGTTTTGTACCATTCATAAAACGTACAATTTCAGTTTTATAAAAAACGTTAAGGGAAACACCGTCGTAACACGTTTTGTTTCAGTACAATTATAACGAATATGACAAAGTGCTCTATTTTCCGTTATAATGTATAAAATTTTTGACAACAAGACAGAACTTGATTTTGTTGATACAATTTATAATAATATTCACTGGAAAATAAAAATGAAGAGGTGGTTTAGTTTTTTAACATAATTTTTAATTATAATTATCTGATATTTGCAATTGAATTTCTCTTCGCGAAAACTCTAATTAAAATGAACGCATAATCATGTAATTTTGTTGACATACTCTATATAAAATTATTATTTGATTGTTATATTAGTTTGCTGTATTAGAAAATAATTTGGAATAAAATGGAAATATTTAATTCGATCAAGTATTTCGATATTACACTTTTGCTTAATTTATATGTTTTTAGAGTACAAAGAAATGGTTTTTGCAATTCGTCAGTGTATATGTGTATACACGCGATTTAAATGCCCTTTCGTATGTATTAGTTGGTTAGTTAAAATATATATATATATATATATATATAAGCCTTTTATATGAATATGGAAATTTTAAACCTCGCAAGTGCGCAAAAATGGTTCCACGGATTTTCTTCAAACTCGCCACTTTACCTTTCATCTAGATGTACATTCGTATGTAATTTAAGGTTTACGGTGAAAAGGTTATTTTGTAGAAAATCGTAAGTGAGAATATATTTAATTCTATCAAAAAGGGCTCGAACGATTTTCTTCAAATTTGCTACATAAACCCTTTTTAGATGTCTTTCCACGTGTATTACTTAATTACTACAAGAAAAGAAAATTGACAGGCATCCTGATTAAGTAGCTCGGAAATTGGTGTTTCAAAAAAAGGTTTTATCTTTTTTTTTTTTTTTTTTTTTTTTTTTTTAACTTGCTATGTAAAATCCTTTTTATGTGTTTTTCACGACGCATGCATTAGGTTTTTTTACAGGAAAATTGTTATATGTCTAATATGTGAAATCCAATTTATGTATTCTGATCGCACTATATGTAAAAGAGCATATAATAAGAGTAGTAGTGAATTATGGAAGTCATATTGTTACAAATAAAATAAAATAAAAAATATTTTAAAAATTTTGCACTATTCATGATTTTTTTTTTTCAAATTTCACTTCATTATTTTGTTAAAAAAAATCGTCAAAAATATTTTAATATAATTATATACACATATTATACATTTGATGATGAAAAATTCTTTGATTTAGAAGTTATTCAAATATTGAACTACTTACATACTAAATGTTATAATATTACTTGAATCTACCAATTCATTATTTTTATAACAATCTATCTTTTACAAAATATTTTAAAAATTAATATAATTTGAAATAATAAAATAAATTTGAATTATATATATATATATATGTATATATATATATATATATATATATATATATGAAATATATTAAAGGATTAATTTTTGAATGTAAAATTCTAGCTATTAGAAACGTTGGCTGAAACAGGAAACTCATAATTATTTACATTATCGCAAACCGCAAAAACATCTGCTGGTAGAGAAATGGTTGTAATTTAGGAGCGTATTTCGCTTCTTGGCGATTTTCTCACTTGTTATTTTCCCCTTTTGCTTTTAAATAGCAAATGGTCAATTTTAAAAGCTTAAAGTTTACTATTAAAGAACAGTTTTTACTAGAGATAGGGCAGTAAATATAAAACTGGAATCTCTAATAATGTTTAAATTATAAACTTTTATTTTTATTAGTCTGACATTAGTCTTCACTTATTAATAACAAAAAATATATAAAAATATGCAACGTAATTCTCAGTGCAAAAAGGTATTTTCATTTAGTTATTTCTAATTAATTAAATAATGAAGTTTTTTTTTATATATAAGTTTCATATATTACATATTTTAGATTTTTTTTTTCTTTATAAAGAAATAAAATTTTATAATTCTTTTTTCTACATCATTCTTAAGAAAAATAATATAGATTATTAGAATATAGATTAATATCTTTTGAAGAATTACTTAAAATGTATAACTTCAGCAATGAATAAAACTTGATACAAGGTATTCCCACTTTCATTACTTTGTATACCTTCACTCGCAGTTATTAAGCAAATTTAATGCATTTCTGTAAAAATGTTTGTTTTGCACTTGGAAAAAAAATAAAAAAATAAATAGATTTTCAAAACAATCTGTAGAATTTTAATCTTCTTGCTATTAATTTGATTTGAAATCAAACATCAACTTAAAAATAACAACTTCATAAACAGCTAATCGTACACTTTTTACGATTCCATGTGCTGCTATTCATTTTTTTAAACGGTAATGGATTAAAGAAGGATTTTTTTTTCTTTTAATAATAACTGGTTATTTAACTGGTCATTTAAAACGCATAAGACTATGAAAATGCGCATCAACAAATTTTCAATCATATCGAATATTTTTAAGGCCCTTTACATTAATTACAGTTAATCAACCTCAGTTTAATTTATTTAATCAGACATATGTATGTTTTTTTTTTTTTTTTTATGATTATTGCAGCGTATTATTTTAAAATTTAACTAGTAAAAATATCTCTTTCGGACCATATTTATTCGAATTATTTTTTATACTTTTACATAAATTACTCGTACCACATGCAAGATAATTAATAAGGAATTTTCTAATAAAACTAAACACCTGATCGACACATATTAATTTCAATGAATTCTAAAACTATTTATGAAAATGTGAACGCAGGCAGATTGATACACCATTCTACAGACAAACAAAATTTATTAATTCTTTTCAACTTTATTTGAAAATTTTAAAAACGTATAACTGATAACTCAACAGAAATGCACTTCGATCAAATTCCATTCATATTCAGGATATTACAGCGAAATTTTCAGGATGTTTTAGAAAATATTCGTCATAGAACGCAATATATCCTAATTCTTTCGTAAATCCTTGTATAAAATCTAGTCGTATTTTTATACTATTTTCAATAAAGAACATGACATAATCAGCTGAATAATAATATATCAGTATATCAGATTAAACTTATTCTAAAAATAATCAAGGAAAGGAAAGAGTAGACAGACAGATGAACCGAAATCTTAAATACTGTTCAGTTTTATTGGAAGGTGTTAAAAAAGATAGAGCGTTAATTGTGTTGAATAATACTTGCGCTGTACGATCCCAGATATGTGTTTGTGTGTGTTTATTTAGCAATACACAAGCTATTTTTATTTTTTAACATTTCCCAGCAAAGTTGACAAGCTTATATGATACCGGTTTTTCTATCTCTTGATCTGCTTCTTCGCACATTAATTTTATAAACATTTTTAACATGCTCCAAAACCTATATATATATGTATATATTTCAATTTTACTATTACTTGCTCTTGACTGAAAATGGTATAAATAGCACTAGTGCTTTAGATGCGGTGATGCCTGAAAAGAACTCTGATATATTATGGTCTACCAGAGATATTTAAGTAAAACTTATTTTATTATATTTTTATACAGCGTAAAATATAAGAAACATATAAGTGAACGTATGTATTACATACATACGTTCACTTATATTACATAATTAATGTAATTCATATGCCTAAATGCATGCTTTGTATAAAATGTGGCATGATTAGCATAATATTCACTTCGCGACAAAAAAAAAAAAAATGTATATATATATATTAAGGTGCATTGGGGGATATATGTGAGAATTTCTGAGTTCATATTTAGTTCTTTTACGCTTTTCAACATTCTAACAAAATCAAAAAGCGTTTGTGATTTTGGTTTGTTTGTCTATCTGTATTTTTGCTCATTTATTCAGTAAATAATTTTAGAATATTATATTTTTGATATGTTGTTCAGGTTTACTTTGGCTCTATCATTATTGAGAATAATAAAAATAGTACTGTTTTATGCACAGAAACTCAGAAAACAATTCCGACACATTTAGGGTCTATGGGAGGTCTTTCCTTAAAGCATATTTTAAAAATTGTATATTTTGCACAAAATAACAGAATTATCATACATTATTCTGCTGTAAAATGCAGTGTTTCCTGTAGAATATAATTAGCAAAATTAATAAGTTTATAGGGCTTTACAATCGTTTTCAGATACATTATGAGATATAAGTCGAAATTGCGCATGTAAATTTTCTGTGTTGTAAAGATTTTTTCGCCCTTTCTTTTTTCGTTGGTATTGTATGTAGAACGTATGGAAACTTTAAACGATATACAAGCTTATAAAAAAAAATAATGATTTACTTCATGCTTTCCCTTTCGTAATAATAATAATAATAATAATAAAGGTATAAAGCAAGCTTTTATGAGATTTCTTTCTCCGTAATTAAAAACACTATACAGTTTAAGGGCGTGCATCCGGAAATGAAGATTTCTATTCAAGATGGCCGCCCAGGTTCTAAGAAAAAAATGGGGTTGGCCTAACTTTAAAAACTGACAGCCAAGAGCTCCAATCAGTGAATAGTAGAATTCCCCTATTAGTTGAAAAATTATCTTCTTGACTACCTTAATTATTTTGACACTTCCTCTCCTAGCTGTGGGGTGACAGAGGTGATAAGAGACAGTTTCCCACCTGTATTCAATTATCTACAAGAACGCCGCTAAAAAAATATACAAACTATCGCATCGCTCAGTGAAATATTTTGTGAAACGTAAATCACTAAAATAAATAGATTTAAGATTTAAATTCTAATGTCAAGAAATTTAATCTTATTAAATGAATAAATGAAAATTCTTTACACAAAATGTTTCGGAACAGAAGAAAATATTTTTTTTTTATTATAAATACATGCATAAAATATATGAATATTATAAAAAAATGTTTATTGAATTATTTATACTACATATATAGTTTCAGACAGTACATAAAATAGCTCTCTCTCTCTTGTCGAAAGATTCAAACCCACGGTAGTGTGTTTTAAAAAATAGTAGTTGATTTTTTTTTTTATTATTATTATTAAAGTTTTAATAGGAAATATGTTTACTCAAAAGTTTTTTTTTAATCCTAACTATTTACTTTCTTTCACGTATACACAGGGTAAAGAAAGTATTGTTTTTGGGTCAAATTTTCGAAATTGATTTTTTTTTTCTTTATTATATAATTATACGTTTTGAAATCCTCTGAATTGGAAAATGTTTTTAGCGGTTGGTTTGTGTGTGTATCTGTCTGTCATCAGCATATATCAAGAACAAATAATAGCAGAAAGTCCAAACTTGGTATTTTAAATGGGTTTCATATAAATATTCTACACTAAATTTTTTCCTTGAGACAAAGCAAATGGTTCACGTACAGGAATATCCAAGAGAATTCAAATACATGATGTTTATGGGGTTCAAAGTTCAAATAAATTATGTTCTGATAAGTACAATTTAACATCAATAGGCTGATTAAACAAAAGTGAGTAACAATTTTTTTAAAATGCATAAAAGCATGTTTTGTGTAGATTGTGGTATGGAAATCATTCATCATTCGTTTACAGAGCTCCAAAGTATTTGGATATATTGAGGCTATACTTGGAAATTGCTGGAATTATAACTAATTTTGTGTTAGAAGTTTTTCAAGTAAGAATAAATTTAAATACACAACATTGTTTATCGACAATATGCAGAGCTACCCAAAATTAAGCTAAACGCTCTTTTGTATTGAATGTAATTGATGGAAGTGCTTTGCTATATTTTATTATGCCGACGAACACTTGCTCACGAAGCAAAATTAATTAATTAATTTTTCATATCCATACTGTATATAAACGAATTACTTTTTATTTTATTCTCAACTCTAGTTTTTTTTTTTTTTTTTCATAATATCACATTTTGAGGTTCCCTGATTATAAAAGTCCATTATTTAGCGGTTGATCTGTATATATATATCTGTTATCAGAATAACATAAAAACAGATAACTGCAGGAAATTCAAAAGTGGTATTTTGAAGTTCGTATTAGGTTGCCACTTAAAATTTTGAGCAAGGTTGTCAAGTTTGAAGTCAAATTAGTAACAGCCTTGATTATTATTCATTTGTTTATTTTTACATTTATGCATTATAAATAAGTGGGTTTGATGGAGGAGGGGAGTATCCCTCTTACAAAGAAATACATGTGAAATAAAACTGTTCCATATGTTCTAAAAATGTTCCGCAATTTTAGAATTTTTTTAAGTACATTATTTTTATTATCTTATGCTATTGATCTTAAAACTTAATATGCAATATATATATATATATATATATATATATATATAATGAAAACCTTTTAAAATTTTTCAGTAAATATTCAATATAATTTTCTTTCATTATTTTATTACAATATGACATTTTCCTGTTCCTCCCTTAAAATTTTAGTCTTGAGTCTAAACAGTTTTAAGATTTAATTAAGTAGAATTACAGTTCAAGGAAAAATTTTATTTATTTATTTATTTATTTTTGGGTCTAATTTTAATGTAATTTTCGAATTTTGATGGAATATAATCCGACACACGCAGAGCTGCAAATACTTTAATTAAGAAAACGTTAAAAATTAAAAAGTAAAATAATACGTTCATTTCCTGATATTTTAACTGTGGATCTATGATAAATAACACCCGTGAAGTTGGAATATTTACAAGGCTTTTAGTTTAGAACCTCATCCCCCACCGCCCTTATTATTTCCCAAAATAATTTACATCTCTGCAGAAAGGAAAAGCAATAAATTATAAAACATTTAGGATAACAAAATTAATAATTTCAATAATTTTCTACTTGCAACTTTAAGTAAAATCAATCCTATGCAGAGGTCCCCTCCTAGGTGATTCTAAACTACCCTGTTTTCTGCAATTCTAAATTCTGCTCTTTCAAACTTCACAATTTCATCGCTCCAACGGCACTATTATATATTTCCTAACCCATAGTTTAATTTTTCATTCCTTTATTTAATTATTTTTAACAAATTATTATTATTTTAAAGTTATGTCCAGACATTACAATTTACAATTTTTTAAAGTCATAAAATTAGTTAAAAAAAAAAAAAAATATATTTATGATATTAAAGAAAAAACTTCAAATCAGACTCTTTCTACCGTCTATGTCTCTATGATGGGTTGGTTTGTCTGCTGTTTCACAGTGATATAACAAACAAAATCAAATTTGTCAAATCAAATCAAAAATATTTTATCAATTTCACCCACGATAGCTAATTCTTTTAGCACAAAAATGCTGGAAAATCTTTCTTTATCTATGCATATTTTTAATTTATTTTAGTAACTTCCTTTTATATAAAAATCAACCTCTGACATTTTTTTTTTTACAATATATATAAATGTCATAGTAATGGGGAAAATGTTTTATAAATTATGAATGATGCATGGGTTCTGCAACAGAATTTTCTTTGTTTAATCTGTCTCTCTCCCCCCCCCCCTTCCCCTCGTAAAAACAAAAAATTTTTGCTATTGTTCGTATTTAGAAGTATTTTACAAGAAACAATTAAGAAAAGTGCCCTTTCTTCCGGTATCTTTTTTTCCGCGATTCGGAAAAAAGGGCACTTTTCTTAATTTGCGAGTCGAAAAAGTGCCCTTTTTTCCCCCAGGTGCCCCTTTTTCCGGGATCCGCATACACTTGCACCCATTTGGCGCAACTTTTGTGACAACGATTTATACATACGACATAACAGCATACTGCGAATATCCCATTCGAAGCACAGTATAAATATACAAAGAAAAAATTCGCTTATTCGGTTTTCATTGAATTACTAATTTAATTAACACATTTTCTTGAATAGCAACCCTACCACTAACCAAAAGATTTTACTCTCTAAGCTATGAGAAGTGTTTGGTTCGATTCAAGGCAGCACTCGTCAGCCTAGCACTAGGAGTTTTCCATCGTTTTCTCCAAAACACACGTTAATATGGATTAGGACCCCTTAAAAAGATTCTCACAGAATCCATTCCACCTAGACTTTTTCTAAATTAATAATTATAATAATGAATACGAATTATAATAGCTTTAATTATAATAGCTTTAATTTTACAGCAAATGCAATACAGGTTTCAGATTCTCTGTTTTAGGTTGGGACGTCATAATTACAACACTATACTATAATAAAAAATTTAATAAAAATTAATATCCATAATTTGAAATGGACACAAAATGAAAATAAGATAATTATTCCGTTAGAATTTTATGCTTTTGTATTGTTATTATTATTATTTTGCCGGAGATTTGCGTTATTTATATCATTTTTAATAGAAAACGTGCCATAGCTACCTTGAATAACATATATCAGTTTCAAAGCATTCTACAAAAAAAAAAAAAATAAATAAATAAATAAATAAATAAATAAATGAATAAATAAAAAATTAATTAATTAATTAAAATAACGGAATGTTGAAAAAAAAGAAAAAATAATCTGGTGTGTCACTCACACGACTTTCTCTTACCCTGAACTTTAATACTATAAATATAGGTTGGAGATTAAGAGGTAAGATAACGATATTATGTAAACCTATGTTAAACAATTCAAATTAGGCTTCGGAAGAGTTTTGTATGATAATTAATTCTGTGTGAGGGGGGCATAAAAAATTATCTTTTATAATAATGCAGACGATTTCCATATTAGAGAAGTAGTATGACACTAAATATCCAAAAAAATCCATTTTATTCTCAATAAAAAAAAAAAAAAAAAAAAAAAAAAAAAAAAGAAGATTTTTTTTTTCTAAGTTATTTTTTTTTTTTTTCGTTAAAAGTGAAAAAAATCGATAACTTTGTTTTAAATTATCGCAAATCAATGGTTCAACCATTCGTTTTAAAGGTATTGGCGAGCTCTTTTGAAAGATACCCATCATGAAAATTTACTCCCCTTGAGGGTGGACTTCCCCCCCAGTGGTGGTATTTACTCCATTTTATACAGGAAACATCCGATAGTAAACTTGTATAACATATTTCAATTTCATTAAGATTTGTGTACAGTAAGGGTATGGAAATATGGTTTATAGAAATGCCTCTCATAGAACACAATGCTTTGAAATATTTTAGGGAGTCCCTGTACACAAATTAGTAGAGGTGTAAACTCCATATTCAACAGGGAACATCCGATAGTAAACTTGTATAACATATTTCAATTTCATTAAGATTTTTGTACAGTAAGGGTATGAAAATATGCTTTATAGAAATGTCTGTCATAGAACGCAATGCTTTGAAATATTTTAGGGGGTCCCTGTACACAAATCAGTAGAGGTATAAGCTTTTTTTTTTCGTTAAAAGTAAAAAAAAAAAAAAAAAAAAAAAAAAATCGATAACTTTGTTTTGAATTATCGCAGATCGATGGTTCAACCATTCGTTTTAAAGGTATTGGCGAGCTTTTTTGAAAGATACCCAGCATGAAAATTTACTCCCCTCGACGGGGGACTCCCCCCCCAGTGGGGGAGGCGAGGCTACTACATACACAATTTTTTTTTTCCCAGTTGACTATCTCTATTACAATATATATATATATATATATATATATATATATATATTCGTTTCATTTGGTTTAGTGCAGTCTATAGACGTTAAACTCTACTTACCTGCAATTTCCCCCATAGACGTAATGTATTAGAATTCTCTTGATTGTCCCTGTACACGAACCATTTGCTTGATCTTAACGAAAAGCTTACTGTAGCATCCCTATATGATACACATTTAGAATACCAAGTTTGAACTTTCTGCCATAATTTGTTTTTGAGATATGCTGATAACAGACAGACACACAGACACACACACAGACCATTTGCTAAAAACACGATTTTCGTATTCAGGGGACCTCAAAACGTGTAAATATAACAAAATCTCGCGTTCGAAAATTTGACCCCAAAACAATACTTTCTCTACCTTATGGGTAGGAGAAAGTAAAAAAGAGGAGAAGCATTGAAAGTTACAAATACTTCAATTACAAATAATAATAATAATAATAAATAATAATGACATGTTAATTTTTTAATATTCTTATTTTTGAACATAATAAGAAACAAAGCTAAGTTACGGTTTAATATTAACAAGACCTAAATCACAACCCCTATCATACTAAAATACTTTGTATGTGCACGGCAATAGAACAGACTTTTTCAAACTCTAAAACCTAAAAATACTTTAATTGAAAAAAATATCAGCAAAAAAATTGAAATTTAAGAAATAAAATAGTATATTGATTTCAAAATATTTATATTCATAATCTAAATATTTTGTATCGTGACTGAAATTTGGAATTTTCTTTGAAAAAGGAAAACATAGAATAAAGTTTTATATTCAACTATAATATTAAAAAGGAAAGAATTTTGTTTATAAATTTTATCCTTCATATATATATTGCCCTTCGCACAGATACATTCATTTGTATGATAGATAGTCCCTAATTAGACGAAAAATAAACAGATGAAAAAATTGCCACAACACACAAAAGCCAATTTGGTCAGTATTATATATATATATATATATATATATATATATATATGCGCACATTTTAAACTACAAGTATGAATATTGGCAAAAACATTTGTTAATTACTCTCTGTACATTTGTTTTTATTAAGATATCAAACAAGACAAAAACAACATTACAAAATATCAGACAAATTTAGTAATTTTTAATTTGATTGGTTAATCAATTATTATTTCTGATTTCTATGTGCCTTCTCTCATTTGTCTATTATTCAATCAGATAATATGTTTAATTACACAGGCATACAAAAATGAAGTTTACAAAATTTGATTTGATGATTTCAGCTGACCTTTATGTTTTTTGATATGCTGAAACCGAAAATGCAGCCCATTTTTCTCTATCACGTCTTGATTTTTGTCAATACAGGGTGTTTACCGACACGATTTCTTATATATACCAACATAACAATCGGTTTGTTGGTTGGTTGATATGGTTTTCACAATTTCAACAATAGGCCTCTATGATTAATTAATCATGGAGAAATACTATAAAACTTATTATATAATTATATTGGTGGAAGAGTAATGGAAGAAATTGTACCCTGTTTTGACAAAAATCTATACGTGATAGAGACAAACTGGCTTCACTTTCGGTTTCAGAAAACCAAAAAACATAAATATCAGCCAAAATTATAAAATCAAAATTTTACATGTCGGCCTGTGTTATCTCCCATGGATAATTTTTAAGTTTAACATCAAATGAGTTTTCAGATACATTTTTCGATGCTGTAACATATTTTATATTGGTATTTGACAAATGAATTTATCGTTTTCTTGCTTTCAGTTGTATTTCTTTCATTATTTACATATACTATATATACATAAATATACACACACAAATAAATATATGATGTAAAATAAGGGCATGACAAGGTACTATAAAAACTGAAAAATAAATAAATAAATAAAAATAAATTGGAAATTAAAAGCCAAATTACATTTTCTGCATTAAATTTGTTGCATTCATTTTCTTATTTAATCAAATAAATTATCACATTTTTCTAATTAAAAAATCAATAACAATGAACGTATTTGCATTTGCAAAACAAAGATATCAAAGGGTAGTATTTAAACTCAGGAAAGTAAAATAAACAAGAACCGAAAACTGAAAACTATGTACACTCTAGGAACAAAATAAAAACGTTCTCTATAATAATAGCCATATTTTTTCAGCGGTTACGCTGAGAACTAACATTATAGCTGCAATAAAACATCGAAATAAATACAGTAAAATTTTACCCATGGCCTTCAAAAAACAAAAAAGATTAATTTGACAGAAAACAAATACCATCACTTTTGCAACATTGTATTGAGAAAATAGAAAACAAACCTTTATCCATAATTAGAAATAAATAATAAGAAAAGTAAATTAAGAATTTATTTCATGGTTTAGTTTAAATTAACCGAATTTACTTTTTTTTTTTTTTTTTTTTTTCAGGAACAGCTTTAGTAAAAGATCTCCTTGACGAATTCAGCTAGTCACGCATAATCATTATAAATAAATCACATAATATCGCAAAAAATTAATAAAACGAAAACAATCATCACGTAATTTTTTCTAAACTGCTCGAAACAGCTTATCTTTTACTTCATTAATGATCATTTGAAACATATTTTATAAAGAAAACTAACTTTTTTCTTCTTTTTTTAATGAATACATTATTGTTATTGTTATTATTACTATTATTTATAAAACATTTGTTATCTTACAAACTGTTCGTCAGTCATAACCTACTTTCTTTTCGCGGCAGACATTTTAGTCTATGTGAGTATTGAAAATATAAATAAATTTTTAAATGGCGTAAAATTAGTGAAATAAAAACAATAGTCATATAAATTATCTATTTCCAACGTATCTAAGTCATGATTAAAAAACAAAAACATATTAAATAAAATAAATGAATAATAATATAATACGCCAAAACATCGACAAAAAAGAAATCAAAAGTACAGGCTATGAAAGCTCCTATCTGTTGATGTGAGATTTCATAGCAGCTTCAAGCTTTTTGAAGTGAAAACTTCTTTAGGCGCATTGAGCACTTTTTGGGTGAGCAAAAATCATGGAACTCGCGTCATCGTCAGCGAACACTTTGAAATTCTGCAGGCGTTCGTTGCCGTTGTATATATATATATATGTTTGTATGTATTATCATTACTATTATTATTATTTTATTTTTATTTTTCGCGTGTAAATGAATTTATGCCAAGGACAAAATAAATTAATTAAATTAATTAATAAACTCATAAGTTCATTTATTTATTTATTATTATTATTTATTTATTTATTTTTATATTTTTAATTAAATATTTAATAATTCCAAAACTATTACAGGTATTTTATATAATGTCTTTTAATTAATTGAAATAATTTTATTTAAATGCTCAATTCTGAGTCCTTGAGTTATTTCGCATCTTTTTGCGTTCAGATTTCGTAAAGAGGTAGTCGGAGACACAAACTTTTTTTTTTTTTTTTTTTTTTTTTTTTTGTAATATATATATATAAAAAAAAAAAAAAAATATTAGATTTTTAAGCAAAGAGTTCTCTCTCTCTCCTTTTTTTTCTTTAATGCATTTGGACTCTGAAAAAGAAAAATTCTGTGTGGACCCAGAAAGTATGTTTTAACGACACCATTATCCCCCTTCCCCTTTCGACATGAACGATATCATCAATCAATCTTAATGACTTCCCGTAAGTTTCGCGGGGCGTTTCCGATGGGAGGCGGAGAAATCTGCTGAAATTGAGGTTTTTCAATTTAAAAATTAAAGTTTCTTATATTCTCATTAATAGAGATTTAAATAAAACTATTTATAAAAACATTAATAAAAAGCTTGGTTTTCTTGAGAAAGCGACACGCTATACAGATTTCAGATATTGCAATTTGTTGATAAGTTAGAGGCTAGTAAAGCAACACAAGTGTATTTTTCGCATTTTACAGCTTAAAAATAAAGGGTTAAAAATTAAATATAACAGTTTTTGTTTCACGGGTCTTCAGTGTATGGTTGTGAATTTTCTGATTGTGAAAACAGAATTAAAAAAAATTCATTAGGTAATGTGTAATTCTATAAACAAATTTCGCCATAGAATAACACAGGCTTTGGATGACCTTGACGATCCGTGATGCACCCCCTTAAGGCATCATCATTGAGGTAAATTTCACTTCAGATTGAACGATATAACGGATAAAGTGTACTTGGAAAGAATTTTCTAATTTATACGAACTGCAAAACTTTTCTCTTTTATTAATTAATAAATTAGTAAAACATGTGTGATTGCTGCAATAATTGAATAAAATTATTATTTTTTTTTTTCAAATTACATAATGCAATAGTTATGTTTCATACCGTTTAAACAGTTTTTTCTATTAACCCATTATTTGCTAAACTAATTTTCAAATTTTTTCTTAATTAGTGAGTTTTATAAGTTTTAGTAAAAGCTATTTAAGAATTATAACAAATTTCAAGAAATTAAGCATACTACCGCAGATCGTCTTATTTTTGGGACAGTGGCAGAATGCATTATCTAAAACTATATTTCCATTATCATATTGTCTAAAACTATTTAAAAAAAAAAAAAAAAAAAAAAAAAAAAGTTACGTCCCAAAAAAGGGACAATAAAAAATAATGAGTTAAAGTAATAAAAACAAAACACAACAACAAGAATAAATATAAATTTCTAAATATTCCATATGAATTTAAAATATTCAGTCTGGAACAAATAAAAAAGCTAACAATTTTATTATGTTTCTTTCTTTATGATTATAGTTTTTCTATGCAATTTTTATTGATTTTCATTAATAGTTTTCTTTCATAAAAATAACAGTGCGTGTAATTCATTTAAGCAAACCAATTAAACAGGCATTTGGTATTTTAACTACGATCAATTTAAAAAAAAATTATTAAAAATTTTTGAAAAAAAAAAAAAAAAATACATAGACTAAAAATAAATTAATTCATTTTTAATAATAAAATTAAAATAATAATAGTGTGTTTTGTTAAATCTCGCCAAACGCCAAATCGCTGCCGCTGAACTTCCTCTAGGTTGCCAGCCTATGTTGCGAGCCAAAGTGCAAAGTCAAAGTCAATGGCATATGGCAATTGGCAATGAGTGTTTAACATAACATTACCCGACACGTTGAAAAAAGACAGCTACAGAACACAGATAAGTCTCATTTTACATTATATATATACATCAAAATCTAACAATTCTATTAAGCATGTAAAAAATTCTCGAAAACTGTTTAAATTTAAAGCCAAATTAACCTAATATTTTTTTTTCAAATTTTTAAAATGTTCCATTTTGGTTTTTTCTTTTTTCCGTTAATTTTATATTATTATAGTTTAACGATAAATATATTTGAGTATTAATTTGTAGTAGAGTGATAAGTTTACTTCTTAAAAATATTTTTGTGTTTGAGAAATGAAATTTAATTTTTAGCATTTGAGCATAAAAATATTTTTAAAACATTAACTTATTAAAAATAAATATATAACAAAAAAAAAAAAAAAATAAATAAATAAATATACCACAAAAAAAAAAAAAAAATAAATAAATAAATAAAATCAGATATGTTTAGATGTTATTACATTATAGTAAAATCAAGGGATAATATTAAAAATTAGTTGGCAGGAAGTTCTTAAAAAAAAGAGTACGTTTCTGGAATTTTATATTTTATATTGTTTTATTTCAGCGCATATAGATGGAAAATTTATAATTTCGTAAGTCAATAACTTAAATAAAATTTTCATACATATGCATTAAAATATAATATTGTTAAGTACATTAAAATTTCTCGAAATCTATTTAAATTTACAATAGCAAAATTTTTTTTTATTTTAGTCTTTTGAAAATATTTTAGATGTACCTCTTGACAAATGTTTGTTTTAGTTTTCCATCTGTTGCGCATTATAATAATTTTGAAATAGAATCTATACACGTTTAGGTAAATTTATTCATAAGTTAATGTTTTAAAAATATTTTTATATTTAACTGCTGAAACTTGGGAATAAATTTCAGCATTCAAAAAAATATTTCTTAAATTTTATCTATGAATGATTAATTAATAATCAGAAATGTCTAAATTCTGTAACTAAACGTTAATAATGCACAATCGATGGAAAAATAAAATAAAACTTTGTTAAGAGGAATCTTAAAATGTTAACAGTGTCTTTAAATGTTAACAGTGTGTTTTAACAATGTCTTTGTTAAAATCTACATTTAAAGTATTAAAAAAACTTTGAAATTAAAAAAATTATTGTCATTGTCAATTTAAATAGATTTCGAGAAATTGCTTTGTATGTAATAATATTATACTTCAATACATTTATGTAAATTTGCATAATACTATGACAGTTTACAAAAACAAACAAACACACACACATTCACACACACACACACAAAAAAAAAAAAAAGAAGAAGAAGAAAGAAAGAAAGAAAGAAAGTAAGTAAAGAAAAAGAGAAAAAATAAATAAAGTACACACGTCACACAATTTTGAGGGAACATACGACCCTTAGAACTTCAAAAAACATCGATTTAATTATAGTCTTTTTTAAAGTAAATCATTGTTAACTAAGCTTTATTGGGCATGTCTAATTGTTACCTATAAGATTATTATGTATTTTGGAATATAATTTAAATTCTGTGGTGAATTATTTAATAATTTATGTGTTAATAATAAATGTGTTTTTTTTTTTCACCTTGCACGCAGGATACCTCTAAAACTATTTAATATTTTTTCTTGAAATTTTCACAGATTATGTAACATATCAGATCCTTCAAACTGAACCTAAATTTGTTCCAGTTTAGGTTAAAAAAAAAAAGTTCAAAGATGATTTATTTTTTAATAAAATCTAAGTATCACCTGTATAAAAAAAAAAAAGGAGGGGGGGGGGATACAAATTCAGTTTAAAGGATCTGATATTTTACATAATCTGTGAAAATTTCAAGAAAAAATATTAAATAGTTTCAGAGATATATTGCGCGTAAGGTGAAAAAAAAAAACACATTTATTATTAACACATAAATTATTAAATAATTCACCATAGAATTTAAATTATATTCCAAAATACATAATAAACTTATAGATAACAATTAGACATGTTCAATGAAGCTTAGTTAACAATGATTTACTTTTAAAAAGACTATAATTAAATCGATGTTCTAAGGGTCGTATGTCCCCTTAAAACGTACAAAGAACGTTCGAAGAACGATTCAAAGAACGTTTTAAAACGTTCAAACAACGTTCAGGACGTTGCAAAAACGTATATGAAGAACGTTCTGAGAACGTGTCTGTAGAAACAATGGTGATGTTTACACGTGTGCAGAACGTGTTTTGTACCGTACTATTCGACGTCTTCAAGATGGACAAATAGACGTCTATAAAACGTTCAAGCTGAACGTTCATAGAACGTGTTAGTAGAACTATTTTTAAACGTTCAGAGAACGTTTCCGTGCTGCTTGGGATGTCATCAGGTCAAAACTGGCTGTCAAAACTAAGTTTTTGGCTGAATACAATATTTCTATTACATACAATAGTCGAGTGATGGAAGTAAAAATTCATTAGCAGATAGGATTTTTAAAATTCTGTAGAGCTCGTTTTTTAATGAGATTCGATTGTAGATATATATTTATGATTTTTTGAGATATATTAGATGATATAGCAATACAAAAAATAAATATATATGAATTTTTTCGATATAACTATAACAGCAGGGCTTCGGTGCTATTAGCTATATGTAAATGAATTTCTTTTTTTATGAATCACTTAAAAAAATAATATATATATATATATATATATATATATTATTATTATTTTTTAAGTGATAAAAAAGAAATAGCGAAAAAAAAATTTCATTGAAATCACCCCGAACTTCGTTTCGGGTAACCGCTAACAATGACATCGTTACTCCTACCCGCGTTGTATCGGATCCAAATTTGCACTGCATGCAGAAACGTCTTTCCTGGACACTTCAATTTGGATATTTATCGGTTTACAAGTTGAGTTGCTATTACAATTTTAAAAATAGCTTTATCTCAGCATCCATTGAACATTTTAGTTTTGGCACCATGTAATTTATAGCCCTTGCACTGTTTACTATATTACCATATGATTAATAATATAAAAAAGTAAAAGATTTTTAATGGAATTAAATGAGTATATTTTAGTTAAACTCAAGTATTTTTTTCTGCTACATTACAAATTTGAGTTAATTTAATAAACCAAGATTCAATAGTGTAACAGCCGTTGCTATGGGACGCAAGCGATTGAAATAAAAGAATAAATTTAATAAAGGATAAAATCGAAATATATATTATATATATATATATATACATATGTCGCTGAAGTGCACTCCTGCATCCAAAGTCCTGAGTCCAAATTACTCCTCTGCCAGGTTTTGTAACTCTGCGGTCAGTATTCTGAGCTACAAACCGCAGAGAAACACACAGACCCTTCTCTATATTTCAGTAACATTATACATCTTAGTTATTATTATTTTTTTTTGGTTAAATTAATTATACCAAACTACAAGTTTAATTATAAAGAATATTTTCTTTTATTAAATTTCACTGTTACATAATTCGCCGATATAAAGTACTGAAAGCCTGAAGCGGACTAAAAATAGCATAAAACACTTGGTCGTATCAGGCTACGCTATTAAATTACACAATAAATAGATAAGAATAAATGAAGAAATTTATTGTTGTCATTTGAAAATGGAAAAGAAAACATAAATAAATAAAATGGGAGTCACAAAAATAAAAAAAGAAAGACAGAATTAAAACAAAACAAAGCTTCAGCAAAACCGCAAATACGTAAGTAACGATTTTTGATTTATTCTTCCAAAAAGTCAACGATTCGTCAGTGAATCTGTCAATCTTCTCAATTAGTTAACACCAGCTGTCAAAACCACGTGGGACACTTTTTATCTGGTTTTAGCCGGCATCGGAATTTTTTTTAAGTGAAGAGGGCCGTTAAGTAAAATCATTCTGCTAGAGCATTTCTGTTTCTGCGACATTGTCGCCGTGTTTCTGCCACGGAGATAATTAATATCCGTAAAATTTTTGATCCGCATTTTTTCTCACACCAGTCTTTTTATTAGATTACTTTTCCTTTTATTTAACGGCAGTGATATTTGGAGAAAATTACTAAAAATATCAGTAGTGAGAAAAAATGGCGGTATTAGTATTTTTGCGGAATATCAACCGTGTGTACTCGAACGTCACCTCTCAGGCGACATCCAATTCATTACTTTAACTAGAGAGGCGCAATGACCAATTTAGATACTATGTATCTTATATCCACCAATAATGTTCTACAACTAAAAGTGCTATAAAAGGTGCATACTTCATTAAGAAAGAGACTCCACCCACACTTTTTATTAAGTGCCTTTGGGCGTTGCTTGCCTTGGTTATTGGTAAATGGCCAAAAATGCTTGGTCATTGGTAAATGGCCAAGAATGCTTTGCAAAATATCGCACGATGGAAAATTATAAATCACAATATTCATATATAATGCTTGTAATATGTAAATATACATCAAATATAGCAATAAAAAGTTTATATTTAAAATTCTTATCTTTCATATTTTGCATTTTTTATTAAAACTATTGTCGGGTAGCTCATTACGCTTACTAAAGGAAGATTCGAATGCAAAAGGCTAATTTTCCATCTCACTTAAGGCCCGCACATTTGGAAAATACAAAGTGGTCGACATAGACAAAAAAGAAGAAAAAAGAAGCCGCTGCCTTCGTAAAAGGTGCATTAGGCTAGCCTTTTATTACGCGGTCAGCGTAACATAAGGGCAGCCAAATCTTATATTAAGCTAGATTTGATTTCGCTAGACTAGCTAAAAAAAGCGGAAACTACGAACCCTGCTATACTTCTATATTTTTGAATAGATCTCTTACACAATTCTAATTCTGTTCTCAAGCGACGCCCTTTTAAGAAGCATTTTCTAGTACGAAAAGTTATTCCATGAGTACCGGAAAAATTATGAGGGTTTATAAGCGGATCACCAAATATCTGGAAGATAGCTTCGAGTTGCTGGTATACACATGCGAAAAAGGCTTCGAGTACAAACGGTTAACACTTTCGCGTCCGCAAAATTTGAACTTTTTGACAGTAAGGTCCGCCTGTGGACGTTGTTTTCCCAACTTACAAAATTTTTTGTATTTACATTTATATTACAAATGGATATGTTACCGTTAAAACTCGAAATCCGTGAATGTGCAGATTACCTAGCTAATCTGCAGATTAACTAAAATGACCCGTTAAAGTGTGGAATCAAGAGTTTTCCGCATTTTAACTAGGTAATCAGCAGATTAGCGGCTTCTGTGTCGTTAAAGTTCAAATGATTGTTTCGAGCCTTAGTTTTTTTACATTAACTATGACGTCAAACAGTCATGTGATACAGATACGCGAATGACCTTCAAACACAAACCAAAACTTTCATCCTTTCCACTCCGCTTCCGCTATGATAATTTCAATTTGTAAACGCAAAACTTGGAGCATCGAAGGAATGGTTATTATAGGTTTCTTATCATGACCAACACAAAACTTAAAGTAACAAGTAAGTTATAATTGTTTTGATTTTATTTCTTCTCTTTTTTAATTCTGTCAATATAAGTTTGATAAGGGTCTGCACTGCATTTTATTATTGAAATCTAATCTTAATCTAAACGCTCTGTCTCCTGAAACTTCATTTTGAATTATGAATATTAAAATTTACAACACAGTAATTATTTCCTCCCGAAATAAAACTATTAAAACACAACTTTTTAAAACTAATTTATTTAAAAATTGATTTAAATTACTATTACTTACTGAAAAAAAAAGTTTTAATTTTTAACTCTGAAAAATATGGCATTCAATATTATGGCTTTCTTTAATAAATACTTAATATGAAATTTTTATGCATTTCATTACATTTTGCTGTTGTTTCTTTCAATTTCAAGTTTCCTTTATATATTTTATATATCATGATTACATTTTTATTTTTATTTTGTTCGCTTTTTCAGATAGCTTCGTTGTAGTTTATCACATAAAATGTGTTAATAAAGTTTTTTTTTTTTTTTGTTTTTTTTTTTTGTAAAATTAATATATTTGATAAACTTGTACAGATATACGTATGTATGCTGCAAAATATAGTTTAATAAAGCATTGGAAAACAGTCATTTTAATTTTCCTGCGGTCTAAAAAATTATTAAAGCAGTTTAAATTATTTGAAGTACTTCTTAAATAATGCTTCTGAATTGTCTAATTTAATATTCCTTTATCGAATTAAAAATTGGTGCATAACTTAAAAAAAAAAAAAAATAGTAATAGCAATGTAAATTGTTAATAAAACTTTTATTTATTTTTTTATTTTTTTTATTTTTAAATTTAAATTGTTAAATATCTTTATTTTGAAAAGAAATCGTTACTGTATTACAATTCTAACATTAATTTATAAAATAGAATTTATTGAAAGCTATTAAAGTTATTATATTTGATATTAAAAATGCATAACATATTCAAACTTATATTGACAGAATAAAAAAGATGAAATAAGTAAAAAAATTAAAACAATTATAACTTTAAAAGACATAAAAATTAAAACACATACAGATTAAAATAAGTAAAGAAAGAAAGAAAAGGAAAGAAAACTATTTTTTTTCCCCCGAATGAAAAAAACAAACACCAGAGATTTTATTTTCACTTTAACGAGTGCCTAGTAGGTAATGTGCAGATTATCTAAGTAATTCGCAGATTACCTAGGTAATTTGAGAAATGAAACAATTTTCCTCACTTTAACGGGTCGCCCTAGTTAATGTACAGATTACCTAGCTAATCTGCAGATTAACTGATTTCTGCACTTTAGCGGTAACAGATATACATTATATTATTTCTAATCAAAGTATTTGTATCCAGAGCCTGATTAAGGGGGAAGCACACATTATTTATACTTACACCGTTATTTTTTAACAAATACTTTCCTCCTATAATAAACAGAAAATTCTCATTAAAAATTATTTTAAAAGAATTCTGGTGTATAATAACGGTGAGTAAATTAGATTGTTTTACATCGTTCATTTTTTATAAAAAATATTTCCTCGTGAAAGCGTGGAATTTCTATGACATGAAGTAAAAAATAATTGTAAAAATATTCCGGTGAGAGCGGAGATAATGTGTGCTTCCCCCTTAATCAGGCTCTGGTTGTATCCATAGTATATTTCATTGTAAAAATGTGAATATTGGTTATATATTTAAGAAATAAATAACATACAAATTGCGAAAGAAACGCCCACTGAGGGAGTTACCGATTCTTAAATGAAATTAATCTACGTCAGCGGTCGCGAAAGTGTTAATTAGCATGTTAATAAATATGGTATATATATAACGTTTAAGGATTAATTAAAATTACTGATGTAAAATTTTTTATCCAACTGGAGCATTTTACTCAGAAAGTTACGTTAATTGCAAAATTAAGTCTTTAAACAAATAAAAAATTGTATAAAGAAATAGCATCATTCAAAAAGTGGAAAACTTGCCAGTTATGCTGTACAAAATGAATAGCGGACATAAATCTGGGGATGGTATTTCTTAAAATGTTGAAAAGAAAATTAATATTTATCTTATAAATATAATTTTTTACTCTATCTTTTAATCACATAGCGATTTAAAAATAAAAATTGAAAATATTTAAGCGGGCAATATAATGTTAGTTCAAGATATTTTTATTTGTTTATTTATTTATTTTTAGATTTAAATTTAAAATAAAAGTTTGGATTTTTAAAATTAAATTCTAGATATGTTAGTCATGTAGGAAATCAAATTAAAGTTTTGATCACAATGCATTACTGTTTAATAAATAAATAAATAAATGTCTGTGTGAAAGCAGTGTTAGTAAAAATGGCGGAAATTTCTCATATCTGAAAGTGTCCTAAAAAAGGGACCAGAAATATGGTCTCTGAAATAGAGGCGGAACTTCCAAATTTTATCTTATTCAATAGTTTTGTTAATAGACTCCCTTTTTTCTTTATATACCACTTCATTTTAAGAGCAGGTTTCTTCCTCCTTACAGGGATGGAACACGGGCGCAGAATTCATACCACAATGAATGTAAGAAAATTTTCTACCTCTTAGATCAACGATATTATAGGTATGGAAATTTCTTAAACAGATTCCGGTATGAATTCTGCGACCGTGTTCCATCCCTGTCCTTAACCCTTTCAGTCGCAGTGTTCCAACTGATGGAACACCTAATTTTAATTCTCAAGTGCAAAAACTCATCCCCGAAATTTTTTAGGAAAAATTTACATTTATAACATAGCAGATAAAGCCCTTCTTTAAACGTAAAAATTTAAAATTTCTTGTATTTTAATTATGTTCATAAATTCCGGTGGCAGTTTAATTTAAATTGTCCGAATTACCTTCCCTGCAAAGGGTTAAAATACTCCGGAATAAATTGAAATGTTGAGATCTATGCAACGTTTACGAGATTTTGTTGTCGATAATGTTTACTTACAAAGTGATTTATTTATTAAATTAAATATTATTTGAATTTAATAATGTTTACTTACAGATGTTTCAAACCGAATATTTCTGGAAAAGGAACAATGCTAATTTTTTATGTTTTAAACATTTATGATCAGCTATGTGTCTAAAAGCCATTTTTAAAATTAGTTTAGTAATATTTAAAATAAATTAAGTAGTGAACGTTAAAGGGTAAATCATAATTACACAACAAAGAAAATTATTGTGCTGAGAAAATGGTATATATGTTTATAAATATACATACATGCATACACACACACACACACACATATATATATATATATATATATATATATACAAGCAAGAGCCATAACATTATGACCACCCTGTTAATAACATATAGAACATATATCTTTAGCCCTCGAAACTGCCAGCACCCAGCGTGGCATTGACTCCACAAGGTGCTGATAGGTAGTTTGAAGTATTATGCACCAAGCGGACCACAAATGCTCTATTGCATTTATGTCAGGTGAATTTAGAAGCCAAGACATGACTTTAAAGTCACTGGAATGTTCCTCGAACCATTCCATGACGATTCGACCCTTATGACATGGTGCATTATCTTGTTGGTAAACACCATCCTCCGCCGAAAAAACTGTTGTCATGAATGGGTGAACCTGGTCTGCAACGATGTTCACGCAGTGCACAGACGTCAGAGATTGTTCTATTTGATTATGGGTCCCAATGTGCTTCGTGAAAACATTGTCCACACATAATACCCCTGAAACCGGCTTGTCTCCATCCGACTCTGCATCCAGGAGCGAGACTTTCTTTTAGAATTCGGCGTATTCTCATACGTCCGTCGGTGTGATGGACCAGAAAACGTGATTCGTCGGACCATGCAACTTTCTTTCATCCTTCTAATGTCCAATTTCGATGTTTCTTGGCCCATTGCAGAGGCAGCTGGTGGTGACATTCCGTCAATGCAGGGACATGCTTCGGCCTACGGCTGCATAGGCCCATATGCAGTGATGTACGCTGCACAGTGTGTTGAGTAACACTGTTTGGGTGGCCACTATTGTAGCTGGTGCTGATTTCGGCTGTTGTAGCTCTTCTCTCACGGCGAACAATGTGTAGCAATCTCCGCTCTCCACTGGAATCAATGCGCCGTGGGCGACACACTGCTGGCCGACAACTTGTCGTTTCACAATCCATACACCACTTTTGATACGTGTTCATAACAACTGAACGTGAACAGCTCACTAAACGCGCCGTTTCTGAAATTGAAGTTCCTTGTCACCGAGCCATAACGATCTGACCTTTATAGAAGTCTGATAAATCAGCTGCTTTTCCCATTATGTCGCAAATCGCGCTATGTTTGGAAAGACAATGCATAACCGTTTTATATACTCCAATATCAGCCGCGCACGCGCAGTGGATTTGTTCCTTGGTGAGCCCATTGTTATAGATGGAGAGTAGTCATAATGTAATGGCTATTCGTTGTATAAAGAAGTACTAGCAATACCACGTAATAAATTATAAAGTTGGCAGTTCTGATAAAGAACAAAAAATTGTAATAAACGAAATTTATCCTGTTTTATTTCACCGAAAATCATTCGCAGATACAGACACATGTTTATTATTTCTACAGCAGTAAGATATTCATATACTTTTTTGGTGTATTAACATAGGCACTTTCATCAGATATGAATCTCTATAATCACGCATATTTACACTATTTAATTAGAAATAATTAGTACTTAACATTAGCATTTATAAATATACATGTGCATACTTGCCAACCATCTCATTAATAACCGTACAATTGTTAACGCCCCCTGAAATAACGCCCCTTTTCTCACACCACTATATTTTTAGAGAAATTCTCTCCAAATGTTGTTACGATTAAATAAGACTAAAATTACTCTAAAAAATTATTGGTGTTAAAAAGAAGGCGGGTACAAAATATTGTACGGTTTATAATGAGATGGTTGGCAAGTATGCATGTGTCTGTGTGTGTATGTGTGTGTGTGTATGTGCTATAGATATGCAGACTTTTTTTTTTTTTTTTTAATCGGGGACAAAAATCTAAGATATTTGTAAAAAGGTTGGTTCATTTTTAAATTCTCTATTTTCTTTTTTGTGAAGTGGGAAAATATATATATATAGAATTAGTTATATTTAAGCGGTTTTTATCTGGTTGATATAAAAATCACTAACTCATTTTTTTGCGTATAGATAGCAGACAATATAATATCCAAAAATTGTTACCAGTTATAATATATGATTACAATTTATTTTTTACAATTCATTGTTACTATATTAACAATGAATTAAAATGCAAAATCATCGAGTTTTTAAGAACTTTTCGTTTCATATATTCTTATAGATCCCAATATATATTAATTTATTCCGGAGTATTTTTCCTCGCCTTTATTCCATGCACCACTTATTTTTTAAAAGTAATTTTTTTCTTGTTTTAAGGAAGTTAAAAATTAAAAAAGAAGGAAAGAAAAAATATTTTTATACCAGAAAAATAATGTACTTATATAAAATTGCTTCGTTGCTTGCCGGGTGTTTGTCGTTAAGAAAACACAGTCTATGGAAACCTTTCAAGTGCGCTGTCTTTTGAGACAGTATTAAAGTTGATTGCTCAGAAAGCAGTGGCAATTCAATTGACGATAAGGCTGCGAGGTTATTAGCAAAGTGGTCAAAATACTAATGCAGCAATTTTATGAAGGAGTGCGAGAGTAGCATATACTTCATAAAAGTACCCATTGAAATTTAAGAGTAGAGGGCTGACTAGCTCCTCAAACGTAAATATGTCATGTCATCGTCTGTTTGTTTAAAACTCTATTTCAAAGCGTTGAAAAATTGTTTTTCATTAAAAATATGGACGTGAATGGAATGTATTTTCCCTCTTGAACTCTTATTGCAAATAATTTTTTTGTTGGTAATTTTTACTTTGAAAACAGTACATATATACATGTTATATTATTCTGTCATGTGTTATCTTTCGATAAAGCCTGTTTGTTTATCCAACTCTTATACGAAATACACTTATAGCAATAATTTTTAAAGGAAATAAAACTTTACAATCACAATATTATATTTACGTATCGTATTTTAAAAATACGTTATAAAGTACGTATTAGGTGTACCGGAAAGTTCTGTCGTTTCGAATTAAAATACTGACATCGGAAATTTATCTTGGATAAAATTTAAGATATTCTTAGGTAACTTATAAGATGGTTATTTCTAAAGTACCATGTAAACACTGTTAAACAAAAATTTCAGGTTTCATTTTATTAATTCAAAATGACATAACTTTCCGGTACACCTAATACTTTTGTTTTGTTTAACTTTTAAATTATATATAATCTATGAAATAAAATCAGATTTTAATAAAAAATTTCCCTATGTGTAATATTTGTTAAATGTATTTTCCTTCCCAAATCAACTTTAAATTTGGTAAATGATGAAGAATATTATTTTAATCTAGCTGGTAGAACTTTATATGTGTTATAAATTTTGTGCCTGTGAAGTCACTACCTGTTGGATTTAAAGTTCAGCAGTTATAATGGAGTGGATTCTATAAAAGTCATTTTTTTCCTCTTTTACATGTATTCTGCATTTTTAACTTATAAAATTGCGAGTTAAAAAAAATGTTTAAATATTATTAAATTTGTTTTCGGTATTCCCAGATTTAAGCATTTATTTTCATATTACATATTTATTGTTTAATGATTATTTGAACTTAAAATACTTCTATATATTTAATATATGCTTTCAATTGTCATAAGTCCTTACTTTAGTACTGAGGATGTCTATAGGACGTACTTAAATCCTTCGGATATCCTGGGGAGAAAGGGTACCTACAAAATGCCCCTACTCTGTCCCTACATGCTGAAGAAAACTGATAAAATCCCTACGACTATGGACAAATGTATAGCTGCCAATATTTTAATTTATTCCGGAGTAATTTTAGCCCCGCCTCTATTTCGTACCACTTATTTTTTAAAAGTGATTTTTTCTTATTTTATTGAAGTTAAGTATTGAAGAACATTTTTCTATATAAATAAAGTGGTGCGAAATAAAGGCGGGGCTAAAAGTACTCCGGAATAAATTAAAATATTGGCAGCTATGCAAAACCACCAATTGGCAAAGCTGATAGTGAATAGCCAGGATTTTCTCCCCAGTGGAAGGGGGCGGGGCTATGTGTGTTACATACTATATCAGTAATTCTCACACCGAGTACTTTGAAGTTTGTGTCGCTGCAATTAGGCGTAAATTTTTAGCATTAACTGTCAACACTTTCAGTGAAATCAGCTTTGGACAATACTTAAATTAAATCTGAAAACGAAAGCAAACCGAGATCTTCCCAAGCGTAATATGTTCTTGTTTACGTTTAACAACGACAGCATTTTACTTTTCAACCGCATTTAGCGATTGTTGAATACAAGCTCATAATCATTATTTTTAGCCCGTGTTTAACTTTTGTCACTTTAAAGTTTTATACATTTTTCTTGCTGTTATTCGTAATATTATTATTTTCTTCTATATTCAACAGAAGAAAATGATGATTTCATAAAAATTTTCGACCTCGGGTTTTTAATGGATTTACGCGTTTAGAACAATTTGACCGCTTTAGGAAAATGTCTGTCTGTGTGAAACAAATTTTTTTATCAAGTATTTCCAGATTGAGTATTTTTTTTTTTTTTTTTTTTTTTAATATCCACCACCAAATTTTAATTGTAACAGATGCCTAATTACTTTGCAGATTAATCATCTAGCATCACGTCTAAATATTACTGGTGTGAGTTAAATAAAAAAAGTCCCAACCACTATACAGAATTTCATACAAATATGTACGTAGTTGCACCGTGACATAAATTAATACTGTCCACTTTTGTCGAAAATCGTCCAAAAGGTAGTGATACCATATACCAACCCGCTTTTGCTGAATTTTTAACGTGGTGGTATAAAACAAAATTTCATATGAATGTTTATAAAAAAAATTATTTTTTCAGAATCAGTAAAAAAAAAAAAAAAAAAGTGCTTATAATAATGATAGATAACTTGCAAAAGATTATTTCTATATGTGGTAGAAACTCTTCCCCTTGGAAGGAAGACCTGGGACGGAGGAAAAAAAACTCGTTTTTTTAAGAAGTCACATAAAGATAATAAAACTGATTTCCGATATTTAGACTTTCGATATTTAGTTATATACTACTTCTCTACTATGGAAGTCGTCTCCACTAATCATGGAAGATAATTTCATTAAATAATAGTTTTAATAAATTATTTTACTGAGGAAATTTGTATAGGAAAATATAGAAAAATGTTATGTGGTGGCGACAGCATACTAGTTTTTCATATTATTATGAACTCAACTAAATTCTCACAATCTTTACGCAAAATAAACGATGCAGATAGTTTCAGCCATATTTTATCTAGAGCCCGTCCATGCCCTATCTCCTATTACAAGACTGTCACCTTATTTTCAATTAGATTTTATAAGAATAAAATTTCTTGCCTTTATTATTAAGTCATCACGTAAGAATGATTTAGAATCATGCATTTTAGACCTTACCAAATAAATTTTCAAAAAATTTCTTACAAAAACTCGACATATAAACACTAGATCTGCTTAAATGAAGTGAAAAATTTGCATCCATTTTATCCATTCTTTAAAATGCACAGAAAAATTTAATAATTAATTTTATTTCATTTTTCATGATTATATATTAATATTTTGATTTTCAAAATATACATACATGCTCAGATCAATAGACAAATTTTTAAGTTTTTAAGAGATTTATCGAATGAAGATATTACCATTACAATGTAAATTAAATCAGATCAGCAGTTTTTACAACTTTAAATAAACGCCATAAAATGCAATAAACTCGCAACAATTGTTTCGGGTCGAATGAAAACTCGACCCTTCGTCAGGCGAAGAAAGTTTTGATTGCAGCACTCGTACCTTCTCTGTTCGCCTGACGAAAGGTCTTGTGTTCCTTCGATCCGAAACAATTGTTGCGACTTTATTGCATTTTATGGTGTTTGTTAAAAGTTTTGTACTTCTTACTTTAGAACGCCAGTTCTGTGGTGCTTTCTTATTTGTTTTAACAACATTTTACGTAGCCATTATAATTTTTAAAAGGACAAGAGATGTTAAAGTTAATTAATTTTACCAGGTTTTTATTAACTGGCTTTCTTGTCTATTAATTTGTTTGTTTGTCCAGTACAAATTTGGCAATCAATTTTTAATTAACTTCACGACTAGCTAGGCTTTTGAAACTTTTAGAATAGTTCAGAACACGATGGCAACGCAATACCTTGAAGTCCGATTTTCGAATTTTTGGTTAGTTTTTTTTTTTTTTTTTTTTTTTTTTTTTTTAATTAATTAAAATATAAAATTAATAACCTCCTAATAGCTTTAAAATTAGCCATTTAAATATTAGCTATAATTCAATTGTTGCCAAAAAATATTTACGACTTCATTTTCTTTCTACATAAAAATAAATGCATTTAATTAAACGTGAACATTAAAAAATTATAAAAAGTTAAATTAGGCATCTCACAAAAGATAACATCCTTATAACTTAAAATTTTTCTACTCATTAATAAAGTGCTAATGTAGTTCATGATGCTAATACCTGTTGTTCTAAAATGATTAATATTATATTTTTAAAATCAAATTTTTGTATTATTATTATTTCAAGGAATTGAGTCCGCTTGCTTGCGAATCGCTTTCCCAAGATGAGGTCATTTTGACTCAATTTTGTAGTTGAAATTAAGTTATGCCTGCTTCATTCGAAAAGTGCCCTAATTCGTCAGAGATAGCAAACGTAACCAGTGGAATGTTCCAACTTCTAAACGATACAAAGAGGCGCGGTAGTGGTGATTTTCGCCAAACGTGCTAAGTATCACCTGAAAGCAATTTTTCTGTATAACGCCTTGATCTTGGGAATGCGAGGGTAAAACATTGCTTATACATTATTTTTCATCCTCGAATATTTCATTGTCACTATCATATCTATTCTACAAAATCGTAAATTTGACGATTTTGAAAGCAGAATACATGTGAATTTAGTTTGTTTACAAAAATATTGTGCGAAAAATTAAAAAATTATAAAAATTAAAGTTTATTAAAATCTGTGATTAGTGGAAACGCCCAAAAAGTGATTAAAATTAACAGTAAATTTAAATCGTTGGTATATAATAAAGCTCTTTTTATCTTGTAATTATTTGTTTAGTATTTGTTCCCATCTCAAACCAACTACTGCCAAAGAAAATTATCATTTTTTTGCATATAGCCATATCCTCCACCATCCTAATTAATATTCCGTAGTATTGTTAGTCCCGCCCTTTTTCTCCCACCAATAAATTTTTAGAGTAACATTCTGCAAATGCAATTGCGGTTAAATAAGAAAATACTCTAAAAATATACTGGTGTGAAAAAGAAGGCGGGGCTAACAATACAACGGAATATTAATTAGTATTTTGGAGGGTATGCATATAGCGTATTTTAAATAATAAAAAGTAATATTTGAGATGGAAAGACCTCTTTTATGGAAAAAATAATACAAAACAATGGCTCATTTTAAAATGTTCCATGCTAATTCTAAGTTATTTTAATGCTCTAATTTTTTTTTTACTGTACGCCTTTTGTATGTAACTGAGCACATATGGGAATTTGATTTTTTTTTTTTATAAGTTAATTCCAGCATAAGTTACAAACAAAAAAGTTTAAATTTTAGAATCTTCACGAATTTTTGTCATACGACTAAATTTAACAGTTATTTCTTTAATAACCGCCGAACTATTTCTTCATCAGTAAAATAATAATAATATTAATAAAGAAATATGAAAGAAAAATCCCCCAACAAGCAAAATCTCCTGATATCGCTCTTCATTCGTTAATGTTCCTCCCAAATCTACCTCGCTAACATGATTTTATGCAGTCAGTCATATATATCCTTGAGCAGAATTAAATTATAGCTATATTTTATGTATCTGTCTCATTTCTCATTACAAAAATTTGGCGAAATTTAAGGGTTAACATGGGGTTATCATATAATGGCAATCCTACACTCTGTATTCAAAATTATTAGCTTGATTAGAGTATAACGTGTCTTAAAAGTTGTTCCGTTTTTTGTGTTCTCGTGGCGTAAAAATTAGATGCCAAAATGTCACTTTTCGTTAGAAATTGGCAAAATACATTACAACCGCTGATGGTATCTCAAACTGAAAGCATGTAAAGATTTTTTTTTTTTTTTTTAGTGCTAGAGGCCTATTTCAGTCGGTACAGCGTTGTCGAATTTTTATACGTCACTCTTAATAGTGCTAAGGGCCTATTTCAGTGGTCCCCCCAGGCCCAACTTTGACATGAGTCCCCCCAAGGTACAACTTTGACATGAGTCCCCCCAAGGCACAACTTTGACATGAGTCCCCCCCCCAGGCCCAACTTTGACATGAGTCCCCCCAAGGCCCAACTTTGACATGAGTCCCCCCAGGCCCAACTTTGACATGAGTCCCCCCCAAGGTACAACTTTGACATGAGTCCCCCCAAGGCACAACTTTGATATGAGTCCCCCCCAGGCACAACTTTGACATGAGTCCCCCCAAAGCACAACTTTGACATGAGTCCCCCCCAAGGTACAACTTTGACATGAGTCCCCCCCCAAGGCACACCTTTGACATGAGTCCCCCCCAAGGCACACCTCCCCCTCATTGGGAAAAAGAGAAAAAAACGTTGTTTTGCGGGTATAAGACAGTTTGGACTTCCAACGTTATTTGTTACAGTATCTGCAGCTGAAACACATTGGTTTGATTTAATGAAAACTTTATCATGGAATTTAGATCGTCACGAATTAACTAAAGAAGAATTTGTCGATATTAACAAGTTTAGCAATAGGCCTCTGGCACTAAATTAAAATCTGTCAATGTCAGATTTTCATGTTTTTATTTTTTTTTGTACTGTAAGGAAGTGTCCCACGTCCCATTCTCCATAACTCTCTTCTAGTATCTTAAGAATACAGCCATATATATATATATCTTTCTATTCATTACTTTGCTATTAATGATCTTCCCTTTCAGCCTTCTGAAGTTAGGAGAATCTGGATTTGCGGTATCTGTTCTTAAATTTATTCAAATCAAGTTTTTCGGCCTTTTAAAGTTAAAAATAATTACTGATTATCATTCCAAGATATCACCTTCAGAAATACATTGTATAATGGCTGTCTAGATATTTTTAAGTGCACAACCTACTTTTAAAATTGGGAAAATGAAGAAATTTTCCATCAACTTTCTTATATATATATATATGTGTAATGAATATACATGTACATTTTTTATTACATGTACATTCAATATTAAAGAAATTATGGACAAATGAAAATTTTCAACCCCCCCCCCCCCCACACACACACCATTTCCACCCCGTTTGAGTTGCATACCCCATCTACGAACTTGACCGAGATTTTTACTGTCCTGACAACGTATCTCGAGCTGCTTAAAATTAAATAAAAATTATTTCAGTTATCGTGTTCACAACTTAACATGGGATGATAAAGCGTTATACATATACAGTCGAATCTCATTAACGTGAACACTGTTAACTTGAGTTACTTTTAACGTGAACTGTGTTCAGTGTCCCAGTCAAATGAAGATTAGTTTAGTTATATGAAAATTAGTTACTGATAGCATGGACTACTGAGAACATGAACATTTTTTTTTTTTTTTTTATCCCCCTTGAGATTCACATTAACGAGTTTAGACTGAAAAAATATATATACTTTTGAACGGAGGGTGGTTTTGCGTTTTAGGGGTCATGATCGGTGAAGATATGAAGAAATTTTCCAGAAGTCGTGTCATGAGAACCATTGCAATAAGTAGATTTTATATAAGGAATCTACCAAATTGTTTTTACTGCAGATTATTATTTTTTTAATTTAATGGTGCTTTCTCACTGCACTTATGATATTTTAAAAAGTATTTGAAATATTACATTTTGACATAACTAATAAAATGAATTAGAAATAAGAAGTTCTGTTTGTGTATTCGGCTGTCCATCTTTCTATCTGTCCTTCGACGCGTCCCAGTCGTCTATAAATGTTTTCAGAATTAATATATATATATATATATATGTGTGTGTGTGTGTGTGTGTGTGTGTGTTGTTCAAGTTCACTATGGAATGTTTCCTAATTAAAATGGCTTTAATAAGTCCTGAATAACAGAAATAACATAAATACAATAGAAACAATATAGAAAATTCATACTCTGTTTTTCCCTTACGGGGTATCTGTCTATATATTGATATATTATACTCATACTTGCCAACCATCTCATTAATAACCGTACAATTGTTAACGCCCACTGAAAAAACGCCCCTTTTCTCACACCACTATATTTTTAGAGTAATTCTCTCCAAATGTTGTTACGATTAAATAAGACTAAAATTACTCTAAAAAATTATTGGTGTGAAAAAAAGGCGGGTACTAAAAATTGTACGGTACATAATGAGATGGTTGGCAAGTATGATAGTGTACCATATTTTCTTGCGTATAAATACGCAGGTCAGGTTAGTACGTTTTGCCCCAGAAATTTCATTCGATAAATAACTTTATATTTGTTGAATGTTTTTCTTCGAAAGAGTACAGATTTTTTTGTTAAATAAAATTTCTGGCGGAGAAATGACATAATATTACTATCGGATTATACACCAGAAATTATAGTACGGCAGCAGCGGTCCTGTAAGGAATTGTGAAAAATGCATTCATTAACAGAGCGCATACCAATTCTTCGGCGAAATATCCGATGAATTTAAGTGTAGTAAACTGACTAGAAATTTTCATAAAGCTAGCTTTACATTTGTCTTATATCCTATCTATATCAAAATTTCAAAATAATAAAATTTGTAAAGAAATCAAATAAAATTTTTGGCTGAATTTAGTCCTTGGTTGCCGCTGACCGAAATTTTTAACACAATTACTTTTGTATTGTATACTATACAAAATCGTGAATGAAGTAGATATACACAGCTACCAACATTTCTAATTTTTAAATCAGATTTTTCATCAGTATTTTTAAAAAGGAATATACTATATAAATTTCCGACGAATAACTGTAAATAATTATTAAAAAAAAAAAAAAAAAAAAAAAAAAAAAAAGCGGTATTTCTTTGGTCAATTCTCTGCTGAAAATAATGGAGATTTGGCACCGATAATATTTGCTTTATTCATTGTATAAAAATATTACAAAAAGTGGTGGAGAAATTTACGGGCGACGACAACCGATACAATTTGAAAAAAAAAAACGGCCAGTGGTGAACAAGAACATTTAATATCATAGGTAAAGAACGTTTCACATCATATTTAAACAATTACTGTCCCGAAAGACAGCGAACTTGATATATCATGTACAGTCGGGGAAAAAAAAAAACGCAGCACTCGATGTAACTCCGTTGCTTTTCAATGCACAAAAATGTAATAGGTATCATTCGACGGGGAATTGAGAGTAGATTCAGAAAATGAACGGAAATTTCGAATTGGGGGTCGTCTACATATTAAAACGCGCACCAACTTTGATTTTTTCAATGGTAATGCCCCATTTTTATTTTATATTTGAATTCCTGGGATCGCGACAATGCGAAAAAGTATATTGGATGTATATTTTGCTTATTTTTTCACAGAGTAATAAGCGTTCAAAGTTTGAAGGTGCTAATGTTAAATTCATATTTCAAACTTTTATTAATATCTTCACAAAAAATAACTTGATCGATATAATTATTTTTTTACGAGATACAGTGAAGAAACCCAAACATAATCCATCATTAATTTGGATTCTGAAAAATATTTTTAATTCTGAAAAATATTAATAAATTCATATTCATAAAAATTATGAATTATGACCTATATTAATTTTTACATAAAATGAATCCTAATGCTGAAAAATATGGGTGTGCAAATTTGCAGCTCATTCCAGTTATTAGTTTTCGAGATATAAATAAATCTTTCTTTTGGAGTGGTTTAGGGGGCCGTCTCTTAAAAAATTTTGAATGAGATAACGAAGCAAATCTTAAAAAAAAACGGAGAAAATTGAACAAAATACTTTTATTTTTTATTTAAGGGTCAAATTATATAACAACAATGTCAAATGCAAAGAAATGAAACCAAAAATGTTGATTTTTAGACATTTGTGTTAGTATCAAGAATTCCTGTTTTCTAAAGCCCCGCCTTTTATAGTTCTTCAAAACAAAACAATACAGAAACGAAAAGTGAATGTGACTTTGAGTATTCGTGTTAAACCCCTTATTTTACATTGACAAAAATATACACAAGTGGTATTTACTTCATCGATTACTGGTGATAAATTTAGAATTCTTTAAACGAACACTAGAAGAAAAAATTAACTAAATAGGCGGGGTTTACTGTTTGAAATACTCTCAAAATAAAATATTTCAAAACAAATTTTCTGTACCACAATTATATTACAGATGGATATACATTATAACTATATTCTTTCTAATTAATATATTTCTATCCATAGTATATTTTATTGCAAAAATATGAACACTGGGTACATGCTTAAGAAATAAGTAACACACAAATTACGAAAGAAACGCCCACTGGCATTCTTACAGATTTTCAAATGATGTGAATCTACGTCAGCAGTCGCGAAAGCGTTAATTAAGAAATTATATTTTCATAGAAATTATAAAACAAATCGTACAGTTCCAAAGAGTTCAACTGACCCAAAACTGGTAAGTGCTATTAAAATTGTTTAATATTTACTTTATGAAACCTTAGAATAATTTATCCGAAAAGATTTAGTTTATGCGTTGTTGTATATATATATATATATATATATATAGCTATATTATTTCAGTTTGTATATTATGTTACACGTACGAAAGAAAATTTAAGCTTTATTGGTGATCAGTATATCCATGATAGATACTTTTTAATTGAAAAATATTGCACTTTTATAAAAAGTATTGTCTGACCAATCGTAAGTGTAATGTATTTAATTATACCTAAAATTATCTAAAAAAGTACTAAAGTATATACATATCCAAAAAACTAAATTCATGATAATTAAGATACTGCAAAGGTCTTAATGTTTTTATTTCTTTTTATAATTCTTTTTTTCTTGAAATATTTCCGGTGTGAAACGGTATAATTTTGTCTAGTTCTTGTAGGATCTTAATTTTATTTTTCTATATTTAGAGATAGCCCCCTAACACATTTTTGATCATAACTCTATGAATACTAATGATAAAGTATACAAACAGTATACTTTTCCGCACTGCCAGACTCTCAGAAATTTGAATATGAAGTCAAAATTGGGTGTTACTATTGAAAGAATCAAAGTTGGCGCTCATTTTAATATGTAGATGACCCCTAATTCAAAATTCGACGACATTTTCTGAAAGTGCATTTCATTTCCTGTTGAATGGTGTCTATTAAGTTTTTCTGCGTCAATTAATAACGAAATACCATCAAGTGCTGCGTTTTTTTTTTCCCCGACTGTACCAACGTGGAGTAAATTTCCGTTGCTTGCAGACAGCATAAAATAATCATTTTCATAAAAATTCATTATTTTTCTGGTAATTTTTTTTTTTTTTTTGAGTATTTTTAATGAAATGTTTGGCGGAAATTTTTATTTTATTTTTAAAAATATAAAAAATTCCCAATATATAATAATTTTTAAAATAGTTCAAGGGTCACTTTTTTGAACACCATTATTTCTGTAATGCAATCTCCGTGTCATGCAAACGAAGCACGGCAAACGATTACTAAATTTTTCTATTACAGGGTTGGAACACGGGCGCAGAACTCATACCACTATCGATGCAAGAATTTTTTCTGATTCTTAAATCAACGATATTAAAGGTAGAGAAATTTCGTAAACAAATACCGGTATGAATTCTGCTCCCGCATTCTATACCTGCTATTAAATATACTATTCAAAAATTGATCTGTCCACCCCTGCAATAAATGAATATAATGTGCTAGATCCGTGTATAATGTTTTAAAATATAACGAAGTATTCTTAAAAAAATATTTTCAAATTTTCATTCTGCATTAAAAATATATAGATGCCAACATTTTAATTTATTCCGGAGTGTTTTTAGCCACGCCTTTATTTCGCCCCACTTTATTTACAAAAAATATTCGTGAATGCAAAACTTTCTTAAAACAAGAAAAAATTACTTTTAAAAAATAAGTGGTGAAAGGAATAAAACCAAGGAATTTCGAGGGAAAATACTCCGGAATAAACTAATATATATTGGGATCCAAGAGAATATATGAAACGAAAAGTTCTTAAAAACTCGAAGATTTTCATTTTAATTCATTGTTATTATAGTAATAATAAATTGTAAAAAATAAATTGTAATCATACATTGTAACTGGTAAGAACTTTTGGATATTATATTGAATGCTATCTATACGCAAAAAAAAAAAAAAAAAAAAAAAAAAAAAGAGTTAGTGATTTCTATATCAACCATATAAAAAACGCTTAAATATAACTATTTCTATAAATATATATTTATCCACTTCACAAAAAAGAAAATAAAGAATTTGAAAAAGAACCAACTTTTTTACAAATATTTTAGATTTTTGTCCCCGATTAAAAAAAAAAAAAAAAAAAAGTCTGCATATCTATAGTACACACACACACATACACACATATATATATACACACACAGACACATATATATTTATAAATGCTAATGTTAATTACTAATTATTTCTAATTGCCGAAACGTCAGTGGAGGCCCTCTGTTGAGACTCAAAACGGTTTTGGGCTGTGTCTGTCTGTCTGTTTGTCGCGCGATAGCGGCCGCAAAAATGGCGCTATTGACTTGAAATTTGGTACACATGTTCATGAGCCCCACGAAATCAGCTGTATAGTTTTTGGTATGTATTCCATTTTTACTTCGTATACAGGGACACGCCAAAGTTTTTCTTATCATTACGGCCAATGGGAGGAATTTGTATGTATCGCGATAGCGGCCACAAAAATCACGCTATTGACTTGCAATTTAGTACACATGTTCATAAGCTCCACGAAATCAGCTGTATAGTTTTTGGTATGTATTCCATTTCTACTTCGTATACAGGGACACGCCAAAGTTTTTCTTATCATTACGGCCAATGGGAGGAATTTGTATGTATCGCGATAGCGGCCACAAAAATCACGCTATTGACTTGCAATTTGGTACACATGTTCATGTGTCCCACAAAATCAACTGTATAGTTTTTGGTATGTATTCCATTTCTACTTCGTATACAGGGACACGCCAAAGTTTTTCTTATCATTGCGGCCTATGGGAGGAATCTGTATGTACCGCGATAGCGGCCACAAAAATCACGCTATTGACTTGCAATTTGGTACACATGCTCATGCGCCCAACGGAATCAGCTGAATAGTTTTAGGTGTGCATTCCATTTGTAGTTCGTGTACAGGGTCACGCCAAATAGTTCGATCATTACGGCCTATGGGAAGAATCTGTATGTACCGCGATAGCCACCGCAAAAATCAAGCTATTGACTTCCAATATTTTCCGAAACGTCAATGGAGGCCCTCTGTATAGACTCAAAAGGATTTTGGGTTCCGTCGGTCCGTCCGTTCGTCTGTCTGTCTGTCGTGCGATAGCGGCCGCAAAAATCACGCTATTGACTTGAAATTTGGTACACATGTTCATGAGCCCCACGAAATCAGCTGTATAGTTTTTGGTATGTAATCCATTTCTACTTCGTACACAGGGACACGCCAAAGTTTTTCTTATCATTACGGCCTATGGGAAGAATTTGTATGTACCGCGATAGCGGTCCCAAAAATAACGCTATTGACTTGCAAGTTGGTACACATATTCATGAGCCCAACGGAATTAGCTGTATAGTGTTAGGTGTGTATTCCATTTGTCGTTCGTGTACAGGGACACGCCAAAATTTTTCTTATCCTTACGGCCTATGGGAAGAATATGTATGTACCGCAATAGCGACCGAAAAAATCCTTCGATTGACTTGCAAATTGGCGCACACGTTCCAGCTTTGCATATAAGTAGCTGTATAATTTTTATTGATATATTTTTTATAAACTGTGTACAGGGACACGCAAAAATTGTTAACATTAAGGCGTATGGGGGTGAATTTCGTTTAAACGCATTTTAATATCATTACTTTGCAATGAAGAAAATGAAATTAGAGCACGTGAGTAAGATGCTTAAACTTATGTTGTTTGAAGAAAATATGTGCTCTTAAGCTTTCTAATTAATGTACAGGACCTTACGAAAGTGTTCTGACAATGTCACTTAGTCATCCAAACGATGTTAAATTTGGAACAATTATTAATTTTAAACGCAAAATAAGCTGAATAGTTTTTACTGGTGTATACAATGTTTATGGTTCGTTTACAAAGACACATGAAAGAATTTCGCAACATTAGACCCTATGGACAATTTTTTTAATTTAAGCGCGCACTTTAATGCGTTTATGCTGAATTGAACTTAATAAAGTTAACATACATTATAAAGTTGCTTAAAATCATGTTTACTCTTAAAAAAGGTTATGTATAGACTAAATAATTTATGGGACCACACAAAATAATTCCGAGTACGTACTGTAATCATCCAAATGATGTCAAATTAGTTCGAAAAATTAATGAGTTATAATTAATTAGGTTTATTCTTATTATTAGCGTTTATAATGACTGTGGCTACTTTTCCGGCATACATAAAAGAATTTCGTACTATTACGGTCTATAGTCGGTATTTCTTAAAAGTGTATTTTAACATGGTTACACCCCATCAAATATAATAAAATTTTATTAGAATTTTAAAAGCATGTTTTCCTGTTGAAAATTGTGGGCATAGAATTGATAATTAGTTTAAAGGTTATGCAAAATATTTTCGATATGCTATGTAATTTTTTTTTTGTATAAAATTTGGTATTAATGAATTTCAGGGAAATAATACAAGACCGTCGTTTATTAAGAATACATATTGTTGCGTACTTGGGGGTTCGTAAGTTGTCCGAGAATGAAAGGCGAAACTTACAAAAATTCAGTGAATTATTCATAGAAAATTCCAGAAAAATACAGGTCTATAAACCAAGTATCAGCTTTAATACAACCAGTAAACATAGCTTAAACAACAGGCGTTAACAGCAAAACGACAGTACAAACTGTTTATCAATAACACATAAAGCAAGTATTTGACGAAACTGACACAGATCTGAGATTGGCCGCCTTGGCTAAAAAAATGCTCCTTTTATACTATTCTATCGAACACAGACTGTTCTGGAAAATTCTCGTATCTCATCAGCCAATGAGATTAGAGCTTCCATATTTGGTATATCCCTAATAAGAATTTTCTCGCCAAGGTCGCCAAAAAAATCGCCAAGAAGGGAAACAGTCGCCAAATTTGGCGCCAAATCCTTTTCTTCCCTTATTGGAGTTTTTCAATGGGTTTTTAAAGGAAAATTAGGCTATTGTAACGCTAAACCGATTAGAAATGCACAAAATTAGCATTTTATCGACTTACTAAGCCTCTGAAAAAAATTATACAAAAATAAATGCAATTATTTACAATTCCATAACACTTTATATGATATACAAATAGGTATACAAAGAGAGATACAGCGGGGGGTTGAGGGGGGCGGTAGCCCCCCTCAGGAATGTATCTGATTATGGTAATAAGTCGATCGAATCAATATATACTATTATATAATAAGGAATAAATAAAAATGACCTATTGAAAAATGTCTGATGCAAATAGGACGTTGAGGCTCCTGATCTGCAGATCCAGTAGTTAAATAGTGTAAATATGCGTGAATATAGAGTTTCATATCTGATGAAAGTGCCTATGTTAATACACCAAAAAAGTATATGAATACCTTACTGCTGTAGAAATAATAAATATGTGTCTGTATCTGCGAATGATTTTCGGTGAAATAAAACAGGATAAATCTCGTTAATTACAATTTTTTGTTCTTTATCAGAACTGCCAATTTTATAATTTATTCCGTGGTATTGCTAGTACTTCTTTATACAACGAATAGCCATTACATTATGACCACTCTCCATCTATAACAATGGGCTCACCCAGGAACAAGGCCACTGCGCGTGCACGGATGATGTTGGAGTATATAAAGCGGTTATGCATTGTCTTTCCAAACATAGCGCGATTTGCGACATAATAGGAAAAGAAGCTGATTTATCAGACTTCTATAAAGGTCAGATCGTTATGGCTCGGTGATTGGGAACTTCAATTTCAGAAACGGCACGTTCAATGAACTGTTCACGTTCAGTTGTTGTGAGCATATATCGGAAGAGGTGTATGGATTGTGAAACGACAAGTCGTCGGCCAGCAGTGTGCTGCCTACGGCGCATTGATTCCAGTGGAGAGCGGAGATTGCTACGCATTGTTCACCGTGAGAGAAGAGCTACAACAGCCCATATCAGCACCAGCTACAACAGTGGCGACCCAGACAGTGTTTCTTAACACACTGCGCAGCGTACATTACTGCGTATGGGCCTACGCAGCCGTAGGCTGAAGCATGTCCCTGCATTGACGGAATGTCACCATCAGCTGCCTCTGCAGTGGGCCAAGAAACATCGAAATTGGACATTAGAAGATTGAAAGAAAGTTGCATGGTCCGACGAATCACGTCTTCTGGTCCATCACATCGACGGACGTGTGAGAATACGCCGAATTTTAAAAGAAACTCTCGCTCCTGGACGCACAGTTGGACGGAGAAAAGCCGGTGGCAGGGGTATTATGGTGTGGACAATGTTTTCATGGAGCACATTGGGACCCATAATCACCATAGAACAATCCCTGACGTCTGTGCACTACGTGAACATCGTTGCAGACCAGGTTCACCCATTCATGACAACAGTATTTCCGGCGGAGGATAGTGTTTACCAACAAGATAATGCACCATGTCATAAGGGTCGAATCGTCATGGAATGGTTCGAGGAACATTCCATTGACTTTCAAGTCACGTCTTGGCTTCCAAAATCACCTGACATTATTGCAATAGAGCATTTGTAGTCCGCTTGGTACATAATACCTCAAATTGCCTATTAGCACCTTGTGGAGTCAATGCCACGCTGGGTGCTGGCAATTTTGAGGGCTAAAGATAGTTCTATATGTTATTAACATGGTGGTCATAATGTTATGGCTCTTGGGTGTATATATATATATATATGTATGTATATATCATAGGTGCCAAGTCTCCAGTGTTTCAAGGGATACTTCAAACCGGAAAATTTTTATAGCTGTTTTCGGTACTATTAATCGTCGAAAATATATATAACATGTTCCATTTAAAAATATTGGTGTCAGTTCTGAATTTAAAGTTCAAAATGTTATCAGCTCTGATATATATATATATATATATATATATATATATATACATATATACCATTTTCTCATCACAATAATTTCCTTTGTTACGTAATTATGATTAAGGAGGAAGAAACCTGCTCTTGAAATAAAGTGGTAAAAAAAAAAAAAAAAAAAAAAAAAGGAGTCTATTAACAATACTATTGAATAAGATAAAATTTGGAAGTTCCGCCTCTATTTCAGGGACCATATTTCCCGTCCCTTTTTTAGGACACTTTCAGATATGAGAAATTTTTGCCAATTTTACTAACACTGCTTTCACACAGACATTTATTGATTTCTTTTTTTAAATATTAATGCATCGTGATTAAAGCTTTAATTTGATTTACTACATGACTAACATAACTAGAATTTAATTTTAAAAATCCAAACCTTTATTTTAGATTTAAATCTAAAAATAAATAAATAATAAATAAATAAATAAATAAAAATATCTTGAACTAACATTATATTGTCCGCTTAAATTTTTTCAAATTTTATTTTAGATATAGAATACGCTTGAGATGTCTTGGGAATGCCTTGTCATCCCTAAAACATAAAGAAAATGTCCTAGGGAGACAGTGGGATAAATTGGTACACGGAAGCGAACTTTTTACAAATAATTTATATATTTATAAATTCCAGATAAGCAGTTTATCTTTCTTAGATGCTAATATTCCTATCATAACTCAAATTATTCCAATAATATTTTAAAATTCAAATCCTCAAAGTTGATACTGTCTTTCAACATTTGTTATCTCATATTAAATGTATTTTTCAAGATAAAACTGTAAAAAGTTAGATATGGGGTAAATGGAGCACGTCAATTCGACCGAAAGCATCAGAATAAGGATTTGCTTCGAAATTCAAACTTCTCACGTAAATGAATTTATAGAATGTTTTTGGGATAACGAAAATAACATTTAAAAGTATTTAAAAACCAACTACAAAGAAATTTGGGGTAAGAAGCATTCATTACATATCTACTAGTTGATATGAGTAGGATAAAATTTTTATTTCATACATAGCAAGATAAATATACATTATTTATACTTAAAATACTCATGTGTCTCAAGTCAACTGTTAGACTATCTTGTTTATACTGGGTGTCCCATAAGTCTGTAGATGTAGACATTTTTAAAATTCATAAAAATTGAAGAAATTGATAGAATTAAACTCGGTTTTGGAAAAAAAAATTCTCATAAAGGGTGTTTTTTTTTTTTTTTTTTTTTTTTTTTTTTGAGGGGGGGGGGGTGCCTGAGGTTAGTGTGAACCAAAAATAACAGTTAAAATTTTCGTCGACAGAGGGCACTGCACGGATACGCAACGAGAAATATGCAAATCAGAGTTCTATAAATTTCGTGGTTTTACAATTAATACAGTTTATTACTTATTTTGCCTCCTACTTGCATATTCATGAAGTTTTAATTGTGATACTGACTTGGTTGATAAAACTTTACTGGTGAAGATGTTATCGCTTAGGTAAGAACCACCGACTAAATCTGCAGTTAGCGCACACTTGCCAACATGCTAATTAATATTCCGTAGTATTGTTAGCCCCACCTTCTTTTTCACACCGGTATCTTTTTAGAATATTTTTCTTCTCATTTAATCGTAATCGCAATTAGAGAATATTACTCTAAAAATTTATTGGTGTGAAAAACAGGGCGGGGCTAACAAAACTACGGAATATTAATTAGGATGTTGGCAAGTATGAGTTAGCGGTGTTGTAAATCCTTTGCAAGCTGCAATTTATGGTGATGGCGGACACGTAGAATATGATTTATATGTGTATAAACATTTGCGTAGAAGTAAATATATTTTTCCACAGAAATGTGCGATTTGCTCACGTATCTGATATAAGATATCAATATTTTGCAGCGGAATAGATTTGACATCTGTAGTTCTTGGCAGGAAAAAAAAGATCGTGAAATTATCTGGTAAACATATTTAATTCCTTTAAAAAATCATGGTTATTTTAACCCTTTCCGGCGCAAGGTAATTAGGATCATTTAAATTACACTGCCACCGGAATTTACGAACAAAATTAAAAAAAATAATTTGACGACGTTTTCTGCTATGCTATAAAAGTAAAATTCTGCTAAAAAAAATTCTGGGATGTGTATTTCAATTGACTATTAAAATTAGGTGATGCTGTAGTGGCATCACCGCCCCTGAAATGGTTAACAACGTATATTAAGAGACCAATCAATAATATGAAGCAATATTTCGTACAATGCATATTACGAAAATATACATCTGGTATATATATTATCGTATTACGTTTTTGAAAGTCAAACTAAAAAAACGCCAAGGACGACAGAGTTTTAGTTATACGAAGATTTGTTACAGATAGCATGAACCAATGATAACATGAACAGAATTTTTATACCCGTTGATATTCACGTTAACCAGATTCGACTGTATTTAAAATTCACTTTAGTAATGTTAAATAGTTTAAAACATAAGAAAACAGATAAATACTTGAAATTGTGAGCTTAATCACTTATAGTTATTTCATAGGGACGCACAAAAGATATTTTGATATATTACAATTGTCTTAACGACATACAATTTCGGGGAAAATGATCATTCACCCCATTATGTTTTTCCCGTTTGTTTATTCAACTACTTCTCTTATTTAAATTTATTCAAAGAACTGTGAATTACTAAATGCTCGAAAAGTCAAGTACAGTCACTCCTAATTTTTTTCAATATTTGAATAAAATGCATAACTGCCAACTTTTACGCCTTTTCATTTAAAGATTAATTGCTTTATTTAAAGATTAAAATTGTGCATTTAATTAAATCATAAATCGAAATCTGTTGTAAAATAATGGTAGACAAAATATATAAAATTAAGCAACTATAGAAATGTAAAGTAAAAAAAATAAACTATTAATAAAGAGATAAAAAAAAGATGTAATCTAATTTTGCTATTTCCTAAAATTCTCGCTTATTCTTTCACAGTTTTTTTTTTTTTTTTTTTTATATATACTCCATCGAATAATGAAACATTAAAGCAACTTTTCTTAAAATAATTCATTTTTAGAGGGGAAGGATAAATAATCGCTTCACAATATAGTTTCCTGCTATACTTTTTTCAACGTAATCAAAATTTCGATTTTGCCTTTAATTACACTACTACTGAAGTTATTGCTGCAAAGAAAATTCTTCTCTGCTTTTACCCGATAATCACAAAAGCTGATTATACGAGGATGTTGAAATTTAATTATTTTTGGTTTACGCCCATTGCCCAATCACTAAAGCTTCAGTCTTCTTTCTTTAAGATAAAATTCTCTATTTAATGACAGGTTTTGAAGCATTATTATACGTCGCTAACGCTGTAAACTCTATATTTAAACTTTGTTAAAGGTGAAAACAATTATAACCTTTTCATATATTATTGGAGTTATTAAAAGTTTTAGTATATTACAGATAATATATCTCAAAATAATTTTGATTATTTCCCATAGAAAAAAAAAAAATGTTTAGGAATGCAAGAATATGGTTTAATATTCTTATACGTGAAAATAAGTTTTAGAAACGCAAACAAATCGTTAAGCTAAATTATTTTACATGAGAATAAATGCAGGGTTGCCCACAACTGCCAACATATTTAATTTTTAAATCAAAATTTACAGCAGTATTTGTAAATGGCTGAATGGAGGCAAATAACAGCCTCCATTTAAGAATAAGAGACTTTCTTGGTTATTAACGCGTCTTTATTGGCTTCACCTGTATGTATGTATGTTTGTAACTTCTCTGGGAGCAAACAAAAAATTCATATTGTAAAAAAAATACTTTCCCTACGTGAACGATGTGGCGTTGAGGTAAGGCGCCGCGCTACGAACCTAAAGGTCCAGCGTTCGATCCCCGTCAGGGTAGATTTTTTTAAAATGGTTTTTGCTTAATTCTAAGTTATTTTAATTAAAGATTTAAATGTATGTAAATATTACGGTGTGTCACTCACACGATTTTCTCTTGCCCTGAGTTTTAATACTAAGATAGATATTTTGCGCTTTTTAGTTCACATTTCTATAAAAGCGTGTTCTTTAATTTTTTAACACTATAATATTATTTTTATTTTCATACCACTATTTTCGTAACATAAAATTTTTACAGATGTTTATGTTTATGCCAAAAAAGTGTAGATTTTGTCTGGAAAAACACGTTATAAATTTTATTTTTTTGAAATAGTCGTGCGCAAAGAATATAAAAAAGTCGTTTGTAGCAGCCCTGTAAATGCAATTTCTAATTATCGTCTAGTATAATTCATGAACGTTTCTAGTATTTCTACCAAATTAAATCTTAATCAATCATAACTACTCACGGTATCCATCAACCATACTTGCCAACATACTAATCAATATTCCGTAGTATTGTTAGATCCGCCTTCTTTTTCATACCAGTATATTTTTTAAAGTATTTTTCTTCTTATTTAATCGTAATTACAGTTCCAGAACATTACTCTAAACATTTGCTGGTGTGAAAAAAAAGACGGGGCTAACAACACTACAGAATATTAACACTTTCGCGACCTCATGTTTTTGTCTTTTTGACAGTAAGGTCCGCCTGTGGGCGTTATTCTCCCAAGTTACAATATTTTAGAACAAAATTTTTTGTATTCTTATTTATATTACAAAAGATTGGATGTACGTTATAATCATATTCTATCTAATCAAAGTATTTGTATCCATAATATATTTGACTGTACAAAAACGAATATTGGGTATATTCTTAAGAAATAAATAACATACAAATTGCGAATGAAACGCCCACTGGTGGAGTTACAGATTTTCAAATGACGTGAGTCTATGTCAGAGGTCTCGAAAGTGTTAATATGTTGGCAAGTATGCCATCAACAAACACACATACAATGGGAAAAATTTATAAAAGGTTTAAAATGGATTGGATATTAAATGTTCGAAAGAATATTCTGGAAATATATATAACTTTTATAAATGATAGATTATAACACTTCTGCCAAACAACGTTGTTATAGAACGCATCGTTCATATATCTTTTACGAGCTGTCATATTTACTGAGCGAAGCACATACACTGAAGCATAATTCTAAAAAAATAAGAAACTGGAAAGTCTTAAATGTATGATTGTGCTAATATACATTCATACCAACAAATCCCTTATAAAAATAGCTGAAGCGATTGTAGAAGCGTCTCCCAAATCGCATTTTAGTACAATAATGGCAGTATTCTTTGAATCGTTTCAATGTTTTGGAAAATGGAATTACTTTAGCATTTTTATTTTATATTCGCACTGAACGTAAAAATAATCTGGAGTGACTCCACTCGACTGTCCGAACATTGAGCAATTAACGCAGAGTTCCCAACTTTTATAATTTATTCACGAGCACTTTTAGCCCCGCCTTCTTTTCCGCACCAGAAATTTTGTAGATTATTTCTCTTTAATATGTGACAACGATTAAATAAGAAGAAAATCATTATAGTACACGATGTTTAATTTAACGTTACTGAACTTTGAGCCCATAGATTATAATGATAAAGAATTTTTCGTTGTGTCCCTGTAAAAACCTATAAATGCTAGATTCATTGAAATGCTTATAGTTTGTGCAACAGTGGCTTATAATATTCATATAATTTTACAGCTATATTGAATAAGGCGTTTAGACGCTATTGTATTTTTAAAAATTTGGTCCCCTAGGCCATAATGATAAAGAAGTTTTCTTTGTGTCCCTGTAAAAAACACTGTATGTGCTAAATTCGCCAAGATCTATACAATTCGTGCAACTGTAACCTATAATATGTATATAATTTTTTGCTCAGTTTAATAAGGCGTTTAGACGCTATCACACTTTTAAAAATCTGGCCTCATTGGCCATCAGGATTAAGAATTTTTCTTGGTGTCCCTGTAAAAAAACTATAAGCAAAACAAAATCACTAGGATTCGTGCGCTACGGTGACTTACAACATACGTACCAACTTTCAGCTCATTCGAGCAAAGTGTTTAGAAGCTAGCGTGTTCACACACACACACATACACACACACACACATATGCATCATCGTAAAAATAGTGAAAACGGACTCAGGGGACCTCACAACGTATAGAAACATCAAAATCTCAAATTCGGATTTTTTGTCATGATTACAATACTTTCCTTACGTATGTATGTTCGGAAAGTAAAAATATTAACAAAGATAGAAAACTGATGTAATTTATTTTGACTGTTTCCTTATAATTCTTGTTTTTCCCATCCCAACTTTTCTGCGCATACTTCACCGATTACTGAAAATTCAAACAAAAATTCTTAAAAGTTTTCGTTGCTATATGGGAGGGATGAATAATAGCTTCATTTAGTCCCGTATATTACTTTCTTCAACGTAATCAAAATCTCGATTTTGTCTTTAATTACACTACTTTTGAAATTACTGCTGCAAAGAAAATATTTTGCTGCCCCGATAATAACAAAAGCTGATTATACAAGTTTGTTGAAATTTAATTATTCTTGGTTTATGCCCATTAGCTAATCATAAAGCTTAAATCCTACTTCTTTAAGATAAAATTTTCTGTTTAAAGACAAGTTTTGAATTATTATTATACGCCTCTAACGCTGGAAATTCTACATTTCAATTTTGTTAAAGGTGAAAACGATTATAATTTTTCATATATTATCGGTGTTATTAAGAATTTTAGAATATATTATAGATAATTACACTTCAAAAGAATTTTAGATAATTTCTGTAGAAAAGAAAAATAATAAAAGCTTTAGAAATGCAAAAATGTTGTTAAATATTTAGCTTACATGTAAAAATAAGGTTTTAGAACGTAAAAATATCTTTAAATATTTCTGCAAATCTATTTTGAATGAATATAAAAGGAATTACTAATTATATTCCAATATAATACATTATAATTTTTTCCTACTCGATAACTTCATTATATTTTTGAAAATATAATCGTAGTAGTCTGGTGTAGCATTCGCACAACTTTCTTTTATTCTGCATTTGAATAATATAAAAACATACTTGCAAACATCCTAATTAATATTCCGTAGTATTGTTAATCACGCCCTTTTTTCACACCAGTAAATTTTTAGAGCAATATTCTTCAAATGCAATTACGATTAAATAAGAAGAAAAATACTCTAAAAAGATACTGGTGTGAAAATGAAGGCAGGGCTAACAATACTACGGAATATTAATTAGTATGTTGGTAAGTATGTAAAGACGAAATAGGGGGCGAAATGGATCCAACAGTCACTAACAGGGGTATCAAATAAGGGGTAAAATAAGAAATTCTGCCGAACGCAAGGAGCAATTTTCAACAGATTATTCAAAAAATTTATACAGGCTTTACAAACAATGGATTATAACATTTCTGATAAATCATATTACAGTCGAATATATATTTTAAATGAACTCATTTTCACGCCCTAAACAGGCGTACGTAGAAGTATAATTTCGAATACAGTAAAGTGAAGCATCGATAATCCGGAAACTTATAATCCGGCAGCACCTATAGGCCAGCTCTGACCACCTTTGTTTTCTTCTTCACTTGCAAACATATTACTCAAGGAGCTGCTCGCAAATGACCTTGGAACAACATATTTGTCAACTTTTATATGTTTACGGAATTTCATTTAATTTTACTGATTTACGGATTTATCAAAAGGCCGGTAAAAATTCTGAAAAAAAAAAAAAAAAAAAAAACGATAATTTTGTCTCGATATCGTAAATATAAAACTTATTAAAAAATAAAATGAAATGAAATAAAATAAAAAAAAAAACGGAACCCATTTTCACGCCCTAAACAGGCGTACGTAGAAGTATAATTTCTAAAACAGTAAAGTGAAGCATCGATAATCCGGAAACTTATAATCCGGCAGCACCTATAGGCCAGCACTGATAACCTTTTTCTTCTTCTTCACTTGCAAATCATAGTACTCAAGGGGCTACTCGCAAATGACCTTGGAACAACATATTTGTCAACTTTTATATGTTTACGGAACTTCATTTAATTTAACTGATTTACAGAATAATTAAGAGGCCGGTAAAAATTATGAAAAAGAACAAGGATAATTTTGTCTCGATATCGTAAATGTAAAACTTATTAAAATAATAATAAAATAAAATAAAAACGGAACCCATTTTCACGCCCTTCACAGGCGTACGTAGAAGTATAATTTCGAAAACAGTAAAGTGAAGCATCGATAACCCGGAAACTTATAATCCGGCAGCACCTGTAGGGCAGCCCTGATGACCTTTATTTTCTTCTTCACTTGCAAATCATAGTTCTCAAGGTAGTACTCGCAAATGACTTTGGAACAACATATTTGCCAACTTTTATATGTTTACCGAATTTCACTTAATTTAACTGATTTATGGATTAATCAAGAGGCCGGTAAAAATTCTGAAAAACAACAACGATAATTTTGTCTCGATGTCGCAAATCTAAAAGTTATTTAAAAAATAAAATAAAAATAAATAAATAAATGAAAATAAAAACAGATCGGTCCTGTTCCCGAGCCTAAAAATACAGATAAAAAATATAAACGTGTAAGCTAGAAATCTGTGCAACACCTGCCCTGCGCGGCAAGAATTACTTTAACCGGTTAAAAAAAAAAAAAAAAAAAAAAAAAAGAAAAGAAAGAAAGAAAATGATAGTGGAAAATCGAAAACCTATTAGAAGGATTTGAAAAATGTAATTTCATCATCGATTATCAGCTGATGTACGTGCATATGTTCAAACTGAAAAACAAAAAAGAAAGATTCAAAGGATATGAACTGACAATTTTAATAGACTGTAGCATTTTACAAATTCCTGATCTGATTTGTTATTCAGGGATGGAACACGGGCGCAGAATACATACCGGAATCCGTTTAAGAAATTTCTCTAATTATAATATCGTTGATTTAAGAAGTAGAAATTTTTCTTACATCGATAGTGGTATGAAATCTGCGCCCGTGTTCCATCCCTGGTTATTGAACCAGTTTTAATTTTAATTTATTATTATTATTATTATTCTACATAAAAATAACAATCTACATTGCTCTCTGTTTTATAACTGTTAGTAATTTAAAATTTTTAACTTATTTCAAACTTACATTTTTGATAGGGTTTGTATCCATTTTTAAAAACTATTTTTTAAGAAATATTTCTTTGGATGCTGTGATCGATCGGTGATTTCAATACATTTTCCGAACCACTCTAATCATTAAAAATCGGTGATTCGGCAATGTCTATTTCATGTTGATGCCGGATTATCGAAGTTCTTTGTAATATTAAATTCTTGAAATTTTTACATGTATGAGTATATACATACGTGCAAAATTATTATAAAAAAAAGCATAAAAAAACGTAGAAATCTCCCCAAATCGGGATTTTAGTCCTTTAATAACTGTTTTCTTTCAATCATTTAAATATTTCATGAAATTGTAACTACTTTAATATCCTCATTTTATATTCATACGAAATGTAAAAATTATAATACGGATGATGATGGGGATAATTATAATAAAGATAGAAAATTGATTTAACCCATTTGGACAGTTTACTAGATAACTCTTGCTTTTCTATTTCAGTTTTTTCTACGTATACTCCATCGAATAGTGAAACATTCAAGTAAAAATTCTTATGCTTTTTTATTTTTATAGAGAAAGAATAACAACTCAGTACTTTTTTTAACGCAACCAAAAAATTTCGATTTTACTTTAAATTACACTTTTAAAATTATTCCTACGGAAAAGAAAAAAAAAATCATTATTATTACTCTTACTCTAATAATCACCATGGAAAAAAAATTAAGGATTAATAATTTTAATAAATAATATGTATTGCATTGTACATTCACTAAAAACAAAAACGCCCCCCCTCACACCTAATTTCGCCATAAATTATTGTAGAAACATGTGATTAGTACCAATCGATTTGTAATGACTTCTAGTTTATAATGGTATAGTTAGATTTTGCTTAAGGGGTCGTTTACATATAAAAACTGGCATAAATTTCATTTTTTTCAATGGTAACCACCATTTTTTATAATTTATTTGAATTCTTTGGATCAAATCATCGCGGAAAATGGTATAGTTTATATATTTTGCTCAATTTTTCATAGAGTTATAAGCTGTCAAAATATGAGGATGCTACTGTTAAATGAATCTGACAAACATTAATTCATATCATCCAAAATAATTATGATATTCAAATACTGTTTTTTTTTATACGATAAAATAAAGTGACCCAAACATATTCCATGCATATTTTTGATTAAAAAAAACATTTTTTGAATTATGAAAATTATTAATAATTTCATATTTGAAAAAATTATGAATTGTGACCTATGTTAATTTTTGCATGAATAGAACGGGAATCATCAAAAACATGGGTTTCCATCCAAACTTCCAGCTCGTTCCTAACACTATTTTTTGACTTACAGTGACATTTCACTTTTTACCGCTTTTAGGGGACCGTCACCTGTTATAATTTGTATCCTCTGTGAGTAAATATCTGTATATATTTTGACGAAAAACTATTTTAATTTATATTTTTGTTATTCTAATTGCTTTCTAAGCAACATTTCGACGTTTATCATACAAATTGGCTAATTTTTATGAAATTATTGCAGTGCAGATGAGAGATTGTGAAAGAATTCAAAAAAAAAAAAAATGAAGCCCCGCCTCCATCTTTCCCAAAATAATTAATAAATAAGAAAAAATAAATAAAAGCACATGTTTTACGCATAAAAATTTTAACATTGTATGTCAAACCATAGCTGTCTTAACTAGATGCCTGTCGCGCAGCTCGGAAACTAGGTAACAGTTGAAGCGGTAGACAGCGCCATCTTGTATAGATTATGGGAATATTTTATTCAACTACACCAATAATTTAAAGAAGTGATACATGATATATATAATCGACGTTTCTTCGATTCTATTCGCTTTTTATGCATATCATATCCCACTTTTGAAAATTTTGGGTGGCTGTTAAATAAAAAAGTTGCGCAAACTGTACCAGGTGGCGCTGTCTACCGCTTTAACTGTTGCCTAGTTTCCGAGCTACGCGACAGGCATCTAGTTAAGAAGGCTATGGTGAGATTTTATTTATTCAATTGTCACCAATAATTTTAAGAAGTGATATATGATATATAAAATCCACGTTTCTTCGATTCTATTCGCCTTTTATGTATATCATATCTAAAGCTGCCAAGTTTTTTTTATTTATTCCGGAATGTTTTTAGTCCCGCCCCTTTTTCACACCGTAATATTTTTAGAGTAATTTCCCTAATGTTTAATCGTAATTATATCTTGAAGAAAATATTTCCATAAAGATTACGGTGTGAAAAAAGGGCGCGACTAACAACATTCCGGAATAAATTTAAAAACTTGGCAGCTATGATCATATCCCACTTTAAAAAATTTTGGGTAGCTGTTGAATAAAAAATTCGCGCAATTTGTACCAGGTGGCTCTGTCTACCGCTTGAACTGTTGCCAAGTTCCCGAGCCACGCGACAGGCATCTAGTTTAGGGGGCTATGGTCAAACACAGCAAAACAAACTATACAAAACAAAACAAACAAACTATGGTCAGTTATTGGCATAGGATGCCAATAACTTGTCAAATGAAAAACTAGCAGTGTTAAACACTGGAGCACAGGATGCTAATTACTGGTAAAATGAAAATCTGACAGTGTCAATTACTGGAACATTGAGTGGGTGTCAAATAAAAATTCATAAAAAAAATAATTGTTATCAAATGCATATATTTTAACATATATGTGTTTCTGAATATCTTTCATGCGATATGTATTAACTTAAGATTTCCAAAAATAGTTTGATGACTAAAACATTAAAAACATCAGAAATTGCTCTAAAAGTGTCAATCACTGAAGCACTTATTCTAATTTAAGAACTAATGCATGGAAATTACAAAATTTCAAATTTATTTATTATTATTATTCTTTTGGTCTTCGATATAAACTTGTGCTTACTATATTTTACTGAATATTGCTTAACAAATTAAGATATGTTTCATCAATTACTTCAAAATTCTATTATACGGGTAACACACTACTAACTACCACACTAAACTAACATACATACAGACATTTTCTAAAAATGGTCAAATTATGTCATAGACTTCTAAATGTGTAAATCTATAGAAAACTGGAAAACGGAAATTTTCACGGATCCAATACTTTTTACTTTCTTTTATAAGTATATATAGAGAAAGTATTGGATTCGTGAAAATTTTCGAACTCCAGATTTCGATGGATTTATACGTTTTGGGAAGTTCTGGGCACGATTTGACTGTTTTTAGAAAATATCTGTCTGTCAGTCTGTCTGTGTGTGTGTGTGCGTGTGTGTGTGTCTGTGTGTGTGTATCACAAATTTTGTGGACACTGTATCTCACGAACCAATGAACAAAATTTAACCAAACTTCGTATTTAGTGGGACCCTGAGATAAACTGGTGCGGATTAGATTTGTGGCTTAAATGCTCAACAGGTGGCGCTGTTATCGCATTTTTTTCTAAATTTTTAACATGGCAGTATAGGACAAACTTTCGTATAAATATACATAATGAGAGTTATTTTAATCGTGTGATTATAAAAGTAATATGAATTATTGATAATAGTACTAGTAAACTTGGAAAAAAAAAATTGTGCATGTGGGAGCATCGTGGGGGGAGTAAATTTTAAATATGTGTATTTTCTGAAAGATCTCGTCAATACCTTTAAAACGAACAGTTGAACTGTGATAATTTAAAACAAAGTTATCGATTTTTTTATCTTTTAACGAAAAAAAAAACTTGGGGAGAGGGGGGGGGGGACTTTTCTCCTGATTTGTAAAAAATTGACATCTTTCGGCATTTAGTGATATTATAATTTTGTCAGATAAAAATCGTCTGCATTTATAATGAAAAATAATTTCGTACTTTAATAAATAATTTTTATTGAATAAATTTTGTGTAAAATTATATAGAATAAAGTCATGTGGTGGCCACATCATACTAGTTTCTATTGAATACAGAAAAAAAAAAAAAAAAAATATATATATATATATATATATATATATATATATGCTTTGATGTTTCAAGAATATCGTTCAAACTCAGCTTACCTGTAGATGTAAAAGTTTTAGTCGAAACATCATTAATTATTCAGTTAAATTATTTTACATGAATATAAATGAAATTACTATTTTCTAGTAAAATGTATCATAGATTTTTTTTCCCTTATTACACGATGCTACTTATTTTTACTTTTTACTAATATATTCGAGAAAAAAATAAATAAAAAAAAGATACTGAATTTTCTAAATTAACAGGATTCACACTTTTTGGGAAAATAGAATACGTAATTTACATTTTTGGATCGATATGTCTGTCTGAAAATTATACAAATTTTTTGAACATTATAACTTCAGAACTAATGCATGGAATTTTATAATTTTTTTTTTCTCATATAATTTGTGATTATTATATCGTATTACATATTACCTAACAAATTCTGTTACATTTCACCAGTTATGTCATAATTCTATTTTGCCATGCATATAATATTAGATAAAATTGTACCAAATTTGTTTAACAGTTTTGGATCAATAGGTCTGTCTGAATGTTACACAAATTGTTTTGGACGTTATAAGTTAGAAATACAATACTTCTATTACCTACGGTTGTCAAGTAATGGAAATGAAACTATCATGTTGTGGCTATCACAAAACTATCTTCTATGTTTTAAAACATATAAATTTAAGGAATACAAATTATTAATTGAAACTATCATGTATTAAAATTATTTTCCATGAAAAAGGTGACGATTTTCATCTCAGAAATATAACACAAAATTCAGTTTTGCGCTTTATAGACAACATCTAAAGAAAAGTTTTTTTCTGATAAAATTCTTTTTAATGTTATTAAAAATGAAAAAAAAAAAAATCGTTAACTTTGATTTTAAATTACCACAGACCTATTATTCAACCTTTCGCTTTAAAAATATTGAAGAGTTCTTTTGAAAATTTGAGAGTGGGGGGAGTGAAGCACCTTCATATATAGAAAACTTTTTATAGTTGATTATTGCTATTATATTATTATTATTATTATTTTTTTTTTAATTTCTCATTGATTTTAAAAAAGAAAAAAAAATCGCATTGCGTACATTTATAAGAAATTTCGTACGATATTGCAATATTGATAAATATGAAAAATTTTGAAAGAAATTAATTTAAAAAAAATTATGAAAAATCCATGTGGTAACGCCACCTATTGGGCAATTTTCACCAAAAGCTGATAGGCACTAATTTATGTGACAGTGTAACTACATATAAATTGCGTGAAACTTTACATATTAGTTCTTGTGCTCGAACTGCCACAAAATTTTTGTCACAGGCACGGATATTTCCTAAAAACGGTGGAATCGTTTTCCGTAACTCTCAAAACGTGCCAATCCATCGAAAACCGAAAGCTTAAAACTTTAAAGATTCCAATACTTTCATCTAACAGAGAAGAAATTAATAACGAATGGAAATTTATAAAATTTCGTATTTACTTTGAGTCTCGGTGTATGTTATGAAGCAGAAAATATTTTGTTATATCTTTTAACACTTTAATGAGCAGTGTTTTGGCACTGAAACTAAACTTTAAACATTTTTTATGAAACACTTCCATGTTTTCTTTTAACCCTTTGCGGCGCAAGACAATTCGGATCATTTAAATTATACTGCCACCGGAATTCATGAACTAAATAAAACTAAAAGTAATTTTAAATTTTAATGTTAAGAGACCCGGCCTTTTTCGATATGTTGTAAACGTAAATTTTAGCTAAAGAATTTCCGGGATGAAATTTTGCAGCTGGATCTTAAATTTCGCGTCCTCGCAGAGAGGACAGCGCGCGTTAAGGGGTTTTAAACCTTGTTTACTTTCTTCCTTTCCTCATTTTTTATTTATTTTCTGTTTGGTATACTACAGCAGCACTACTCTAAAAATTAACAAATAATATTCCAGAGGAAACTATACGCACAAGTTACCGTAATTTTCTTTGGAAGGCGCGAGTACACCTAACTGCTTTGGTGATGCACATGTGCGTAGTTTTTCATCTGAACGAAGGCTGTGCTACTGTTTTGACTAAAAACGTACTCTTGCAAATTTTGCAATTTATTGTGTTTATATTCAAGGTTATTTATTAATTAAATGAATTATTATTTGATTTTTATCAGGTTAACACATATCTACCAACATTCTAAATACACAAGGGAAATTTTTATAGCTATTTTCGGTAATATTACTCGTCTACTATATATATAATATAATCCATTTTAAAAATATTAGTATCAATTCTGATTCAAAAGTTAAAAATATTGGTAGCCATGTAATTAACATTCTGTAGTATTGTTAATCCCATCTTTTTTTTTTTTTTCACACCAGTATTTTTGGAGAGTATGTTTCTTCTTGTTTAACTGTAACTGTATTAGGAGAAAATTTCTTTGAAAAAAAAAGTGATGTAGAAAAAAAGCAGTTATTAGCAATGCAACGAAAGACTAATTATAATGTTGGTAGATATGTTAACATAAAATAGGTCGAAAAGGCATATAAATTAATTCATGCTAAAAGATCAGGAAAAGAAATTTTAAATGCTAAGATTCACTTATTTATTTTTATATTCATGTAAATTATTTTTCATTAGTCATCTACTATATCTTTTTGTGAACAAAAACTAGCAATTTATCTACTCTTTTTTTCTTTTCTAGATAGTTTACCTTATCAAAAGCAGCTTTTTAATTGTTATGACGAAAACACCTGTTATAGACTTTTTTATTTTAGTTTGCATCCAAATAAACTATTATAGCCATTAATTTCTCGACGGGAGAAATGTTTTCATAAACAAATGTAATTATTTTAGCAGTAAGTTTTTACCTTTTGTTTGGTATTTCTATTATTAAATAATAAACGTAAATTTTACTGACATACATCAATTTCCATAATTTCGAAGTTTTAATTGTTTATTTTACATACTACAGAAACTTTTTTTCTTTTCTTTTTTCTTTCTTTCTTTTTTTCAGTTCTTTTTTATAAAGATTCTAATTATCTGTTTTCTTTTGTTTTTTAACGCTTTAATGTTCGCTCCATATTTGTTATTTCTAAATTGCTGAACTAATTTAAAATTATTACTAAAATAATCTGGTGTGTCACTCACACGACTTTCTCTTATCCTGAAATTTAATACTATTAATACAGATTGCACATTAAAAGGTAAGATAGCGAGTTATGTCATGTAAACCTGTGTTAAACAATTCATATTAGGCTTCTGAAGAGTTTTATATAATAATTAGTTCTATGTGAGGGGGGCTACCGCCCCCCTCAACCCCCCGTTTCATTAATGCACCTACATTTATATAGAATTTAATTCGAATAGAGAATTATAGAATTTAATTTATTAAAAAATAATTCTGTTTTTAAAAAATATTTTATTAAAATTATTATTTAAAAAAATTATCTTTTATGATAATGCAGACGATTTCCGTATTAGAGTAGTAGTATAACACCAAATATCCCAATAAAAGTCCATTTTATTCTCAATATTAAGTTTTTTTTTTTTTTTTTTTTTGTTGTTGTTGTTGTTAAAAGTAAAAAAATCGATAACTTTATTTTAAATTTTCGCAGATCGATGGTTCAACCATTCGTTTTAAAGGTATTGGCAAGCTCTTTTGAAAGATACCCATCATGAAAATTTACTCCCCCCGAGGGGGGACTTCCATCCCAGGGGGGCAGGCGAGGCTCCTATATACACAATTTTTTCCCAGTTAAAAATCTCTATTACAAAAAATATATATTCATTTCATTTGTTTTAGTGCAATCTATAGACGTTAAACTCTACATACCTGCAATTACCCCATAGACGTAATGTATTAGAATTCTCTTGATTGTCCCTGTACACGAACCATTTGCTTGATCTTAACGAAAAGCTTACTGTAGCATCCCTATATGATGCGCATTTAGATTAACAAGTTTGAACTTTCTGCCATAATTTGTTTTTGAGATATGCTGATAACAGACAGACACACAGACACACACACAGACACACAGACCATTTGCTAAAAACATGATTTTCATATTCAGGGGACCTCAGAACGTGTAACGTATAACAAAATCTCGTGAACGTATAACAAAATCTCGCGTTCGAAAATTTGAAATACTTTCTGTACCTTATGGGTAAGAGAAAGTAAAAAGAGCTGATTATAAATATATAAAATAATAATAATAATAATAATAATAATAATAATAATAATAATAAAAGTATTTTTAATTTTTGAGAAAAATTTTAGTTTCAATTATTTCAGTATTAACCTGATTAATTTCATATAATAATTAAATTTAATAAATAAAAACATTTACAAGTAAACACTATAAATTGCAAAACCTCGCGACAGTTCTTTTAAGGTCAAAAGAATAGCGCGGGCTTTCAGTCGGTGATAAAATCAGGCACGAGTGCAGCATCAAAACAGCAAGATGCACATGCACCTACTAAGAAATTAAAAGAGACTTCTTTGTATAGCTTCCTCTGAAAACTCATGTGTTAAATTTCAGAGTAGTGCTGCTATCTAACGAACATAGACACAACAACTGTTCAAAAAATGACGAGGGAGGAAATGTTAAAAATTGTTGCATAAAAATGTGAAATATTTTATTTCAATATGGAGGGGGGGGGGGTGGCGATAAAGAGTTATATTACTTTTTTTTAGTTACTAAAAGAAGGGAGGAGTGGTAAACCCTAAGTCGCACCGTCACTAAAATCTCTTACACTACTGGAATTGTTTACTATATAGGAATTTAAAAGTTGTTTTAGACATTTCAGGGGTAGTAGCCTGCTTTTTTATCGAGGCACTTTCAAGGATGAGAAATTGACTGTTTGCCACCACTTTCTTCTTAGAGAAATCTTTATTGTATTTTTAATATGTTGTGATTAAACAATGTAGAAATCATTGTACAAAAATGGTGGTAGCAAAAATGGCATAAACTTCTCATTTCTCAAATTGTCCTTAAAGGAAAAAAAGAAAGGAGAGAGAGAGAGACAGAGAGAGTTGGAGATCATAACCCCCTGATATTTTTCTGGGCTGCCTACCATACACACAATAGTGCGGCCAGATTGATGTGAATTACCATTTAGTGGTGGATCCACCACTAAATTTGTTTGAAACTTGTGTCTGATCCTTGTATTTTCTCCGTTAAATAGCATCGAAATGATCACACAACCGTTACAAATAAAATTTAGTGGTGGCTACAGAATTAAAAATTTCCGTCAGTTTGGCAGCATTGCCCTTCAACTCCTCGTTCAGGGTTCGTAGTCAAGCCTTGCAGCGTGCCAAAAATTTTACATCTTTTTTTTTAGATTGCACTACTGTCTTCAAAAATGAATATTTTTTGAATGTTTTAATGCCAAAATATAGTCAAGTTTTATGTAAAAAATTATCTGTTTTTCAAATACTGGCTGTAAGGCAACTAAAATTTTATAAACGCTCCAAGCCTGTAGTTCCCACCCTTCTTCCAGATTTGTCTCAGGGAGGATAAATTTCCACTTTTGTTCCTACCACTATTTTTATACAATAATCTCAAACAACACACCTTACTATAATAATACCATAAAGGTTTATTCATAAAATTAGGGGTGGTACAAACGGCGAGAGTTTCTCATCCCTGAAACTGACATGGGAAAAAGGTGAGGAATATTAACGCTGCCGTTTAATTGCTATACCTACATTCATAAAATATTTTTAAATTCTTATTTAAAAAAAAAAAAAGTGAGAGAGAGAGCAATATTATTTCATCTGATTCAGGTAACTTTTACCCACATCACACTTAAAAACCTGTCTTTATTCGTTAGAATTTTTGAGCAAAATCCCCAAATCATGTTTAAAATACTTAATTTGTCGTTCCTTTATTTATTTATTTGTTAGCTATACAGATAACATACACACTTGATCAACTGATAAAAGTTATCTTTCCGTATTCGGAGGACCTGAAAATGCGTGATTATAGTTTTAACAAGAGTTGTTAATGGAAAATATTCAGTAATTTGTATACTTGTCGTTTTTTTACTAAAACACAGAAATAAAGAAAAAGTAATTTTATAATAACAGGATACAAGGAGGTAAAACTAAATCAATAAAAATTGTTGTTGATTATTGATTCATATGATTATCGATATATTATAATAAAAAGAAAAGAAAATCTATTTTATGAAGTTATTTAATAAAACAAAACAACAACAACAAAAAGTAATTCATTACTATCTAATATTTATCACTTTTATACATTACAACGTCGGTATAACAAAAGCATTGATTAATCTAATGTTACACAAAATCCATTTTCTCGAGGGTTCATATTTAATAACCCCATAAATTTTCGTTTTTGTTTGCTTTCTGCCATTCGAAGCAGAAAGCAGTTTTATTACACAGAGTAGCTCTAATGAGAAGTGGCTGAATATCGTGTTCACACAGCTATAAAAACTGGTTATAAATACTCTCGGAACATTTTGTGAACATATGGAAGCGGTATTTCTAAGGTCATAAATGTAAATCTAAGTTCTTAACATGACTTTTGTGTTTTTATAATCTGTATAAAATAAATTTATAGATCATTGTGACAAAAGATAATTTAGAAATATTATAGCAATAATTTATTTATTTATTTATTTTTATTTATATTTACTTTATTTTTAAATTAACAAACACTGTTAACCCGATTTGTAACAAGTTCTCTCTCATTCCGTTATATTAATGCCCTGATACATATTGTTTAAAAGTGTAAGGGTAATGTATAAATATGTGCGTTTGCGTGCATTTTCCATAATTTCGAAGTTTTAATTGTTTATTTTACATTCTACAGTTTCATTTTTTCTTTTCTTTCTTCTTTCTTTCTTTCTTTTTTTCTTTTTTTCAGTTCTTTTTTATAAAGATTCTAATTATCTGTTTTCTTTTGTTTCTTAACGCTTTAATGTTCGCTCCATATTTGTTATTTCAAAATTGCTGAACTAATTTAAAAATGATTACTAAACAAATAGCTGATCATAAATATTTAAAATAATAATAATAAAATAAAAGTATTTTTAATTTTTGAGAAAACTTTTAGTTTCAATTATTTCAGTATTAACCTGATTAAATTCATATAATAATTAAATTTAATAAATAAAAACTTTTACAAGTAAACACTATAAATTGCAAAACCTGGCGACAGTTGTTTTTAGGTCAAAAGAATAGCACGGGCTTTCAGTCGGTGATAAAATCAGGCACGAGTGCAGCATCAAAACAGCTCGCAATCGCTCTGCAGGTGGTGCTGTGATCGCATTTTTTGTAAACTTTTAACACGGCAGTATAGGACAAAATTTCGTATAAATGTACATAATGAGCGTTATTTTAAACTTGTGTTTGTAAAATTAATATGAATTATTGATAATAATAGTAGTTAACTAGGAAAAAAATTCTGTGCAAGTGGGGGCATCGCTTCCCCCCCCCTGGGGGTAAATTTTCAAGATGGTTATCTTTCGAAAGATCTCGTCAATACCTTTAAAACGAATGGTTGAACTATAAATCTGTGATAATTTAAAACAAATTTATCGATTTTTTTTTTTTTACTTTTAACGAAAAAAAGTTTTTTTTTTTTCTTCTTTTTTTAATTATTGTCACTGAGTGACTTTGTATGGGAAAATATAGAGGAAAGTCTTGTGGTGGTCACAACATACTAGTTTTTTATCGTTATTAAAAAAAAAAAAAGACATATATATCGTTAACTTTGATTTTAAATTATCACAGACCTATTATCCAACCTTTCGCTTTAAAGATATTGAAGAGTTCTTTTGAAAAATTAAATGTGGGGAGAGTGATGCACCTACATGTATAGAAACCTTTTTATAGTTGATTATTGCTATTATAAACATTTTTCTTTTTTTTTTTAATTTCTCAATGATTTAAAAAAGAAAAAAAATCGTATTGCGTGCATTTATAAGAAATTTCGTACGATATTGCAATATTGGTAAATATGAAAAATTTTGAAAGAAATTAATTTAAAAAAAATTATGAAAAATCCATATGGTAACGCCACCTATTGGGCAATTTTCACCCAAACCTGATAGGCACTAATTTATGTGAAAGTGTAACTACATATAAATTGCGTGAAACTTTACATATTAGTTCTTCTGCTCGAATTGCCTTAAAGTTTTTGTCACATGCACGGATATTTCCTAAAAACGGTGGAATCGCTTTCTGCAACTCTCAAAACGTGCCGATCCATCGAAAACCGAAAGCTTAAAACTTTAAAGATTCCAATACTTTCATCTAACGGAGAAGAAATTAATAACGAATGGAAATTTATAAAATTTCGTATTTACTTTGAGTCTCGAAGTATGTTGGAGCAGAAAATATTTTGTTATATCTTTTAATACTTTAACATACATGCCAAGTTTTTTAATTTATTCCGGAATGTTGTTAGACCCGCCCCTTTTTCACACCGTAATATTTTTAGAGTAATTGTCTTCAAATTTAATCGCAATTATATATTAAAGAAAACTTTTTTGCAAAGATTACGGTGTGAAAAGAGGGCGGGGCTCACAACATTCCGGAATAAATTAAAAAACTTGGCAGCTATGCTTTAATGATCAGGGTTTTGGCACTGAAACTAATCTTTAAACATTTTTTATGAAACATTTCCTTGTTTTCTTTTAAACCTTGTTTACTTTCTTCCTTTCCTCATTTTTTATTTATTTTCTGTTCGGTATACTACAGCAGCACTACTCTAAAAATTAACAAATAATATTCCAGAGGAAACTATACGCACAAGTTACTGTAATTTTCTTAGATAGGCGGGAGTACATCTAACTGCTTTGATGATGAACATGTGCCTAGTTTTTCATCTGAAGAAAGGCTGTGTTACTGTTTTGACTTAAAACGTACTCTTGCAAATTTTGCAATTTATTGTGTTTATATACAAGGTTATTTTATTAATTAAATGAATTATTATTTGATTTTTATCAGGTTAACACATATCTACCAACATTCTAAATACACAAGGAAAATTTTTATAGCTGTTTTTGGTAATATTAATCGTCTAATATATATATATGTATAAATATATATATAACATATTCCATTTTATAAATATTAGTGTCAATTTTGATTCAAAAGTTTAAAATATTGGTAGCAATGTAATTAACATATTGTAGTATTGTTAATTCCAGGATTTATTTATTTTTCTTTTTCCACACCAGTATTTTTGGAGGGTATGTTTCTTTTTGTTTAACTGTAATTGTATTAGGAGAAAATTTCTTTGCAAAAAAAGTGGTGTAGAAAAAAAGCAGTTACTAACACTACAACAAAGACTCTTTGAATGTTGGCAGGTATGTTAACATCAAATAGGTCGAAAAGGCATGTGAGTTAATTCATGCTAAAAGATCAGGAAAATAAATTTTAAACATTTAAAGTTTTCTGGTGAAAATTTTAAAAACTATGATTTATTTATTTATTTATTTTGCATGCATTCATCTAAATTATTTTTCATTAGTCATCTACTATATCTTTTTGTGAACAAAAACTAGCTATTTATCTACTCTTTTTTTCTTTTCTAGATAGTTTACCTTATCAAATACAGCTTTTTAATTGTTATGACGAAAACACCTGTCATAGACTTTTTTATTTTAGTTAGCATCCAAATAAACTATTATATCCATTAATTTCTCGATGGGAGAAATGTTTTCATAAACAAATGTAATTATTTTAGCAGTAAGTTTTTACCTTTTGTTTGGTATTTCTATTATCAAATAATAAACGTAGATTTTACTGACATACATCATTTCCCATAATTTCGAAGTTTTAATTGTTTATTTTACATTCTACAGTTTCTTTTTTTCTTCCTTTCATTTTTTTTTTCAGTTCTTTTTTATAAAGATTCTAATTATCTGTTTTCTTTTCTTTTTAACGCTTCAATGTTCGCACCGTATTTGTTATTTCAAGATTGCTGAACTAATTTAAAAATGATTACTAAACAAATAGCTGATCATAAATATTTAAAATAATAATAATAAAATAAAAGTATTTTTAATTTTTGAGAAAAATTTTAGTTTCAATTATTTCAGTATTAACCTGATTAAATTCATATAATAATTAAATTTAATAAATAAAAACTTTTACAAGTAAACACTATAAATTTGGAAACCTCGCGACAGTTGTTTTTAGGTCAAAAGAATAGCACGGGCTTACAGACGGTGATAAAATCAGGCACGAGTGCAGCATCAAAGCAGCAAGATGCACATGCACCTACTAAGAAATTAAAAAAGACTTCTTTGTATAGCTTCCTCTGAAAACTCATGTGTTAAGTTTCAGAGTAGTGCTGCTATCTAAAGAACATAGGAACAACAACAGTTCAAAAAATCCGTTAAGACGAGGGGGAAATGTTAAAAATTATTCATAAAAATGTGAAATATTTGATTTCAGTGGGGAGGGGGAAACGGGGTCGATAAAGAGTTATATTACTTTTTTTAGTTACTAAAAGAAGGAGTGGGGGGTAAACCCTAAGTCACACTCTCACTAAATTCTCTTACACTACTGGAATTTTTACTATATTGGAATTTAGAAATTGTTTTACACATTTCCGGGGTCGTATCCTCTGCTTTTTTTTTTCAAGGCACTTTCAAGGATGAGAAATTGACTCTTTTGCTACCACTTTCTTCTTAGAGAAATCTTTATTGTATTTTTAATATGTTGGGATTAAACAATATAGAAATCATTGTCCAAAAGTAGTGGTAGCAAAAATGGCATAAGCTTCTCATTTCTCAAAATCTCCTTAAAGAAAAAAAAAAAAAAAAAAGGAGAGAGAAAGATAGAGAGGTGGAGATCGTAATCCCTGACATTTTTCTGGGCTGGATACCACCCACTCAACAGTACTGCCTGGTTAAGGGAAATTTTTATTCAATATCCACCAATAAATTTTGTTTGTAACGGTTAGGTAATGTTTGTGATTTCTCCGACTAACATCTTCGGAATGAATGATCACACAACCGTTACAAATAAAATTTAGTGGTGGCCATGGAATTAAAAATTTTCTTCAGTCTGGCTGCATTGCTCAGTGATGCCAGATTGGGGATTTTGTCCCCATTTTGGGGATTTTTGAGGCTTCTGGGGACAATTTTGGGGACCAAATGTTTGTGGGGACTTTTTTGGGGACAAATCTGGGAAGTTCTTCAACTTTCTGTCAATGTTGGCAACGTAATGATTTATCCCTACGACTAGAGACTTTCGATAGGTTTATTGTTATTTGGGGATTTTTTTCAAAAATTGCCTTCATTTGGGGAAAAATTTGAGCTTAAATCTTAGAAAAATCTGCTTGATATTTTTTTTTGAAAAAAAAATTTATTTTCCCTTTTATTAAAAATTAAGTTGGGGATTTTTTCGAAAAAAACCCCCTAAAATGGGGAAATTTGAAGACCTGGTTGGGGAAATAATTTTCGACCATCTGGCATCACTGGCATTGCTCCTCAACTCCTTGTTCAGGGTTCGTAGTCACGCCTCGCAGCGTTCCTAAAATTTTACGTGCGTTTTATTATATTGTCACTACTATTTTCAATCAAATATGAATATTTCATGAACGTTTTAATGCTAATCTATAGTCAATTTTATGTAAAGAATTATTTGTTTTCAAATACTGGTTGTAATCCAATTAAAATTTCAAAAACGCTCCAAGCCGCCTGTAGTCCTTACCCTTATCCCAGGTTTGTCTCAGGGAGGAAAAATTTCCGCTTTTGTTCCTACCAGTATTTTTATACATTAATCTCAAACAAAACACCTTACTATAACAATACCATGAAGGTTTATTCATAAAAGTTGTGGTGGTACAAACGGCGAGAATTTCTCATCCCTGAAACTGACTTGGAAAAAAGGTGAGGAATATAAACGCAACCGTTTAATTGTTATACCTACATTCATAAAATATTTTTAAAGTCTTATTTAAAAAAAAAAAAAAAAAAGAGAGAGAGAGAGAAAGAGAGAGAGAAAACAACAGTACTTCAACAGATTCAGGTAACTTTTACCCACATCACACTTAAAAACTTGTCTTTATTCGTTAGAATTTTCGAGCAAAAACCCCAAATCATGTTTAAAATACTTAATTTGTCGTTCCTTTATTTATTTATTTGTAAGCTATACAGATAACATACACACTTAACCAACTGATAAAAGCTATCTTTCCGTATTCGGAGGACCTAAAAATGCGTGATTATAGTTTTAACAAGAGTTGTTAATGGAAAATATTCAGTAATTTGTATACTTGTCGTTTTTTTACTAAACAACAGAAATAAAGAAAAAGTAATTTTCTAATAACAGGATACAAGAAGGTAAAACTAAATCAATGAAAATTGTTGTTGATTATTGATTCATATGATTATCGATACATTATAATAAAAAGAAAAGAAAATCTATTTTATGAAGTTATTTAATAAAACAAAACAACAACAACAAAAAGTAATTGATTACTATCTAATATTTATCACTTTTATACATTACAACGTCGGTATAATAAAAGCATTGATTAATCTAATGTTACACAAAATCCATTTTCTCGAGGGTTCATATTTAATAACCCCATAAATTTTCGTTTTTGTTTGCTTTCTGCCATTCGAAGTAGAAAGCAGTTTTATTACATAGAGTAGCTCAAATGTAATAATCTAGAAAAAGTGGCTGAATATCGTGTTCACACAGCTATAAAAACTAGTTATAAATACTCTAGGAACATTTTGTGAACATATGGAAGCGGTATTTCTAAGGTCATAAATGTAAAACTAAGTTCTTAACATGACTTTTGTGTTTTTATAATCTGTATAAAATAAATTTATAGATCATTGTGACAAAAGATAATTTAGAAATATTATAGCAATAATTTATTTATTTTTATTTTTATTTACTTTATTTTTAAATTAACAAAAACTGTTAACCCGATTTGTAACAAGTTCTCTCTCATTCCGTTATATTAATGCCCTGATACATATTGTTTAAAAGTGCAAGGGTAATGTATAAATATGTGCGTTTGCGTGCCCAAGTGTACTACAAAGATGATTGTGAGAATAATGCACGTATATTTTTGCTGATACACCAGTAAAGCTATATTACCATAATGGGATTATTTTTCTATTCGATATGCACTGAATTTTACGAACAATTATTCTTGTTTTGTTGCAAGTAAAAATCACGTATTATTTCTGGGTTGCCTTATAAAAAATACTTTACACATACACCATATCATATTGTTTAGACATAAGAGACATTTTAAATAGTTTTGCTGTTCCTATTTAATTTCAATACTCTGATTAGTGTTACCATTGTTAGGGACTTTTTTTATTCAGGTTGGTACGTGAATAAAAGAGCCTTAAATTTGGTAACAAGTTTTTGTGAGCTTTAAAGCGTTTAGAGCTGGTAAAAGGTTACTATACTACTTACATGCTGGCCAACCATCTCATTATGAAGCATAAAATTTTTAGTACGAGCTTTTTTTTTTTCACACCATACATTTTTTAGAGTAATTTTATTCTTATTTAACCGTAAAAAACATTTGGAGAGAATTGCTCTAAAAATAATGTGGTGTGAACAAAGGGGCGTTTTTTGAAAGGGAGTTAAAATTTTTACGCATATTAATACTTTCGCGACCGCATATTTTTGTCTTTAGACAGTGAGGTCCGTCTGTAGGCATTATTCTGTCAAGTTACAATATTTCAGAACAAAATTTTATGCATTCACATTGATATTACAGATATACATTATAATTGTATTCTTTCTAATTAAAGTGTTTCTATCCGTAGTATATTTCATTGGAAAAATATGAATATTGGGAATATACTTTAGAAATAAACAACATACAAATTGTACAAGAAACGCCCACTGGCAGATTTACAGATTTTCAAATGACGCGAATCTACGTCAGTGGTTGCGAAAGCAGTTTTGTCAGATTGGGAAATCTTTTTATTCAACTGTCACCAATAATTTTGCTACGTGATGTTTTATATAAAACAGACGATTAATCTTCGAAGTAATTAGGCAACCGTTGCAATTAAAATTTAGTGGTGGATGTTGAATAAAAAAAGTCCCTAATCTGGCAAAAGTGTCAATAAGATGGTTGGCACTGTCGGGAAAAAAAAAATGCAACACCTGGTGTGATTTCGCTATTAATTGACGCAGGAATATCTAATAGACATAATTTAACAGGAAATTAAATGCACTTTCTGAATATGTCATCGAATTTTGAATTAGGGGTCATCTACATATTGAAAAATGCGCCAACTTTGATTTTTTCAATAGCAACACCCGATTTTGACTTCATATTCGAATTTCTGAGAGTTTCGTAGTGCGAAAAAGTATACTGTTCGTATACTTTATCTCTAGTATTTATAGAGTTATTATCAAAATTGTGTTACGGGTTATCTGTAAATGTAGAAAAATAAAATTAAGATCCTATAAGAAATAGAGAAAATTTTACTGTTTCACACCGCAAATCTTTAAGGAAAAAAAGAATTATAAAAATTAATAAAAACTGTGACTAATTGCTCGGCATCTTAATCTAAACACTAAAAATAAGATGCTCTTGTATACATCTTACTTACCGACCCATTCTCACTTGTTCATGTATGGTATGGTCATATGATGCAAAATCCCATACCAAGTTACTCATTTGAGCACAAAACGCAACAATTAGGCAAATACTTGATATACCATGGTATGTTCGAAATTTTCACATTTTTAAGGAGGTTTCTACTCCAACTCTCAATAGTTTCATTTAATACTTAAATATACAATTTCATTTGGCTCTAGAATCTTTAGCTATCCCAGCTTTAAACACACTAGCAGCGTATGACCATAACGATCCTATGAACAGAAGCAGACCCAAAGCGGGCCTCGTTCTGAACTCCCACCTTTAACCTTTTTGCAGTTTTACTCTAAGTTACGTATTTTTTTTTCTCTTTTCTATCGCCTTTGGGCACTGTCTTCTCCTCGGAGATTATACCCTGTGTTGTCCTGTGTTTGCTTTTGTTAAATTTGTAATCCTCTTTTAAAAAAATAAATAAATAAATAAAATAAAATAAAATAAAATGCTCCTAGAAAATACAAAAATATTCTTAGTATCCTTAAACTTTCTATTATATTTTGTAATGCTATCCTTATCCTTCCTTATTTTATGTTTTTTGTGCTTCCTATTTTATGAATTCCAGGTTTACGTATTTATGTTTTGGTGTTCCTTCTCCCCCCCCCCCCTTCTCGATGCAGTGATTGTGATTTTTTTAGGACTCGCGCCTCGTTAGTTCCATCCTTAGGCAGAGGAAGATGCGTGGCTTTTGTCACAGGTGCTTCCATCCAACAGTATCGGAAGAAGTTTCGAAGATTGACCTCCAGTTTCTTAATTATCTTGAATTCAGCTTTTTAGATTTGTATATACTTCAGTACTTTTTTAGATAATTTTAGGTCTATTTAAATACATTACACTTGCGACTGGTCCAGACAGTACTCTTTGAAAAAAGTGCAATATTTTTCAAAAAAAAAGTGTCCATTATGGCTGTACTGATCACCAATAAAGCTTAAATATTCTTTCGTAGTTGTAACTTAATATACGAAATGAAGTAATATAGATATATGTATATACAACAGCGCATAAACTAAATCTTTTCGGATAAATTATTGTAAATCTTCATGAAGTAAATATTAAACAATTTTAATCGCATTTACCAGTTTGGGTCAGTTGAACTCTTTGGAACTGTACCATTCGTTTTATAATTTCTAAGAAAATAGAATTTCTTAGTTAACCCCTTCGCGACTGCTGACGTAGATTCACGTCATTTAAAAATCTGTAACTCTGTCAGTAGGCGTTTCTTTCGTAATTTGTGTATTTCGTATTTCTTAAGTGTGTACCCAGCGTTCATATTTTTGCAATAAAATATACTATGGATAGAAATATATTGATTAGAAAGAATATAATTATAATGTATATCCATTTGTAATATAATCGTGAATACAGAATATTTGTTCTGAAGTACTTTATTTTGAGAGAATAACGCCCGTAGGCGGATCTTACTGTCACAAAGACAAAATCCTGCGGTCGCAAAAAGTGTTAAAATATATTTTTTAAAGTTAATTAAACTATGGCGGTAGTTAAGAAACGATTTTACAAGTCTGTCTTCCATTCCAATTCCCTTTTTTTTTTTTTTTTTTTTGATAATTTCACATTAAAACTATTTTTCTATTTAAAACAGTAAACCCTGCCTATTTAGTTAATTTTTTTCTTCTAGTGTTCGTTTAAAAGATTAAAAATTTATCACCAATTAATCGATGAGGCAAATACCACTTGTGCATATTTTTGTCACCATAAAATAACACGAATACTCAATGTCACATTTACTTTTCTTTTCTGTATTGTTTTGTTTGAAGAACAATGAAGGCGGGGCTTGTCTTCTTTAGAAAACAGGAATTCTTGATGCTAACACTAATGTCCAAAAATCATGCTTTTTGTTTCATTTCTTTGCGTTTGACGTTGTTGTTATATAATTTGACCCGTAAATAAAAAATAAATATATATTTTCGTTATCTCATGCAAAGCTTTATAAGAGTCGGCCCCATAAACCACTGCAAAAGAAAGTTATATTTATATTTCGAAAACTCATAACTGAAATGAGCTGAAAATTTGCACCCCCGTATTTTTTAGCATTAGGTTTCATTTTATGTAAAAATTAATACAGGTCAGCATTCATAATTTTTATGAACGTGAATTTATTAATACTTTTTAGAATTAAATTATTTTTCAAAGTCAAAAGTAATGCTGGATTATGTATGGGTTTCTTCACTGTATCACGTAAATATATATATTGATCAAGTTATTTTTGTGAAAATATTAATAAAACCAATGTAAAATTTAAAATGAGATAATACAAAAATTTTAAAACTTTAAAAATACATTTTAATTAAAAACATTAAAACACAAGACAGACGTTTCGGCTAGAACACTCGCCCTCCTCAATGTCAAACATACAAGCACAAACAACATTTACAAAAATTCATAATACATCACAGCAAGATTAAATATTCAGGAGGCCTTAGCCTCGTTCAAGGCAGAATGTTGCATTTTGGTAAAAGCGCTCTCTAACATTGGTTTTAATATATTACTGAGACGTATAAATTATGTATAATTTTATTATATTAATAAAATTTTGAAATATGAATTTAGCAGTAGCACCTTAAAATTTGAACGCTGTGAAACTCTGTGAAAAAATAAGTAAAATATTTAACCAATATACTTTTTCGCGTTATCGCGATCGCAGGAATTCCAATATAAAATAAAAATGGGGCATTATCATTGAAAAAATCAAAGTTGGTGCGCGTTTTAATATGTAGACGACCCCCAATTCAAAATTTCAGTTCATTTTATGAAACTGCTCATAATTCCCCGTCGAATGATACCTATTACATTTTTCGACATCGATTAGCAATGAAGTTACGGTGAGTGTTGCGTTTTTCCTCGACTGCACTTAGGTGTGATTTAATGTACCCATTAATGACGATTGGTTATAAACTTGAGTTGGATATCTTTATAGGAGGTCGGTAAGAATGAGAGTTCCCAGCCTGTATTCGAGTGATTTTCTAAGAAAACCACAGAAAATTTCAACAATTGAACTGACGACCGCAAGCAGCATTTACTTATTACTTAGTAAAATAAAGTTTAAGATTTAACGATAGAAAGGAAAATTAGAATATATTTTATTTTGAATTTAGAATTACCGTAAAAGCTTAATGTTAATGAGTTATACTCACTTTAATGACAAATAAATTAAATGAAATATGACTGTTAAAAAAATAGTATTATATTTTGTTGAAAAAAAAATCCATATCCGACAATACTGTGTTTAAGCATAAAAATGTCTTTGCCTGATAGACACTAGATTACCTTTTATTAATATTGTTAATGCTATTATTATTATTACTTTAATTTTAACAACTTCTGTTCCTTGTTGAAATTATTATTATTATCATTATATCACTTTAATTTAAATTAAAGTTTTTTCATATTTATATTTTTTATTTATTTATTTATTTATTTTTCGATTTTTCTGGTCCTCCAGCTTTCTAAGGATTTTTACCTTCTTTTTCTAACTTCTAAAGAGGTTGTTTACATAGCTGCCAATTTTTGTAATTTATTCCGGAATGTTCTCAACCCCGCCCTTTTTTTACACCGTACTCTTTGTAGAAAGATTTTCCTCACTATATAATTACGATTACATATTAAGAAAATTACTTTAAAAATATTACGGTGTGAAAAAGGAGCGGGTCTAACAACATTCCGGAATAAATTTAAAAACTTGGCAGCTATGTGTTTATAACATTTTTTTTTTTTTTTTTTTTTTTTTTTGATAGGATACAAAAGCGTGTATTTGAAGAATCTAAGGAAATCCTCTCAGTCCGTTAATAACGGAATAGAAGAAAATGTTCCAGAAAAAATAATTAAAGATCACTTGAATCAGGCAACTTCATCCCTATTATCAGCTTTGAAGCACAACTCACAATTTTCTCATTTCCCAGTGCGAACTCCAGGAGAGTTATAAAGCACATTCAACATCATTAACGCCTTAGCAGAAAGAATTGTTTATAAGAATATCTTCTATTGTAAAAAGTATGCGAATCAGGAGGAGAATGCTAAAGTTAATTAAGTGATTTTCTTTCTTTCTTTTCTTTTTCTTTTTTTTTTGTCATGGATTTATAAGATCAAATAAAATAATAAATGCAGTTAAAACAAAATTTGTAGACATTAAAAAGAAATATATATATATATATATATATTTTAAGTAAAATCAGAAAATCTAAAGTGAATATCTTGATATTATGAAATAAAAACAATTTTCTCTGTATATTTTCTAGGTTTAATTTATTTAAATTATACTGAACACGATTCTTTGATTTTTTTTTTTCCTAATTTTCCTCTAATAAATCTTATTTTTTGTTCTGGAAAAATTTTCAAAATTCTGCTAATAATTTTTCGGCAAAAAAAAAAAAAAAAAAAGATGTCACTCGTAAGTACCCGTCAAAAGTTGACGTTTCACAGATACTTCAATATACAACTTAAGTTTTATTATAGTATACTAGCTACAAACCATTGTTTTAATCTAATATATATTCTTTTGAAACAGAAGGAGGGTATAAGTATAAATTACATAAATGCAAATAATATGTAAACAAAGAAAAAACAACATAAAAAATTTGTAGGAACTTTACTTTGTATACATTAAATAATCGTTTCGTATAAATATTTTTAGTATAAATAAATAAATCATGGTTTTTCTCGTAGTATATCAGTTTAAAACATTGTTTTAATCTAATTTTCTCTGGTAGATAAGAGGGGCATAAATGATATAAATTCAAACAATATGTAAAGTAAGACGAATACAATTAAAAAATAATTTTAAAAAACTTTACTCTGTATATTTATAATAATAGTTTCGTATAAATATATTTAGTAAACATAAAATAATCGTGCGTTTTTCTCGCAATACATCAATTTAAAACCATTGTTTTAATTTAATATGTATTCGTATGGAAAAGAAAGATTGAACAAATGATATAAATTCAAACATATAAACTAAGAAAAATGCAACTGAAGAATAATTTTAAGTAACTTCACTCTAAATATATAAAATATTTATTTGATTAAATACTTACTGCACTAATGTTAAGTAATGCATTTTGTGTCGAAATTAGAAGTTTGGATAATGTGTGTACAATGCATTGTAAACATACAGATAGAAAATATATGGTATTAAGAACTTGGCACTTCCCTTTCAGCAGCTACGAGACCTTGCTTAGGTTAACACTTTCGCGACCGCAAGTGTTTGTCTTTTTGATAATAAACTCCACCTATGGGCGTTATTCTTTTATATTACATTATTTAAAATCAATGTTTTCTGTATTCATATTGAAAATATAAATTTATATACATTACGATTACACTCTTTCTAATCAAAGTATTTGTTTCCATAATGCATTGATCGCACAGATGTGAATATTGGGTATAATGTTAAGAAATAATGTACAATATGTAACCTAAAGAAACGCCCACTGGCGGAGTTACAGATTTTCAAATGACCTGAATTCACATAAGCTGTCGCGAAAGTGTTAATAATGATTTAGAGGAATACTAATAGAGGAATGCTGGTATATTAAATATAGAGATTCGAAAATGTTTTAATCTCTAAAATGTTATACCTTCTTTAATAACAAATTGAGTAAATGAAATATAACTGCTAAAATATAGTGGCAAATGTTGAGGAAAAACTTTCTTATCCGAGTCAACTGTGCTGAAACTTTCAATTTCTGACTGACATACGATATTTTTTCTTTTTTTCCATCCATATAATAAAGAGCTTAAATTGAAAAGAAATTATTATTTTTTCGAGGATTTCTTTATACTTTAATATAGATCAAAGGCAAAGATATATATATATATATTACTTCCACTACTTTTCTATATCTTCTCTTTTGTTTTACCGCTAAAATGTTTGTTTTGATAGGATACAAAACAGTTTATGTGAAGAATATAAAGAAATACTCCCGTACGTTGATAACGGAAAAGAAGAAAACATCCTACAAAAGAGAACTTAGGATGACTTGAATCTAGCAACTTCATACGTGTTAACCTGTTATCAGTTTAAAAACACAACTTACAATTTTCTTGTTACTCGAGGTGAACTCCTAGAGAGTTAAGAAGTACATTCATTAGAAACTTGGCTAAAGGAATTGTTTTTCAGGATTTTATTTGGTGTAAAAATTATTTAAATGGGGGAGAAAATGCTAAAGGTGATTTAGTGATTTCCTTTTTTCTTGAGTTTATAAATTCAAATAGATATTAAAATGTGAATTATGATTATTTAAAAATATCATTTATCTATCTATCTATCTATCTATCTATCTATCTATCTATCTCTCTCTATATATATATATAATCTGAAAAGTGAAAATGATTATTTTGATAGTTTATAATAAGATACCGTGTTACGTGGTTCTTTTATTAACCCCTTAACTGCCCAAGGCGTATACATACGTATTTCCGAAGTACTACCTTTTGTGTTGTACTGCTACCAGTGAAACTACTGACACGGCTTTACAATGCAATAAAATAACCCTGAAAGTGACCTCGATAGCATTTTCGGAATATTTACTCATTTTAAAGTTGAAAGAGTACAGTAGCACTTCGAAGCGGAACTCGTACATTTTTTTTTCTCGGCAGTTAAGGGGTTAACAGACGTTCTAGGGCACGCCGAACCCTCGAAAGGGAGGTCGAAAAATAACGAGATGTACGTTACTTTTTGTGCTTATGTATGTTACTTTTCTTATCGGCTTAGAAACACAATTTGCAATTTTCTCTTGAATCCCGATACGAACTCCTGGAAAGCTACTAAGTACATTCAACGTCATTAGAAACTTAGCGAAAATGAACTGTTTCTAAAGATTTCATGTGTTGTAAAATTATTTGAATGGGGAAGAAAATGCTAAAGGTGGTTTAGTGATTTTCCCCCCCCCTTGAGTTTATAAATTCAAAAAGATATTAAGATGTGAATTATGATTATTAAAAAATATTTTATATATATATATATATGTATAAAATCTGAAAAGTGAAAATGAATATTTTAATAGTTTATATTAAGATACCGTGTTACGTCGTTCTTTTATTAACCCCTTAACTGCCCAAGGCGTATACATACGTATTTCCGAAGTACTACCTTTTGTGTTGTACTGCTACCAGTGAAACTAGTGACACGGCTTTACAATGCAAGGAAATAACCCTGAAAGTGACCTCGATAGTATTTTCGGAATATTTACTCATTTAAAGTTGAAAGAGTACAGTAGCACTTCGAAGCGGAACTCGTACATTTTTCTCGGCAGTTAAGGGGTTAACAGACGTTCTAGGGCACGCCGAACCCTCAAAAGGGAGGTTGAATAATAACGAGATGTATGTTACTTTTCTTATCAGCTTAGAAACACAACTTGCAATTTTCTCTTGAATCCCGATACGAACTCCTGGAAAGTTACGAAGTACAGTCGGTCAAAAAAAAAACGAAACACCCCCACCTAACTCATCAGTAAATTGTTGCAGAAAGACACCGAAGGTACCATTCGTCAGGGAATTTTGTTCTCTTTTAAGCTAATTGGAAAAAAATAGCTTAAGGGGTCGTCTCCATATTGAAATCGTGTCAAACTTTAATTTTTTCAATGGTAACATATAATTTTGATTTCGGATATCGATTCTACAGTCAATTCCATCCCCAGATATAAATTTGGAAGTCATATGGTGTATAAGTTTAGGAGTTATACACGTCTAAACTTTCGAGCTTCTAATGTTAAAGTCTGATTACACATTTTTATTCATATCTCCTACATTTTTATTTTTTTTTACCTGGTTTTTTTAATGATGTTAATAGCAGGTTTTCCAAACATATTTATGAGTTTCATTAAGATTTTAATGTTTTTTATCTATAGAATAAAAAATATTAAATTAATATTTTAAAAAATTATGTATTGTGACCTATAATTTTTCTAACAGATATCGATTTCTAGCACATAAAAATACGCGTATGCAAATTTGCAGCTCATTGGGCCAAATAGTTCTCGAGATATTCCAGAAAAACGATTGAAGATCAAGTTTGGGGGCCATATAACGATTACAAACTGTATTTACAAGTAGCATTCGCAACAATCAGTTTTGAATTTTATTGCAGACGATATTAAGAAAAAAAAAAGTTTTAATTCACTTTCATATATTTTTAATTATTTCAACAATGTTTTTTTTTTTTTTTTTTTCAGCTGAAATAAATTGGAATTTAATTCTGAAATAAATTGTATTATAATATTAGACATGCAATTTAAAAATGTAGTTTAACATTTATTTATTTATTTTTAATTTATCTCTTTCCTTACTATATTATATAATGTTTTCGTAATTTTCTTTAGAAGAATTGTGATTTCTAATTTATATAGTCGCTATTATTAATAGTGTTGGAAATATAAATTAACCAATTAAAATAATATAATATTATTACAGAATAAATTATTTCTTTGAGTTGGACAGAACTTCATAGCTGAGAGATCAGATTTTTACTTTCCGAACTTACGTATGTAAAGGAAGTATTGTAATCGTGACAAAAAACCCGACCTTTGAGATTATGGGTTTTCTATACTTTTGAATTACACTGAATTCATTTTTACTAGTTTTCGATTATGAATGGGTGTATGTGTGTGAGTGAATACGACAGTGCCTAAATCCTCTGTTCAAATAAGTTGAAATATAGTAAGTTATTGTATGGCACCATAGCACGATCACTGTTGATTTTGGTGAATCTAGCACTTAAAAGTACTTTTTACAGGCACAAAAAAGAAATATTCTTTATCGTTATAGCCTATAGGGCCAAGTTTTTCAAACTGCGATAGCGTCTAGATACCATTTTCTTTTGAGCTAATACGCGTGTTATAAATGTCCGTCGCACAAAGTGTATAGATTTTGATGTATCTAACATTAATAGTTTTTCACAGGGACACAACAAAACATTCTTTATCATTATTGTCTATAGATCCAAATAAAATAAAATGCGATAGCATTTAAAAGCCTTATTCGTTTGAGTTAAAAAAATTTTATAAATGTTAATAATCACTCTCGCACAAAGTGTATAGATTTTGATAAATCTAGCATGTATAGTTTTTTTTTTTTTTTTTTACAAGGACAGAAAGAAAAATTGTCATTATGGTCTATGGGCCCAATCGTTTTAAAATGTGATAGTATCTAAACACCTTATTCTATTAAACTAAAAATTTATGCATATGTTATACATTACCGTTGCGCAAATTGTATAGATTTTGGTAAAGATAGCCTTTATAGATTTTTACAGGAACACGACAAAAAATTATATATCATTACGATTTATGGTTTAAAATTATATGAAGTGCAACAGCGTAAAATTAAGCAAGGGGAGAAAATACTTGAACTCCCTGTAATATTTTACCATATTACCATGTTTTTATTAACTTTGATTCTTGTTTGTTTGTTTGTTTATTTGTATGTTTTTTTTTTTTTTTTTTTTTTTTGTCCAGTACAAATCTTGCAATCGATTTTTAACTAACTTCCCGACTAGCTAGATATTTGCAATTTTCAGGACAGCTCACAACACGGTGACAATACATTTTTCTAATAATTTTAGTCAACTATTTCAGGTCCCACTGCCTTCGGCAGCGCTTATATGATTCGACAGAAAATTTATTTAACAAACTTCCCGACTAGTTAGACATTTGAAACTTTCAGAATAGTTCAGAACACGGTAAAAATGCATTTTTTTAAATACCTTTAGCCAATTGTTTAGGGTATCTGCTGCCTTCGGCAGCGTTATCAGTACGAAGCTTCCAATCGATTTTTCACTAACTTTCCGACTAGCTAGACATTTGAAACTTTCAGGCTAGCTCAAAACACTGTGACAATACATTTTTTTAATACTTTTAGTCAACTGTTTTAGGTCACTACCTGTTTATATGATTCAACAGAAAATTTATTTAACTTCCCGACTAGCTAGACATTTTAAACTTTCAGAATAGTTCAGAACACAGCGAAAAGGCATTTTAAAAATATTTTTAACCAACTGCTTCGGGTTCCTGCTGCCTTCGACAGCATTACCAGTACGAAGCTTGCAATCAATTTTTCACCAACTTCCCGACTAGCTAGACATTTGAAACTTTTATGATAGCTGAAACACGGTGACAATACTTTTTTAATACTTTTAGTCAACTGTTTCAGGTCCCTACTGCATTCGGTAGCGTTTACATGATTCAACAGGAAATTTATTTATCTAACTTTCCGACTAGCTAGAAATTTGAAACTTTCAGAATAGTTCAGAATACGGTGAAAATGCATTTTTTAAATATTTTTAACCAATTGCTTCGGGACCCTGCTCTCTTCGTTAGCGTTACCAGTACAAAGCTTGCAATCAACTTTTAACTAACTTCCCGGCTAGATAGCCATTTGAAACTTTTATAATAGCTCAAAACACGATAGCAAGGGATTTTTTTTAATACTTTTTTCCAATTGCTCCGGATTCCCACTGCGCTCAGTAGCGTTTATATGATTCAACAGAAAATTTAAAAACATGGTATATAAAAGTTCTTTATATCTTGTAATTATTTTTATTAACTTCGCTTCTTGTTTGTTTGTTTGTCCAGTACAAATCTTGCAATCGACTTTTAACTAACTTCCCGACTAGCTAGACATTTGAAACTTTCAGGATAGCTCAGAACACGGTGACAATACATTTTTTAATCACTTTTAGTCAACTGTTTCAGGTCCCTACTGCCTTCGGAAGCGTTTATATGATTCGACAGAAAATTTATTTAACTAACTTCCCGAAAAGCTAGACATTTGAAACTTTCAGAATGGATCAGAACACGGTGAAACTGCATTTTTTAATTCTTTTAGCCAACTGTTCCTGGTTCTTGCTGCCTTCGGCAGCGTTACCAGTACAAAACTTGCAATCGCTATTTAACTAAATTAACGACTAGCTAGGCATTTGAAAATATCACCTACTTTTATTTGAATTTAGGCATTTTCATTAAAAAAAATATCTCTATTTTCAATCATGGACTGGATCCTGCTTCCTTCTTTACCAAATACTTCAACACGCACAAATATCAGCTACATTTGATTAAATTAAATTGTATTAAAAAATATATATATATAAATAGAAAGGAAAGAAAGAAAACAAGATACACAATAAGTATATACAGTTATAGACTTGAACCTGCCTCATTATTTACCAAATATTTCGATACACACAAATATTGCTTGAATCGATTACATTCTCTCGTACTAAATTTAAACAAAATAACAAATGAAGTCATGAACTGGAACCCGAATCCTTTTTTACCATATACTATGACAGCGAACGCTAATTTTTCTGTATAAATCCAAACTTTCTGCACCTCCGAAAACACTTAATCCCAAACTTTCATCAAAATCGATACATCCGTTTCCGAGTAACCCGAATTTTGGCGATATTTTGCAATTTGTCGATAAAGGTTTAACTGATCACGCCATTTTTTTCAAAAGATGAGAATAAGTCCAAACATTTTTGCATCCCTAAAAACACTAACCACAAACTTTATTTGAAATCACTATATCCATTTCCGATTAAGCCTATTTCTAAAACTTGATGCAACTGGTCGATATATGGTAAACTGCGAACAATTTTTTTCTGAAGATAAGGATATGTCCAGTTCTTTACGCACCCAGAAAGTTTTTAACCCCAAACTATCATCAAAATCCCTATATAAATTTCTAAATAAACCCAACTTCTGCTATAATTTGCAACTGGCCGATAAAATGTTAATTGAGAACGCGATTTTTTCTGAAGATAAGTATAAGTTCAATCATTTTTTCTCATCTAAAAGCCGTAACTCCAAACTTTCATAAAAATCGCTTTGTCCATTTCCGAATATACTCAATTTCGACCGCATGTTGTAATGTGTCGATAAAGAGTTAACAACGAATGCGATTGTTTCTAAAGATGAGGATATTTCCAAAAGCTTTTTCTCATCAAAAAGTCCTAACTCCAAGCTTTTATGAAATTCGCTATGTCTATTTTTGTGTAAACCGTATTTCTGGCAAACGTCGCAATGGGCTTTTAAAGGTTTAACAGAGAACAAGAAATTTTCTGAAGAATAAAATAATTCTAATCAATTATGCAACCTCAAATTTTCATCATAATCCTTATACTTATTTACAAGTAGACCCAATTTTTGTCATATGTTGCAATTGGCCGTTAAAGGGTTAATTGAGAACGTTATTTTTTTTCTGAAGATGAGGGAATACCATTCGTTTTAGCAGTCCCCGAAAAAACTTAGTCCGAAATATTCATCAAAATCGCTATATCCATTTCCAGGTAAACTCAATTTCTGCTATGCGTTGCAGTTGGTCAGTAATGGGTTAACTGTGAATGCTAATTTGTCTGAAGCAGAGATCCAATCGTCTTTTCTCATCAAAAAGCTCTAACTGCAATCTTTCAGAAAAAACGTTTTCTCAATTTCCGTATAAAGATAATTTCTAACATACTTTGCATTTGGCCTTTAAAGGATTAACAACGACAAGGAATATTTATGACAGTGAGGATAATTTCTTCATCTAAGAATCCCCGAAAGCACTTAATGCAAAACTTTCATCAAAATCCTTCTATCAGTTTCCAAATAAACCCAATTTCTTTCATTTGTAGCCATTGGCCGATAAGGGGTTAACAGCCAACGCATATTTTTCTGAAGATGGTGGTAAGTCTAATATTCCGAAAAAACTTAACCCAAAACTTTCATGAAAATCCCTAGAATCATTTTCGAGTAAACCCAACTTCTGCTATGTATTGCAATTGGCCGGTAAAGGGTTAACTGTAAACGCTAATTTATATGAAGGAGAAATCCAATTGTTTTTTCTTATGAAAAAGCATTAACATCGAATTTTCATAAAAATTGCTTAGTCCATTTCTGTGTAAAGCCAATTTCTGACATACGTCGCAATTGTCCTTTAAAGGGTTAACAGAGACAACGAATTTTTATGATGATGGGGATAATTCCATTCATTTAAGCATCCCCGAAAGCACTTAATGCAAAACTTCCACCAAAATCCTTATATCAGTTTCCGAATAAACCCAATTTATTTCATTTAGTGCCATTGGCCGATAAGGGGTTAACAGCCAACGCAAATTTTTCTGAAGATGATGGTAAGTGTAATATTCCGTAAACACTTAACCCCAAACTTTCATCAAAATCCCTAGAATCATTTTCGAGTAAACCCAACTTCTGCTATGTATTGCAATTGGCCGGTAAAGGGTTAACTATAAACGCTAATTTATATGAAGATGAAATCCAATTGTTTTTTCTCATGAAAAAGCCCTGACTTAAATTTTCATAAAAATTGTTTAGTCCATATCCGTGTAAAGCCGATTTTTGATATACGTTGCAATGGCCTTTAAAGGGTTAACATAGACAGCAAATTACTTTGACGATGGGGATAATTCCCTTCGTTTAAGCATCCTCAAAATCACTTAACGCAAAACTTTCATGATATCCTTTCATCAGTTTCCGAATAAACCCAATTTCATTTGTTGCCATTGGCCGATAATGGGTTAACATACAACGCAAATTTTTCTAAAGATGGTGGTAAGTCTAATATTCCGAAAACACTTAACCCCAAACTTTCATCAAAATCCATGGAATCATTTTCTAGTAAACCGAACTTCTGCTATGTATTGAATTGGCCGGTAAAGGGTTAACTGTAAACGCTAATTTATCTGAAGATGAAATCCAATTGTTTTTTTTTTCTCACGAAAAAGCCCTAACATCGAACTTTTATAAAATTTGCTTCGTCCATTTCCGTGTAAAGTCGATTTCTGACAAAAGTTGCAATTGTCCTTTAAAGGGTTAACAGCGACAACGAATTTTTATGACGATGGGGATAATTCCATTCGTTTAAGCATACTCAAAAGCACTTAACGCAAAATTTTCATCAAAATCCTTTTATCAGTTTCCGAATAACCCCAATTTATTTCATTTGTTGCAATTGGCCGTTAAGGGGTTAACAGCCAACGCAAATAATTCTGAAGATGATGGTAAGTCTAATATTCCGAAAACACTTAACCCCAAACTTTCATCTAAATCCCTAGAATCATTTTTGAATAAACCCAACTTTTGCTATGTATTGCAGGTGGCCGGTAAAGGGTTAAATGTAAACGCTAATTTATCTGAAAATGAAATACAATTGTTCTTTCTCATGAAAAAGCCCTAACTTCAAACTTTCATAAAAATTGCTTATTCCATATCCGTGTAAAGCCGATTTCTGACATACGTTGCAATTGTCCTTTAAAGGTTAACAGCGACAACGAATTTTTATGACGATGGGGATAATTCCATTCGTTTAAGCATACTCAAAAGCACTTAACGCAAAATTTTCATCAAAATCCTTATATCAGTTTCCGAATAACCCTAATTTATTTCATTTGTTGCAATTGGCCGTTAAGGGGTTAACAGCCAACGCAAATAATTCTGAAGATGATGGTAAGTCTAATATTCCGAAAACACTTAACCCCAAACTTTCATCAAAATCCCTAGAATCATTTTTGAATAAACCCAACTTTTGCTATGCATTGCAGTTGGCCGGTAAAGGGTTAAATGTAAACGCTAATTTATCCGAAAATGAAATACAATTGTTTTTTTCTCATGAAAAAGCCCTAACTTCAAACTTTCGTAAAAATTGCTTAGTCCACATCCGTGTAAAGCCGATTTCTGACATACGTTGCAATTGTCCTTTAAAGGGTTAACAGCGACAACGAACTTTTATGACGATGGGGATAATTCCATTCGTTTAAGCATACTCAAAAGCACTTAACGCAAAACTTTCATCAAAATCCTTATATCAGTTTCAGGGATGGAACACGGGCGCAGAATTCATACCACTATCGATGTAAGAAAATTTTCTACTTCTTAAATCAACGATATTATAGGTAGAGAAATTTCTTAAACGGATTCCGGTATGAATTCTGCGCCCGTGTTCCATTCCTGCAGTTTCCGAATAAACCCAATTTATTTCATTTGTTGCCATTGGCCGATAAGGGGTTAACAGCCAACGCAAATTTTTCTGAAGATGGTGGTAAATCTAGTATCCCGAAAGCACTTAACCCCAAACTTTCATCAAAATCCCTATAATCATTTTCGAAAAAGCATAACAGAAATCTAATTTCAATTAAAATCTTTTGAAAATGCGATAATAAAACATCAATTTTGAATGCCGGTGCCCCTCCTCCTCCCCTTCACACACACAGGTGTTAATAGACCCTCCTGTGTTAACCTTTTTGGACAGAATATTTCTTATAGTTCGAAATTTCCACATTAATATGCTCATTGAAATTATATTCCTTTTGATGTATTTAGAAATTTGTAGATGAATGAAACGCATTGAATAATAGAAGAGAGCTCTAATAAATTCGTTGAATCTGACCTAAATGATAAAAAAATAAACTTGGTGATAACCCCCTAAAGAAAAACCTTAAATATCTCAGGAACCAATGTTGATATCTTCGTGCAAATTTATATCTAGGCTATTTTGATGCTCTAGAATCGTTTTCTGTCGTCAAATTAGTGGGTTAACATTCGAATTTTCAAAGTTGGACCCATTTTTAATATGTAGACGACCCCCAATGTCATTTTTTCCTACATACAAAAAAAGTAGACATAATTTCCTGACGATTGGTGCCTACTGCATGTTTCTGCGATAATTAGGTAATGAGATAGGTGGGGGGGGTGGCGTTTTTTTTTTGGCTGACTGTACATTCACCGTCATTAGAAACTTAACGAAAATGAACTGTTTCTAAGGATTTCATGTGTTGCAAAATTATTTGAATGGGGAAGAAAATGCTAAAGGTGGTTTAGTGATTTCCCCCCCCCCCCCTTGAGTTTATAAATTCAAATAGATATTAAAATAGGATTTATGACTATTGACTTTTTTTTTTTTTTTTTTTTTTTTTTTAATATATAAAATCAGAAAACTGAAAATGAATATTTTAATAGGTTATGGTAAGATGCCGTGTTGGACTAGATTCTGTGAGGGGAAGTCGAACCCTCGTAAGAGAGATAAAATAATAACGAGATGCGCGTTACTTTTAGCGAATTGCTAGGAATTTCTTAGATTCGTTTTGACCGATAATTTATCTCTCCTTTCCTGGCAAGTTCAAAACATTTGTTTTCTCCAGTATTTAGTTAGTTATATAAACCGTAGTTTAAACTAGAAAAAAATATTTTTTAAATGTTTAATGTCTGGACATCCCACAGAACCTAAAATGCATAGTTGCCAGCATTTTAATTTATTCCGAAGCATTTTTAGCCACGGCTTTATTTCACACCACTTTATTTTTAGAATATTTTCCTCTGACATATAACTACGACAGAATAAGAAAAGTTTACTCTTAACCCGTTAACGCTCGCGTTTTTAAGTATTGTTCAAAGTAAACTCCGCCTACAGGCATTTCATTAAAATGTTGCGTTATTTTAATAAAAGTTTTTACGCTTTAATTATTTTACAAAAGGTTGATACGTGTAATAATACTGTAATTAACCGATTCATTTAAATTTATAGTGCATATCATACATATACAGAGCTGTTAACCAAATCCGGCAAATTGTTAGTATCGCCCATTTTTCTACACCACTTAATTTTTAGAGTAATTCTCTTGAAATATATTTACGATGAATGAAAAAAACAAATACTCTAAAAATTAAGTGATGTAGAAAAAGGGGCGGTACTAACAATTTGCTGGATTAGGTTGTCAGCTCTACATATATGTAGACCTGCTAACTTTGCTAGTTTATCCGTAATGGTATTAAGCCCCGCCTTTTTTTTTACACTAGAATAGTTGTAGAATAATAGTCTTCTTATTTAATCATATGAGAACAAATTGCGGAATATTACTCTACAACTATTCTGGTGAAAGAAAATGGCGGGGCCTAATACCATTACGTATAAACTAGCATAGTTAGCAGGTCTATATATTCAAATATTGTGTTTGTTTCTTAAAAACTGTATAACACACTAGCTTTCAAATTTATGCATGCAGGAAGAGTTACAAATACACTAACGATCTATAACTAGATCACTGGGTGGTAACGGGTTAAAAAAAAGTGCTATGGAATAAAGTGGGGTCTAAATATGCTCAGAAATAAATTAAAATGTTTGCAACTCCGCTAAAAAGGCGGCCGTTTTGAAGTAAGACGCCTGTAGTTTTACATTCAGGAAAAAATGCTTGATTTTCTTCTTTTTTTCGTTTGATTTACATCTGGGCATTAATCTTAGCAAAATATTAAATAGGATAAAAATTAATATTACAGGGCCACACAAAAATTGTTAGCTATATTAAGGGCTACTATTGGGTATTTGTTGTAACTGCATTTTCGTTTACATTAAGCGCTTTTAACACTTTCTAATAATTTCGAAGTGTGAATATACTTTGAATTTGCATATCCGTCATTCCGACTGCCCATCTATCCGCCTGTCTGCCCGATTCCAGCGTCTGTAAATATTTTCAGATTTAATACATATATATATATATGTGTGTGTGTGTGTTATTCAAGTTTACAAAGAAATGTTCCCTATTTCAAATGGTATTAATAGGTCCTGTAGAACTGGTTTGTGTACAGATACATCTCCCATAAAATACCAGTTCATTGCGTTTTAGGAGAGACGTTTTTATAAATCACATTTAAATAACGTTCTACAGTAAAAATCATAAAGAAATTGACATTTATTGTTAATATGCTAAATTAATGTTATGTATAGAATAGGCTATACTTGACCTTCAGATTTACAGGGCTATACTAAAGTATTAATATATATTAAGGGCTGCATTTCTGTTCCTGTTAAGCATTTTTAAATTTTTCCAACAATGCATAAGAATGATAATGATTTAATTTAGTCTATTTGTATGCCTTTCAGTCCTATTATCTGCCCGTTATTTGATAACGTAAGTGAAGGAGATTGAAATATGTACGATTCAACATGTACATACAGGTGGAAAATGTTAATAATCAATGCTTAGCGCATGGTTTCTCGTTCTTGGAATTTAATTAAACTTATTTTTAGTTCTAAAAATTGTTCGAAAATTCTCTAGAGAATTTAATCTTTTTTATGTAATAAACTGTACATTTTTTATGCAAATGTATTTTAATAACGATGATGTAATAATAATAATATTAATAATAATTATTATTATTACTTTGCTTTGTCAATCAAAATGTTTTGTTATTATATGTATTTTCTATTTAAAAAAAAAAAAAAAAAAAAAAAAAACGGAAATTCTTTTAGACTAATAATTGTTTAAGAAATACTAAAAAAAATTCATGCCACTATTTACTGACAATAATCATCGTTTTATTTATTCACAGATAAGTATTAAAAAAAGTATTATTGAAAAGATGTAACGTTGCACTTTTTCGCAATCCTTATTTGAGATTCACTCAAAATTGTTTTCGAAAATGTACTTATATATATATATATATATATATATATATATATATATATATATATAATTAAAAAAAAAAAATCACTTCAAAATAAACATTTGATTGAGGCATTCTTTATTAAAATACGCTCTCTGTTAAATACTGAACTGTCATTTCCTCAAAATCTAAACCATATAGAAATTTTGGTCCTATTTTAGTTTAGAGCATATTGCGCTATCTTCACTTTAATACACAGTGTGAATAAATGTATTAAATATTTTCTTAAACCAAGTTCAAAATTAAAATTTAAAATTTCCAGTAATTTTTAAAATAAAAATAATCTCAGATTAAATTTATACTGTTCTCTTGAATTTCTACAAAAGACTAAATCCAGATGATAAATTTCTCTTTTTGGACATAGTTGTGCTCTTGTAGTTGCTGGACGAGAAGTACCGGGTTCGATCTCAGATCGCATTCCTCGACCTAACTGTTCGTAGTTTTCAGCGTTTTTTTCCCGAAACCCGCGTAAATACAGGCTAGGACCTTTTACAAAGAATTTTACAAAGGACTCTGTAAACAGGCCTAGGATTCTCGTATTGTCATTTAGTCATAATCCTAACACAAAAACCTTGTTTTGGACGTATTCCAGACAGTGTTTTTATGGGAGTATATTTTACTAGTGAGCGGAATGTTTAAATTAATCCAAGAAAAACAATACACAAGCATATATCAGGGGTTATTATTGTGCATGGATTTCTGAACATTCCTATGTAGAAAATTAATTTTTTGTATTATTTTTTCTGTGACTATGCTACAGTCAAATTACTGTACCGAAACATCTAACTTTTCTGATTTTGAAACAGCACTCTTCTTTTTCTTTTTTTTTTTTTTTAATAGTTATCTTAATTTTATTCACTTTTACTGTATATAATGCATAGGATAAATAAATCTCTTTCACACCAGAAATTTTAATTACCAAAAGATACTATATCTGAACTGAAAATAATTAAATAAATAGAAAATAAATAAATAAATTTCTATCCATCTATCTATCTATCTCTCTATATATACAATTTCCTCTATTAGAAGCATTGTTTTTTAACTAAAGCCAATCATTTAAAAAGAATTATGAAAGAATTTTTCAGAAATTTTCACTTGTTTTAACCTATTTCTAACTTGTCCTTTCTACGTTTGATAGATAGCAGAAGTATTCAGAAATTTAAAAAATACTGTTTCAGAGGTGGCCATATGCTGAAGTCACCATATATTTCTTAAAAAGTGCAAGTGCATCTTGGTGCTTTGATTATGCACTCGTGCCTACTTTGTTGATCGGAGGAAGGACAGTGTTTTAATTTTGGAATAAAAAAAAATATTTCGAGTTTTAACCATTTTATAGTATCTACGTACTCAGACAATTATTTATTAAATAAATTATTATTTGTATTTAATGAAGTTAGCAGGCAGATGTTTGAAACTTAAAATTTCTCGAAAATTAAAAATGCTATTTTTACTTTTTACATACTTATGAGGCTATTATTATTTATGTTTCTGGCCCATAGCTGTCAAAATTTCTAATTTTTAACCCAAAAACTCTAGCTTGTTCATATCTGCTGCTTTCACATTTCAATTAAGAGAAATTTATAACTTATTTTTTTTAAGTAGATTTATTAAGGTATACAATTCAGAAATTTTTTTAGATTTCCAGTTTTCGATGAAGTTACACGTTTTGAGGTGTGCCGAATTCAGTTCGACCGGCTTCATCTCAACTCCTGTATTGCATAAACTCACCAAACTAAACATGGTGTATGAGATGGATATTGAGTAAAACTATGCGGCTTTAATTTGGGTGCATGTCGACTGACAAATGTCGCTGCTGTGCTTAGAGATGGGAATAATCGAATGATTTTGATAATCGAGTGATTTGCTATCGAATGATTTCAATAATCGAATGATTTTACAATCGATTATCAATGACGTAAGCGTAGAATAAGCGTTTTGTAATAGTTTCGGTTTCTTCGTGGCTGTCATGTTACTCTCTCTTTATACTTTGTTTTTTAACTCACTGCTATGAAATTTTAAGGTCTCACCATTAATAATTAAGTTTTATTTAACTTTTTAGATAGATTTTTTTTTTTTTTTTTTTTTTTTTCAAAAATCGTCCTATAATAATTACTTTGTTCTCTCCCCCCTCTATCTCTCTCTGTGTATATATATATACATATATACTCAGTCGAACCTTGTTAACGTGAATCTCAACGGAGATACAAAAATTGTTCATGTTACCAGAAGTTCATGCTATCAGTAACTAATCTTGATATTACTAAACTAATCTTAATTTTGACGGGGATTGTGGAAACAGTTCATGTTAAAAGTAATTAACATTAACGAGGTTCGATTGTATGTGTGTGTGTATGTATGTATGTATAACTGAATCAATTGAAACATAAATTTGACAGTGGTAGCTTAAGTGATTTTGTTGGTTATTTGATCTATCATCAAGTTAAAAAATGGCAGCCATTTGAAATTTTCAAATTCGGATAAGAAACGCATTTTTCAACAGATTTGCTTAAAATTCGGTATGTACATAGATCATATCAATGTATCAATCAAGATTATTAATCAACTCGATCGGGCATCGTATTTCAAAATGGCGGGCACTTAAAATTTTCAAATTCACATTAAAAAAAAAAAAAAAAAAAAGTATTTGTGAACAGATTTGCATATATCTCGATATATGCATAACTTATATGAGGATCTCAACTAAACCAATTATTTAATCAACTCGATCTCTCAACTTGTTTCAAAATTGTAATTACTTCAACATTTCAAACTCAGTTTAAAAAAGTTATTTATGAACCGATTTGTCTGAAAGTTTTTATGTACATAACCCACGTTTATTGGTCAGCTCGATATACCATTTTTACTTACTTCTATATTTAAAAGAAGAAAGTATTGGAATCGAAAAAATTTCGGCTTCCTGTTTTCGATGTAAAATGTCTGTCTGTCTCTCGCTCTCTGTGTGTGTGTGAGAGAGAGGGAGACAAAAATTTTCTGGAGACTGTATCTCCGGAACTATTGCTCATAATTGTATATAAATTTATATGTAGATGCACCTTGACCAAATTAGGGCCTATAAGCTTTTGGTATCAATCGCTCAACAGGTGGCGCTACTATACAGCGATTTCCGAAATTTAAGGGAATGCTATATCATATCTCAGGTTCCATTGCTAATACAACAAAACTTGATATATGAAAAAGCCATTATGTGACATTTTGCTATTCAATTTGAATGCTTATCGACCAAAAGGTGGCGTTGCTATACAGCGATGACCGCAGTTTAAGGAAAAACTATATATCAGGAACTACTGCACAGAATTGCATATAAATCAATATGTAGATACACATTGACATAGATTAATGCCTCTCAACTTTTGGTATCAACTGTTCAACAGGTCGTGCTACTATACAGCGATTTCCGAAAATTAAGAGAAGGCGATATCTCAGATTCTATTACGTATCATCAAAAAACTTGATGTGTGAGAAAGTCATTATAAGACATTATGCTGATTCAATTTAGTTGCTTATCGGCCAATAGATGGCGCTGCTATACTGCAAATTTCCTCGATAATGGGATGGCTATATCTCAACTTCAGTGGCATATAACTGTACGAAACCTGATATATGAGATAACGTTACAAAAATGCATTTTTTAAGATTCTATTTATAGACAATAAAACTGTCTTTCTTTGGATATTTAGTGTTAATTTTCTCTAAGATAAAAAGCGTTTGCATTCAACCAGTTAGATAATTTTAATAAATAGTTTTAATAAATTATTTGCACTTGGTGAATTAATATAGGAAAATATCGAAAATAGGAAAATATCGAGTCTATTGCTGGCCACAACATACTAATTTTCTAAATAGCGGCTACTTCAAAGAACAGAGAAATCGAACTGAATAGTTACCATTTACTCGCACTGTTTAATTTTGCTGGGCTGCTATCAAAGAAAGGTATTTTAAAAGTAGTGGCATTAGTACAGAAATTTGTACTAGCAGATAACGTATTACTTATTGTTTGCAGAACTTGCGCCTACTTTGTTCGACTAACGAACGGTCGTGGCTACTATTTTTCGATTTGATACAATTATTGACAGTTTTTTTTTTTTTTTTTTTTTTTTTTTTTGCATTTTAAACTATTTAAATGGCAACCTTACATGAAATTCAAGATAAATTTAATTTTTTGCAGTTATTTATTTTTTAAGTTATGCTTTTAGGACACATATATACAGATTAAGCACTTGAAAAAAATGACTCTTATATTCATGAGGCCACAAAACGCGACATTATACAAAAAACAGAGCTAAAAATTGAATTTAAAAATTGTCTATCGTATTAGTGTGATCAATTAATTTTTTATTCCTGAGCAATTTTCGTCGACATTGCAGAATGCAGTAAAACGTACATTTATTGAAAATTTATTTTTCCAACTGAGTAAAAATAATGCCTGGACCGGGAGTCGAACCCCGGATCTTTGACTTACAAGGTCAAGGCTCTACCAATTGAGCTATCCAGGCCGACAAACCGGTGGGCATTACTCACTCAGACAACCTTTAGGCAGAGCAACTCGTCTATCATGTAGATAGCTCGACAGAAATAAGCCGCAGGTAATGGAAACACCATTAAACAATGGGAGGAATAAATACATTTTATTAATATCACACAATCAACTGATTGGGAAGAAAATCATATTTATTGAAAAATTATTTTTCCAACTGAGTGAAAATAATGCCTGGACCGGGAGTCGAACCCCGGATCTTTGACTTACAAGATCTTTGACTTACTTAGATATTAATAAAATGTATTTATTCCTCCCATTGTTTAATGGTGTTTCCATTACCTGCGGCTAATTCTGTCGAACTATCTACATGATAGACCAGTTGCTCTGCCTAAAGGTTGTCTGAGTGAGTGTGAGTAATGCCCACCAGTTTGTCGGCCTGGATAGCTCAATTAGTAGAGCCTTGACCTTGTAAGTCAAAGATCCGGGGTTCGACTCCCGGTCCAGGCATTATTTTTACTCAGTTGGAAAAATAAATTTTCAATAAATATGATTTTCTTCCCAATCAGTTGATTGTGTGATATTAATAAAACGTACATTAATTACATTCAACATAGAATAAATAGTTTCGTTTAAATTTAGGTAGCCCTTTATACTGTCGAAAAGTGATATATAGGGCCCCTTGTGTAGTTTAGATCTATATGATATGAAAAAGTTAATTTCCAGCAATTTCCAATTATAGCACAATATATTCAAATGCTTTTGAGTACCTCTCTAAACAAATGATCGGTGATTTTCATGAAATATTCTCCACAAAGAGTGATTTTATTTATATAAAGAAAAAAGAAAGTATACTCATTTAATTTTATTTATTGCAAAATATAGATGTTAAATTGCAACTACTAGAAATTTCATCCATATAGGCATAATGCATTTGAAATTTCAATTATCTTGGATGTCCCTGTAGATGAACCATTTGTTCGACCGCAGTGAAAAGTTTACTGAACATCCCTATATAATACAGATTTAGAAAAAAAAATTGACTTCCTGCTACAATTTTTTCTTGAGATATAAAACTTCTAAAAGACACACAGACCAACCGGAAAAAAAAAAGTTGCACTCCCGGAGTGCCGACAGAAGTGAAGACTTGAACAATTACGCGTGAATTTCTTGAATCGTCAGGAAATATTTTATTGTGCAGTAAATACTTTTAAATGAAGCGTTTTTTTATTCATTACTATAAACTACTACTACAAAAATTATATTAAAATTTTATTTAATGTGCTAACTGCAATAGGGACAGTGTCCGGAGATGAGAGAAGTCGTGTAGAGCCGCACGAGATTGTAAAAGCATGAGAAAATGGCAGCTTTGGCCTTTCTCATGGTTTTGTGAAGTCTAACTGCAACTTTCCGGCTGCAATCTTTAACAGACAGTGGCTGGAGATGAGAGAAGTCGTGTAAAGCCGCACCAGATTGTAAAAACGTGAAAAAAATGGCGTCTTTGGCCTTTATCACGGTTTTGTGAGGTCTAACTGCAATAGAGACAGTGTCCGGAGATAAGAGAAGTCGTGTAGAGCCGCACCAGATTGTAAAAACGTGAGAAAAAGGCCGGCTTTGGCCTTTCTCACGGTTTTGTGAGGTCTAACTGCAAAGTTTCCGGCTGCAATCTTTAAGAGACAGTGTCCGGAGATGAGAGAAGTCGTGTAGAGCCGCACCAGATTGTAAAAACGTGAGAAAAATGGCGGCTTTGGCCTCTCTCACAGTTTTGTGAGGTCTAACTGCAATAGAGACAGTGTCCGGAGATGAGAGAAGTCGTGTAGAGTTGCACAAGATTGTAAAAACGTGACAAAAAGGCAGCTTTGGCCTCTCTCACGGTTTTGTGAGGACTAACTGCAATAGAGACAGCACCCGAAGGTGAGAGAAGTCGTGTAGAGCCGCACCAGATTGTAAAATATTATACAGTATATAATTATTAACACTTCACATTAGCAAGTTAGTAATTGTATGATACATTATTTGTATCATACAAGGATGGAAAGCATTCACTGACGATGATGCGAGTTCAATGATTTTTGCTCACCCAAAAGTACTCAACGCGCCTAAAGAAGTTTTCACGTAAAAAAAAAAGGATTCATTACTCCTTAAAAAGTGTAAATGTAACGAAAACTCATTTTCGAAAATTTATACATTCTCTACCATATGCAGGTATATAGTAAGAGAAAGTTTAAAAATTGAGTATTATTGATCATTAGTATAGAGCTAAATTTATTCTATTATTTTATGTTGCATATTCCCAAGTTTGTTCATTTATTTATTTATTAGTGAGTGTATGTGTGTATGTCTAATATCATAATAATTTGAAATTAATGTTAAAATGTTTTATTTACGTATTCATTCACTTGAAAAATTCATACATGTATATTAGAAAAAAAAATATCTTATTATAAAGTAAAAATTATGGGTCCCCCCCCCTCCTTAAAAGAACAAAAGTTTTATAATTTTTAAAGTATTTTTATGAGTGGAAACATTACTAAATCTAAATAACGCGTATTTTGAAAAACAACGGTTCACAAAATACACATGTAACGTGTAAAAAGCAACATTTAAAGAAAGGCCACTCTGTATTTTAGCCGAACCACCGGCTGATAAATAATCGAAATACAGAATAAGCAAGTAAATTCTTGCTGTTAAAAATCACTCGAAATAAAATAATCGAGATATTCATTCGCGCACGCTCATAAAGGTTATAAAATCATTCGTAAGAAAATCATCGATAAAATCATTCGCGCACGCGCATAAAGGATATGATGGCAATCGAGAGAAAAAATAATCGGAATGAAATGATCGAATGAAATGATCGAATGAAATTAACGAGTGAAATGATCGAATGAAATTAACGAATGATTTTTAGATAATCGAGTTAATCAAATGATTCCAAATAATCGAGTTAATCGATTATTTCACTCGAATGACGGCACATCTCTAGCTGTGCTGCAACTTTATTATGTTTATGACAAGGTAATTATTTTGCTTTGCATTACAAAAAGTGGCCTAGTTTCGACCAATGGGCGATACTAGTTCATATTTAATCACTTGTTTATTATTCTTAGCAAACGATTCGGTAAAGGCTACTGATGTATATATACACTTAATATACCGACGATACTTGACAGATTAAATTATGATACGCAAAATCCTGTTGTTAGGATGCGAAGCTTTAGAAAAAAGCCTAAAAGCCGCTTTTGGTTTGCTTATTTATTTTTTTCCCCTTGGTGAGAAAAGGGGGGGGGGGCGAGTAGGAAGTCAACACACGTTGCATATGGATGGGGGTATATTTTAATTTATGTGTGTAGTGGGCATAGCTGCCAAAATCATAATTAATATTCCATAGCATTGTTATACCCGCCTGGAGTATTTTTCCTTAACCGTAATTACATTTAGGGGAGAGGGTATCAACAATACTACGAAATGTTAATTACGATGTTAGCAGCAATGTTTGTAGGCGATTAATTCATAAGGAAAGCAAGAAGACGGAGTTTTACACTTCAGAGTAGATAAATGCCCTAACAATAATAACTTAAAGCAGGCGGGGCACGTTTTTCAAATATATCACTAATTTTCTTTTTTTAACACTTTAAGCGCCATGGCTATCATATGTCATAGCCAGTGATGTTTCCGTTGGGACACTGGCTATGATATCTGATAGCCATGGTGTTTCAACAGGTCAGGCCTTGGTTGTGGAAGAATTTACACTAACTTTCGTGGGGTGATTTGGCTATCATTTTCGGAACTCAAGATGAGAATCTATCTTCCGATGTGTTGCAAAATGAGTGAGAATGAAAAAAAAAATGTTTTTATATATAGTTTTATGTTGAAAAAAATACAAATTACATTAAAAAAATTTTTTTGGCCCTGTGGTGAATATTTGCAATTTTTGCTTCGCAGTCAAAGTGTTAAATAGTAAATTTCGGATATGATTCTACTTTCTTGCTACACAGTTGCTTCAATGCTGCCAAAACAACAGTGTTCTAGATCCACTTGTCGATTACGTGAGCGCAGTCCTAGTTTTCTTATTATATTCGATTTGAAAAACTTTGATACGGAAGCACTTGCAAGGTGAGTGTTTAACGATACAATTTTTTCCCTTACTCTTCCATCGATATAGTAAAATTGTATTTTATGTTTCCACGATTAATTAAAGGAAAGTTTTTCACGTGATTATACTGGTTAGAGACAGGGGTCGTATTCTCCGTCCTTTTTTCAGAACACTCTCAGGTATAATGAATTTTTTATGTATTCCTACCACTACTTTTACGCATTAATCACCACCCTGTACTATCATAACGCATTACTATGACACCCTGACTTGAGACTTGCTAATGATAAAATTCCCATTTGTCAGATTTTTGAGCGCAGGAAATTTCGAAACGAATTCTTTTAAAAGAATTTCTTAAGATTGACCTTATTTAATCGCGAAAAAATATTTTTAAATAAATAAATAAATATATATATATATATTATTAAAAATTCCACGCGCCCTGAAAAGTGGCGGGAAGGAGCCCTTTAATGGAGTGGAAAGCCTTGAATTTAAATTTATGGCGAAATAGATGATAAATTAAAAAAGAAAGAAAGAAAGAAAGAGAAAGAAAAAGAAAAAAGAAAGAAATCACATAAACATGAGGAATACTACAGCCTATCATAAAATTAAGCAGACAATCATAATAACTCGAAAAATTAAGGCCAACGTTACACAACTCACAAATAACGCAGGGAGAATTTTTTTTTTCCTTTTATTATATGTGCGTGTGTTTTTATTTTTCAATAGAATTACACAAACCGTTCCTAACACAGCTAGAACTGACAAAGTCAGCCTGTTTCTTTTCTTATGAATAACTCTTCACAAGGCTCATTCTTCTTTTAGTTAAACTAAATGTGGTGATAATAAATGAAACATTACTATGAAATAAATACATACATAAATAAACAGGACTAAATGCATTTGGATATGTTAGCGTGATCATATACGTACTAAATTTTGATTTTGCGAATAGATTGGCATAATTTAAAAAATATAATTATAGAAACGAAAACTACTGCTTTCTTTCCCTCTTAATATTTATCTCTTTCTTTTCTTTTCCACTTTAAAATTTTATTATTTTCTTTGCTCTTATTCGTTGTCTTATTCTTTCAAAAAATAGTACTTAATTCTCTCTTTTAAACTGTCATATATGGAACTAATACATTATATGAATTTGTTACAGGAAGTCGGCGTGGTCTTTTTTAAAACAGCACCTTTTTCAAGAGAAAAGATTAGAAATCATTTTCAGAGTTGTATTCGATTAAATAATTCGGAGATTGTTTTATAAAAACATTGGTAAACAAAAAAATGACTGCTCTGAGGCTTTTTATTATTTTATAATTTAATATATATATATTATATATATATTTTATAAAATGAATGTCCCTTTAAAAATTTAAAAATTCTTCTTAAAATAAATAAATAAATAAAAAGAAAGAAATGAAAAGAAAGATATCTTAACATCAGAAAAATAATATATTTATATAAAATTGCTTTTTCGCTGCATGCGTAGTTTGAATAAACACTTTATACATGTTTTAGATAGAACGTTTCAAGCTCGCTGTCTTTCAAGACAGTATTAAAATGACATCGGATAGTGGAGAACAATCCGAGATCTTCTTTGGCGTAAAAGGTTTTGTCTTAGAGTCGGCACCTGTTTAATTGTCTACCACATTTAGCGATTTTTGTAATGCAATATCCTAATCATTACTTTTAGCCAGTGTTTAATTTTGACACTTTAAAGTTTTATACTTTTTTCTTACCCTTATTCGTAATCTTATTATTTTCTTCTATATTCAACAGAAAAATGTATTGATTTCATAAAAATTCTCAGTCTCAGGTTATTAATGTATTTAAAAGTTTGGAGAGGTCTAGAATGATTTTACCATATTTAGAAAATGTCTGTTGTGTGTGTGAAAAAAATTTTGTGTCAACTGTATCTCAGAAATCACTGTACAGAATTTTATACAATTTCAAATGTAGTTGCAGTTTGATATGAATTAATACCTGTGAAAATAGTCCAAATAGTGGCGATGCCATTCTGCTTTTTCTAAGTTTTTAAACTATAATGTACTAAATTACTAAAACATAATGTATTCCAATTAACTAAAATCGACTACTTATTTTTTTTAAATGGTTTTATTACTGTATTTTCTACATATGTAACAAGAAAGTATAAGATTTGGAAAAACTTTTCATTTAAAGTTTTCGATGAATTTACATGTTTTGTGATATCCTTGCATTTCAATTAACTGAAATTGAGTACTTTTCTTTTTTCGCCTCTATTTTTAAGTAGATTTATAATTTGTGGATTTGTCAAAGTATACAATTTAGAATATTTTTTAGATTTCCGGTTTTGAATGAAGTTTCACGTTTTGAGGTTTCCTGAAATCAATTCGACTGGCTTCATCTCTACTTTTGTATTGCATAAACTCACCAAACCAAACATGGTGTATGTGATAAATATTATGTAAAACTATGCTGTTTTAATTTGGTTGGATATCAACCGACATGTTTCGCTGTTTTGCTGCAATTAAATTCTGTTTATGAGAAGGCAATTATTTTGCTATGCTTTACAAATGTGGTCGAGTTTCGACCACTGGGTAACTAGTTCATATTAAATAACTCGATTCTTATTCTTAGCAAACGATGCAGTAAAAGCTACTGATGCAACCACTTAATCATAGCCTCTTAAACTAGATGCCTTCCGCGTGGCGAGGAAACTTGGCAACATTTCAAGCGGTAGACAGCGCCATCTTGTACAGATTCCCGACTTTTTTTATTCAAATACCACCAATATTTTTAAGAAGTAAGATATAATATATATAATCGACGTTTCTTCGATTCTATTTGCCTTTCAAATATATGATATCTCACTTTAAAAAATTATGGTGGCAATTAAATAAAAAAGTAACACAATCTGTACCAGATAGCGCTGCCTACAACCAAGTTTCCTAGCCACGCGGAAGGCTTCTAGCTTAGGAGGTTATAACTTAATATACTGACGATACTTAAGAGATTAAATTAGAATACGCAAAATTCTGTTGTTAGAATGTGAAGTTTTATAAAATCGCCTAAAAGCCGCTTTTGGTTTGCTTTTTTTTTTCTTGGTGAGAGGAATGGGGATAGGGAGTCGGGCGTATATTTCATTTTATGTGTGTAGAGAGCATAGCTGCCAACATCCTAATTAATATTCCATAGCATTGTTAAAACTCACAATTTTTTCTTTCCACACGATTCTTAGAGTATTTTTCCTTAATGGTAATTACATTTAGCGAGAATTACTCTAAAAAGTAAGAGTATGAAAAAAGGGTTGGGTACCAACAATACTACGAAATATTAATTAAGATGTTATCAGCCATGTTAGAAGGCGATTAATTCATTAGGAAAGCCAAAGGATACACTCTTCAATGTATGAAAATGCCCTAATAAAACATCTTATAGCAGGCGGGTCGCGTTAGTCAAATATATATATATATATATATATATATATATATATATATATATATATATATATATATATATATATATATATATATATATATATTAACTAGTATATTTTGTAAATTATTCTACATTTTGGCTACACCGTTACTTCAGTGCTACCAAAACAAAAGTGTTCTAGATTTACATGTTGATTGCTCGGGTGCAGTCCTACTTTTCTTCTTATTCGGTTCAAAAAACTGACACGAAAGCACTTGCAGGGTTAATGTCTACCGACACAGTTTTTTTCCTTACTCTTCCATCACTCTATGTATATAGTAAAATTATGAAGTATGTTTCAACGATTAATTAAAGGAAGGTTTTTCACATGATTATGTGGGTGGGAGAGCAGGAGTCGTACTCTCCGTCTTTTTTCAGAACACTCTCAGGAATAAAAATCTTTTAATTTAATCCAACCACTACTTTTAAGCATTAATCTCGGCCCTGTATGATCACAGCGCATTACTAAAATCATATATAGATGAATTTCTTCACAAAATTGGTGGTGGTAAAAAAAAAGCTGATATATATATTTTTTATCTTTCAAAGTGTCCTTAAAAAAGGGTGGAAAGTACAACCCCTGGGAGAGTCAGTAGACACCTTGACTTGTGACTGGTTCACACATCTTCTTATGCAGAATGATGGTTGCTAATAGCAGAGTTCCCGCTTGTCAGTTTTTCTGAGCACTGGAAATTTCGAAAAGAGTTCTGATAAAGGAAGTTCTTAAGATTAACTTTAATAAATCTTGAAAAAATATTAAAAAAGAAATAAAGTACTAATAAAAAATTCCGGTGCATAGAAAAGGGACGTGGGGGAAGTCTTGAATTTAAATTCCCTGTAAAATATAAGGAAAAAAAAGAGAGAGAGAGAGAGAAAGAAAGGAAGCGATCACAAAAACATGAGGAATAATACAGCTTATCAAAAAATGAAACACTAATAGATAGAAACACACTGATAGCTAAAATGTTTAAGGTCAGTGTTACACAGATTACAAAAAGCTCAGGGATAGCAAAATAAATAAATAAATAAATAAATAAATAAAAATACTTTTTTTCTATGCGTGTTTCGCTTTTCAGTGGAATCACACAAACCGTCCCTAACGCAGCTGGAACTGACAAAGTCAGCCTGTTTCTTTTCTTATTCTCTTCACATGTGTCATTCTATTTTTAGTTAAACTAAATATGGCAAGAATAAATTTGTGATAATAATTCATTTATTATCACAAATGCATTACTATGAAATAAATACATACATAAAAAAACAGGATTAAATGCATTTGGCTATGTTAGCGTAATGAAATACTAAATCTTCATTTTGTGAATAGATTGGCATATTTTAATAAGTATAATTATAGAAACGAAAGCAACTGCATTCTTTCTTTATTATTATTTATTTCTTTTATTTCTTTTCCACTTTAAAGTTTTATTCTTTTTCTTGTACTTATTTGTTGTCTTATTCATTCTAAATAATACTTATATCTATATTTTAAAATATTACATATGGAACTTATACATTATATGCATTTGTTGCAGTAGATCGGCGTGGTCTTTTTGAAAACAACATCTTTTTCAACAGAAAAATTTAAAAATCATTTTTAGTGTTATGTTCGATTGAATAATTCAGATATCGTTTCTTAAAAACATTGGTAAACAAAAAAGTGACTGCTGAGCCTTTTTATTATTTTATAATTAATTATAAATTAATTTTTTTTTTTTTTTTTGAAATAAAATGAATATTCCGTCAAAAATTTCTTAAAAATTCTTCTTAAAATAAATAATGAAAGAAAGAAAGAAACAGAAAATAAAAAATATCTTAACATCAGAAAAATATTATATTTATATAAAATTGCTTTTCGCTGCTAGCGAGAGGATTGGTACCGTTTGAAGCAATTCTAAACAGTTTGCAAACCTTTCAAGTTCGCTGTCTCTCGAGACAGCATTAAAATTAAATCTGGTAGTGGAAAACAAACTGATATCTTCGTCGTCGTTAAATGTTTTCTCGCTTACAGTCGGCAACTGTTTAATTTTCTACCACATTTAGCTATTTTTGGAATGCAATCTCCTATTCATTATTTTTAGCCGGTGTTTAATTTTGTTACTTTAAAGTTTTATGCTTTTTTCTTACTCTTATTTGTAATCTTATTACTTTCTTCTATATTCAACAGAAAAAAATTTCTTGATTTCATAAAAATTCTCAACCTCAGTTTTTTAAAAGGATTTAAACGTTTCGAGAGGTCAAGAACGATTTGACCATTTTTAGAAAATGGCTGTCTGTGTGTACGAAATAACTTTGTGTCAACCAGAGCCTGATTAAGGGGAAAGCACACATTATCTCCACTCTCACCGGAATATTTTTACAATTACTTTTTACTTCAAGTCATAGAAATTTCACGCTTTGACGAGGAAATATTTTTTATAAAAAATGAACGATGTAAAACAATCCATTTTATTCACCGTTATTAGACACAAGAATTCTTTTAAAATAATTTTTAATGAGAATTTTCTATTTATTATAGCTGGAAAGTATTTGTTAAAAAATAACAGTGTAAGTATAAATAATGTGTGCTTCCCCTTTAATCAGGCTCTGGTGTTAACTGTATCTCAGGAACCATTGTATAGAAACAGAATTTCATACAAATTGGAATGTAGTTGCTTAATACCTGTCAAAATCGTCTAAAAAGGGGCGATGCCATCCTGCTTTTTCTAAGATTTTAAAACATGATGTACTAAATTACTGAAACATAATGTATTAAAATATTTTGGAATCGACTACTTATTATTTTAAAATGGATTTATTACTATGTCTTCTGCATGTATAAGAACGTAAAAGATGTGGAAAAAGTTTTGATATCCGGTTTATGATGAATTTACACGTTTTGAGATTTGCTTGCATTTCAATTAGCTGAAATTGAACTACTTATTTTTAAAACAGTGAATTTCTTACTAACTTCTGCTTATATTAGAAAAAAGTAGAAGATACGTAAACATTTCGATTTCCGGTTTTCGATGAATTTACACATTTTGTGATGTCCTTGCATTTAAATTAAGAGAAATTTACTATTTCTTTTTTCTTTCTCTCTTTTTTTTTTTTTTTTTAATATGATTTATTATTAAGTAGATTTATTAAAGTATTTAATTCTGAAAAATTCTTAGATTTCCGGGTACACGTTTTGATATATGCGGAACTCAATTCGACCGGCTTCATCTCAACTTATGTATTGCATAAACTCACCAAACCAAACATGGTGCATGAGATGGATATTATGTAAAACTATGCTGTTTTAATGTGGGTGCATATCGGCCGACAAGTGTCTGCTGTGCTGCAATGTAATTCCGATTATGTGAAGGCAATTATTTTGCTTTGCATTGCAAAAAGTGATCGAGTTTCGGCGACTGGGCGATACTAGTTCGTAGTAAATTATTTGATTCATATCCTTAGCAAACAATGCGATAAGGGCTACTGATGTATATATACATTTAATATACGGACGATAGTTCAAACATTAAAGTAGAATACGAGAAATCCTGTTGTAAGATAATGCGGAGTTTTAGAAAAACGTATCGTACTCTCCACCCTTTTTTCAGAACACATTCAGTAATGAAAAAAAAAAAAAAAAAAAATTCATTCATTCCTACCACTACTTTTTTACCGCCCTGTATAATCATAGCCAATACTATAAACATATGTAGAAGTATTTCTACATAAATTTAGTTGGTAATTAATGGGAAAGTTTTTATCTTTGAGAGTGTCCTGAAAAAAGGGAGGAGTGTCATTAAAAAAAGGCGGGTCAGTAGACATCCTGACTTCTAACTAAGCCACGCATCTTCTTCTGCAGAAGGATGTTAGCTGATGGTAGAATTCCGACTTGTCAGTTTTTTGAGCACTGGAAATTTCGAAAAGAATTCTCTTAAAAGAATTTCTTAAGATTGAACTTAAAAACGCCTGAAAATGAATAAATAAATAAATAAATAAAACCTATTAAAAATTACAGGTGTTCAGAAGAGTGACGGGTTAGAACCCCATAATAGGGTGGGATGTCTTGAATTTAAATTCACTGCTAAATATAAGTTAAAGGGAAAAAAAAAAAAGGGGGGGGGGGGAGAGAGAGAGAGAAAGAGATCACAGAAACATGAGGAATAATGCACCTTATCATAAAATGCAGCAGAAAATCATAATAGCTAGAAAGTTTAGGGTCAGCGTTACACAACTCACAAAAAGCTGTGGGATTAATATATATATATATATATATATATATTCATGTGTATTTAGTATTTCAGTGGAATCGCACAAACCGTCCCTAACACAGCTCGAACTGACATTGTCAGCCTGTTTCTTTTCTTATTATTAAATCTGCCAAAGTGTAATTTTTCTTATAGTTAAACTAAATATGGTAAAAATAAATTTGTGATAATAAATGACACATTAGTATGAAATAAATACATACATAAATAAACAGAGTTAAATGCATTTGGATAGGTTGAAGTAATGAAATACTAAATCTTGATTTTGTGAATAGATTGGTATATTTTAATAAATATAACTATACAAATGAAAACAACTGTTTTCTTTCCCTCTTACTATTTATTTATTTTCTTTCTTCCTACTTTAAAGTTTTATTTTTTTCCTCGCTCTTATTCGTTGTCTTATTCTTTTCAAATAATGCTTAATTCTGTCTTTTAACATATTATGTATAGAACTAATACATTATATGCATTTGTTACAGCAGGTCCGCGGGGTCTCTTTTAAAACAGCACCTATTTCAACAGAAAAGGTTTAGAAACTATTCTCAGCGTTATTTTGGAATCTGTTAGTAGTTGCTATAGAGAGCGCCACCTATTACAGATTGCGCACTTTTTATTTAACTACCACCAATAATTTTAAGAAGTGATGTGGTCGACGTTTCTTCGATTTTGTTCGCGTTTTGTGAATATCAAATGCTAAAAATTTTTCGTGGCTGTTGAAAAAAAAGATCTAGCAACACTGAAGGATGGGCGGCAAATCAACCAACTAGCGACTAATAACGGGTTAAATGATTTGGAGATTGTTTTACAAGAACATCGGTAAAGAAAAAAGTGACTGCTCTGAGGCTTTTTATTATTTTATAATTTCTTATATTTTAATTTTTTTCGTTTAAATACAATGAGTATTCCTTTAAAAATTTAAAAAATTCTTCTTAAAATATATAAAGAAAGAAAACGAATGAAAAGAAAAAAAAGAAAATCTTAACATCAGAAAAATAATATATTTATATAAAATTGCTTTTTCGCTGCATACGGTGGTTTTAACAATAAAATTAAGCAAACCTTAAGTCTTTTCCATAGCTTCCAATATTTTAATTTATTCCGGAGTACTTTTAGACCCGCCTTTAATTCGCACTTCTTTATTAAAAAAAAAAAAAAAAAAAAAAAAAAAAAATCTCCAATATATAGCTTCTACAAAATAAGAAAAAGTTACTTTTAGAAAAAAGTGTTACGAAATAAAGGCGGGGTTAAAAATATTCCGGAATAAATTAAAATACTGGCAGCAATGCTTTTCAAGTACGCTGTCTTTCCAGACACTATCAAAATTAAATCTGAAAGTGGAAAGCAAATCGAGATCTTCGGCGTAAAATGTTCTCGCTTACTATCAGCAGCTGCTTATTTTTCTTCCACATTTAGCGGTTTTTGGAATGCAAGCTCCTAATCATTATTTTTAGCCAGTGATTTCGAAAACTTTGACACGGAAGCACTTCCACGGTTAGTGTTTACCGAAGCAATTTCTTTCCTTACACTTCCATCACTATATTTATATAGTAAAATTCTGTAGTATGTTTCCACGATTAATTAAAGGAAAGTTTTTCGTATGATTTATGTTGGTGGGAGAACAGGGGTCTCCGTCTTTTTCAGAACACTCTCAAGAATATATATATATATATATATTTAATTTATTCGTACCACTACTTTTATGCATTAATCTCCGTGCTGTATAATCATAGCACATTGCTATAAATATAAATAGATATATTTTTGCCTAATATTAGTGGTGGTAAAAAAGGCAGGTATATTTTATCTTTGAGAGTGTCCTAAAAAAGGGTGTAGAGTATGACCCCTGGGAGAGTCAGGAAAAACTGCGGGTTCGTAGACACCTTGACTTGTGACTGAGTCACACATCTTCTTATGCAGGAGGATGGTTGCTAATGGCAGAGTTTCCGCTTGTCTGTTTTTTGAGCACTTGAAATTTCGAATAGTTCTCTTAAAGGAATTTCTTAAGTTTGACCTTAATTAATCGTTAAAAAATATAAAGAAAAAAAAAATACAATTAAACTTCCCGGTGCCCGGAAAAATGGCGGGTGGAAAGTCTTAATTTAAATTCACGGCCAAATAGAAGATAAAGAAAAAAAAAAAAAAAAAAAAAAAAAAGAAAGATAGAGGAAGAGAAAGAGATGACAGAAACATGAGAAATAATACAGCTTATCATAAAATGAAACAGAAAATCGTAATAGCCAGAATGTCTAAGATCAGCTTTACACAGCTCACAAAAACTCAGGGATACAAAAAAAAAAATATTTTTTCTTTTCTATGTGTGTTTCGTTTTTCAGTGGAATCACACAAACCGTCCCTGACGCAGCTCGAATTGACACAATTAGCCACTTCCTATCTTTCATTTTTTTTTTTTTTTTTTTTTTTTTTTTTTATTAATACCTCTTCACAGCAGTCTTTTTTTAGGGATTTTTTTTTTTTTTTTTTTTTTTATCGTAATTACATTGAAAATTACTCTAAAAATAAAGAGTGCGGAAATAAGGGCAAATACCAACAATATTATAGAATATTAATTATGATGTTATCAGCTATGATAGTATGCGATTAATTCGTAAGGAAAGCTAAAAGACTCTTCAAAGTAGGAAAATGCCCTAGCATTAATGTCATAGAGTAGGCGGGGCTCGTTTTTCATATATGTCACTATTTATTTATTTATTTATTTTTTAAACTAGTAAATTTCAGAAATGACTCTACATTCTTGCTACACCGTTACTTGAATGCTGCCAAAACAGCAGTGTTCTAGAACCACTTGTCGATAACGCGGGCGCAGTCCTAGTTTTCTTATTACAGTAAAGCACCGTTTATACAGCTTTCAAGGGACTGACGTAAAATGATGTATAAAAGAAAAGATGTATAAACGAAATTTTAATAATAACGTTTTGATTACTGCAAATTTAATGACACTTAAACATAATTGATATGAAAATATTAATTAATAAGAATTTCTAACGATTGACCTTAATCAATGAAAAAAAAAAAAAAAAACTATTAAAAGTTACACGTGTCCAGAAAAGTGTCGGGTGGGAATCCTATAATGGGGTAGGAACTCTATAATGGGCTGGGAAGCCTTGAACACTGCCAAATATAAGTTAAAGAAAAGAGAGAGAGAAGGGGGGGGGGGGGAGAGAAAGAAAGAAAGAGATCACAGACACATAAGGAATAATACATCTTATCATAAAATTAAGTAGAAAATCATAATAGCTAGAAAGTTTAAGGTCAGCGTTACACAACTCACAAAAAGCTCAGGGATTGAAAAAAATATAAATTAAATAAAAATAAATATTATTATTCATGTGTATTTCGTTTTTTAGTGGAATCACACAAACCGGCCCTAACACAGCTCGAACTGACAAAATCAGCCTGTTCCTTTTCTTATCAATATCTCTTCAAAAGTATCATTCCTCTTTTAGTTAAACTAAATATGGTAATAATAAATTTGTGATGATAAATGAAACATTACAATGAAATAAAACAGACATAAACAAACAGGGCTGAATGCATCTAAATATGTTGGCGTAATGAACTAAATCCTGATTTTGTGAATAGAAAGGCATATTTTAATAAATAAAATTATAGAAACGAAAAGAACCGTTTTCTTTCCCTCTTATTATTTATTTCTTTTCTTTCTTTTCCATTTTAAATTTTATTATTTTCCTTTCTCTTATTCGTTGTTTTATTCTTTCCAAATAATAGTTAATTCTGTCTTTTAAAATATTATATATGGAACTAATATATTATATGCATTTGTTACAGGAGGTCGGCGTGATCTTTTTCATAACATCTGTTTCAACAAATAAATGTAGACATCATTTTTAGAGCTATGTTCGATAGAATAATTCAGAGATTGTTGTATAAAAACATTATTAAACAAAAAAGCGACTGCGAAGAGGCTTTTTATTATTTTATAATTTATTATATTTTAATTCTTTTTTTCTTTTAAAATAAAATGAATTTTCCTGAATTCTTTTTAAAATAAATAAAGAAAGAAAACGAAAGAAAAGAAAAAAAAAATCTTAACATCAGAAAAATATTATATTTATATGAAATGGTTTTTTCGCTGCAAGCTGTGGTTTTATATTATTAAACTATTAAAAATTAAACCTTTTCAAGTACGCTGTCCTCCGAGACAGTAACAAAATTAAATCTGAAAGTAGAAAATAAGCCAAGATCTTCTTTGGCGTAAAATGTTCTTGTTTACCTTCGGTAGCTGTTTAATTTTCTACCACATTTAGCGATTTTTGGAATGCAAGGTCCTAATCGTTATTTTTAGCCAGTGATTTCAAAAAACTTTGACGAGGAAGCACTTGCAGGGTGAGTGTTTACAGAAACAATTTAATCCCTTACTCTTCCATCACTATATTTATATAGTAAAATTCCATAGTATGTTTCCATGATTAATTAGAGGAAAGGTTTTCGCATGATTTATGTTGGTGGGAGAGAAGGGGTCGTACTCTCCGGAATACTTTTTTTTTTTTTTTTAATTTGTACAACCACTTTTATGCATTAATCTCCGCCCTGTATAATAATAGCACATTACTATAAATGTATATAGATGTATTTCTGCTTAATATTAGTGGTGTTAAAACAGGCAGAAATATTTTATCTTTGAAAGTTGTTCACATTCATTTTTAGCCCCGCCACCTTTTCACACCAGAAATTTAGTAGATTATTTCTCTTTAATGTGTGACAACGCTTAAATAAGAAGAAAATCATTTTTCAAAATTTCCGCTATGAAAAAGAGGCGGGGCAAAGAATGATTGTGAATAAATTATAAAAATTGGGAACGCTGGAGTGTCCTAAAAAAGGGTGGAGAGTACGACCACTGGGAAAGTCAGGAAAAAAAGGCGGGACAGCAGACACCTAGATTTGTGACTGAGTCACGCATCTTCTTATGCAGATGGATGGCTGCTAATGGCAGTGTTCCTGCTTGTCTGTTTTTTCAGGACTGGAAATTTCGAAAAGAGTTCTCATAAAGGAATTTCTTAAGATTGACCTTAATTAATCGTACAAAATGAAATATACAATGAAAAATTTCCAGTGCCCAGAAAAGTGACTTATGAGAAATCTGAATTTAAATTCACTGCAAAGGAATTTAAATTCATAAGGGAATAGAAAAAAAAAAAAGAGAGAGAGAGAGAGAGAGAGAGAGAGAGAGGATGAGAGAGAGATCAGAGAAACATGAGAAATAATAGAGCTTATTCAAAAATAGAACAGAAAATCATAATAGCTGGAAAGTTTAAGGTCAGCGTTACACAGCTCACAAAAAACTCATGAATAGAAAAAAAAAAAATTAAGGGTGTTTTTCAGTAGAACAACACAAACCGTCTCTGACGCAGCTCGAACTGACAAAATCAGGATGTTTCTTTTTTTCTTTTTTTCTTTTTCCTTTTTTTTTTTGTTAATAACTTTCACAAGTGTCATTGTTCTTTTATTTAAATTAAACAGGGTAATAATAAATTTGTGATAATAAATGAAACATTACTATGAAATAAATACATACATGAATAAACAGGATTAAATGCATTTGGATATGTTGTCGTAATGAAATACTAAATCTTGATTTTGTGAATAGATTGTGATATTTTAAAAAATGTAATTATAGGAAGGAAAACAACTACTTTCTTTCCCTCTTATTATTTATTTATTTTCTTTCTTTTACACTTTAAAGTTTTATTCTTTTCCTTGCTCTTATTCGTTGTCTTATTCATTCCAAATAATTCTTCATTCTATCTTTTAAAATATCATATACGGAACTAACATATTATATGCATTTGTTACAGGAAACCGGCATGGTCTTTGCTTAAACAGCGCCTTTTTCAAGAGAAAAAATTTAGAAATCATTTTCAGAGTTATATTCGATTGAATAATTCAGAGATTGTTTTACAAAAGAATTGGTAAAAAAAAAAGTGACTCCGCTGAGGCTTTTTATTATTTTATAATTTATTATACTATCTTTTTTTTTTTTTTTTTTTTCCTTTTAAAATAAAATGATTATTCATTTAAAAATTCGTCTTAATGTAAACAAAAAAAGAAAGAAAAAAAAAGAAAAAAATATATATATCTCACATCAGAAAAATAATATATTTATATAAAATTGCTTTTTTGCTGCATGCTGTGGTTTTATCCACATTATAAAAAATTAAAAAATCCTGTCAGGTACGAAGTCTTTCGAGACAGTATTTAAATTAAATCTGATAGTGGAAAACGATTCGAGATCTTCTTCGGCGTTAAGAGTTCTTCCTTACATTCGGCAGCTGTTTAATTTTTTACTACATTTTTGAGATTTTTGGAATGCAAGCTCCTAATACTTTTTTTAGCCAGTGTTTAATTTTGTCACTTTGAATCTTTATATATATTTTTTTTACTCTTATTCGAAATCTTACTACCGTAATTTTCTGCGTATAATCCGCAGATAAAATGTGTCCTTCCTCCACCATAAATTTCGTTTAACTCGAAAATCTATATTATTTTGAAGAAATAGCTCGTACAAATAGAACCTCGTTTGCTAATTAAAATTTCTGGTGCATAACTCACTTACCTGACCTGCGGATTATACGCAGGAAATTACGGTACTTTCTTCTATATTACACGGAAAAAAGTATTGATTTATAAAAGTTCTCAACCACGGGTTTTTAATGAATTTACACTTTTGTAGAGTCTAGAATGATTTGACTATTTTTAGAAGATATCTGTCTATGTGTGCGACAAAATTTTGTGTCAACTGTGTCTCAGGAACCACTGTACAGAATTCCATATGAACTGTAATGTAATTACATCTTTATATAAATTTTTACCTGTGAAAATCGTTCAAAAAGTGTCGATGCCTTCCTGTTTTTTCTAAAATTTTAACATGGTGGTACAGGACGAAATTTCATATAAATGTCCATAAAAAGAATTAATTCTTAAGAATTATTATGAAATTAAAAAGAATTATATATAATAATGATAGTTAACTTGCAAAGATTATTTCAGTATAGAGTGACATCTCTCCCCCCTGGAGTTACGTCCAGGTTGGGAAAAAAGGAATGGGGTGGGGGAAACACGCATTTTTAACACTTTTCGACAAAGTTGAAAAAAGTTAATGACTTCGGTTTGCCTGTCCGTCTGTCTGTCTGCGCTCTAACTTCCGTAAATATTAATAGAATTTTTTGAAACTAAATATATGTAATTCAGCTTCAGCACCAGATGCTTCTTATTGAAAATGAAATGCATAACTCAACTGGTTTGTGTACAGGGACACCCGAAAGAATTCCAAAGCATTGTGTTCTACGGGTGGTCATTCTATAACCCATATTTTAATACCTTTATTTTACACAAATATTAACGAAGTTGAAATATGTTTTTATGTTCGCGATTGGATGTTCCCCATTGAAAATGAAGTAAATCCATCACTGGTTTGTATACAGGGACACCCGAAAGTATTCCAAAACACTGCGTTCTATAAAAAGTATTCCTCTAAACCAAATATTAATAACTTTACTTTGCATAAATCTTAATAAAAGTAAAATTTGCTATTTATATGAAAAAAAGAATGTTTTCGTAGAACAAAGTATGATTAGCATTTGATTTACTGGACCATACAAAAATATTCAGTTACATAAAAGGTCTGCTGGAATTGTATTTTCGTTTACTTTAGACGTTTTTATCATTTTCTACATATTTTTAAACGCTCTCCAACAAGGTTGAAAAGTGGTAATTATTTCGGTTTTTCTGTCTTTCAGTCCGTGCGTCCATCTACCTGTCTGTCTGTCCGCACTCTAACTCCCGTGAATCATCGTGGAATTTCTTGAAAATCATATATATTGTTCTAGTTCACTGTCGGATGTTGCCTATTGAAAATGAAGTGCATACCTCTACTGGTTTGTGCACCGGGATAGCCGAAAGCATTCGAAAGCATTGTGTTCTATGACAGGTATTTCTATGAATTATATTTTAATTTCTTTACTTTACACAATTTTTAGTGAAATAAGTTATTCAAGTTCACAATCGGATGTCTGCTACAGAAAATGGAGTAAATACCACTACTAGTTTGTGTACATTGTTACCCGAAAATATTCCAAAGCACTGTGTTCAATGAGAGATAGTTCTATAAACCAAATTTAATAACTTTAATTTGCACAAATCTTAATGAAATTGAAATATGTTATTCACATGCACAAAAGAATGCTTTCTACAGAATGTAGTATGATTAGCATTAGAATTACAGGGCTGCACCAAAAATATTCAATTACATTTAATTTTTTTTATTGGAAATTTTATGTAATTGCATTTTCGTTTACATTAAACGATTTAACACATTTTAGCAATATTTTATTGTGTATATTCTTTTTAATTTGTGTATTTATCTGCCCGATTGTCCATCTGTCGATCTGTCCGTCTGCTCATCCCGATCGTCCATAAATATTTTCAGATTATTTAAAAAATTATATTTGTTATTCAAATTTACTATGGAACCTGTTAAATATATGGAACCTATTATATACTTATGTAAAATAGCATTAATAGATTCTATGCAACTGGTTTCTGTATAGGGTCACCCAATAAATTTCAATGCATTGCATTTTAGGACAGACCTTTTTTATAAATTACACTTAAAAAAATTTCTACTGTAAAAGTCATAAGGAAATTGACATTTATTGTTAATAAGCTAAAATGATATTTTACATGGAATATGGTATTATTAATTTTCAGATTTACAGGGCCATACTAAAATATTCAGGTACATTAACGGCTGCAATTAAAAACTAAGGGATACATTTTACGGGAGGTCCTTGACTCGAAGGGAAAGCTTAGCACTTATCAACATATACAAAAAACATTTTATACGCATATTAAAACTTTCGCGACCGCATATTTTTGTCTTTATGACAGTAAGGTCCGTCTGTAGGCATCTGTCAAGTTACAATATTTCAGAACAAAATTTTCTGTATTCACATTGGTATTACAGATAGATATACATTATAATTATATTTTTTCTAATCAAAGTATTTCTATCCGCAGTATATTTCATTGGGAAAATATGAATATTAGGAATATAAGAAATAAGCAACATAGAAATTTTAAAAGAAACGCCCATTGGCGGATTTACAGATTCTCAAATGACGCGAATCTATGTCAGCGGTCGCGAAAGCAGTTTTGCCAGATTGAGGTTTCTTTTTATTCAACTCTTACCAATAATTTTGAGACGTGATGTTTGATATACACAATACACGATCAACCTTCGAAATGATTACGCGACCGTTGCAATTAAAATTTAGTGGTGGATGTTGAATAAAAAAAGTCCCCAATCTGGCAACACTGCGCGAAAGTGTTAATAAGATGGTTGGCAAGTACGTACTTAGGTGCGATGTAATGTACCCATTAATGACGATTGATTATTCCAGGGTTATAAACTTGAGTTGGATATCTTTATAGGAGGTCTGTAGGAATGAGAGGCCCCATCCTGTATTCGAGTGATTTTTCTAAGAAAACCACAGAAAATTTCAAACAACTGAACTGATGAACGCAAGTAGCATTTACTTATTGCTTAGTAAAATAAAGTTTAAGTTTTAAAGATATAAAGAAAATTTGAATATATTTTATTTTGAATTTAAAATTACCGTAAAAACTTAATGTTAATGAGTTATACTCACTTTAATGACAAGTTAAATAAATGAAATATGACTGTTAAAAAATAGTAGTTAGTATATTTTGTTGAAAAAAAAAAAAAATCCATATCCAACAATACTGCATTTAAGTGTTGAAATTTTCCTTCCTTATAGACACTAGATTTCCTTTTATTAAAATTGTTGTTTCTCTTTCTATTACTATTATTATTTCTTTAATTTTAACAACTTGTTTCCTTGTTGTCTTTATTATTATTATCATTATTATTTCTGTAATTTTAACTACTTGAATCGAAAGTTTCTTCAAGGATTTTTTGAAACTTTAATTTAAATTAAAGGCTTTTTTTTTTCCGATTTTTCTGGTCCTCCAGCTTTCTAAGGAAGTTTTACCTTCTTCTGCTAACTTCTAAATAGGTTGTTTACATAGCTGCCAATTTTTTAAATTTATTCCGGAATGTACTTGATTTTAGAATTCACAGAAGAAACTTTTATCAAATATTTAAATTCAAGATTTATATGGTAAGTAAAATGCACTTACCCTGTATATGAGTATCCTATGAGGCTTGCAGAACCAGATGAATTTATTCCATGTATGAAAAGAAGAACCAATTTCTATTTTCTTTTATAAACATCTTTTCTGCTAAGCTATTCAAAAGATAATTTCAAATATATAAATAATGATGTTTCAATTTAATTAAACCAGCCTCATTTAGCTTGGTTTGTGTATTAGGAAATTATATATTATTTTATGTTGCATTCTTTTTGTGGGAATAAAAATGAACCCACGTATTATCCTTTTAATCACATCTTTTATTATTAAAAACTGAACATCGAAGAAGGAGAAAAGAAAAAATGAAAAATACATTATTACATGTACATAGAAACACAGACGGCCAATCAGAAAACAAATGCGTCATAGCGTCGTCACAATGTAGATGTATATATGCATAAAGAAATAAAAGAGTCAAATGAAATGTTTTTAGAATAATATGAAAATGAAAGTTTTTGTAATTATTGAAAGAATGTCATTTTGAGTTTATTTCTCACCAACACCCCTGCGTAAACTCGATGACATTTAATCACAGTTCAACAAGGAAATTCGCAGTTTTCGAAAAGAATGTCTCGGCAGAGGCTTCGTGAGCACATCGGCGATCATATTTTCCGTGCTTACATACTCAATCTTTATTGTGCCCTGCTCAACAAGGTCTCGAATCAGATGATACCTTAGTTCGATATGCTTAGTTTTCTGTCGAAACTTGTCGTTTTCCGCTAATTTAATGCAAGAAAGGTTGTCTTCATAGAGTGTAATAGGACAATTTTGTTGCATATCAATTTCTTCAAAAAGGTTTATAAGCCATTTTACTTCTTGCGCGGCACTTGCTGCAGAAATATATTCCGCTTCTGCTGATGACATTGATACAGATTTTTGTTTTTTGCTTGTCCAGTATACAGTATTTGCTCCTATGCAGAACAAATTTCCTGTTGTAGACTTACGATCACTGGGATCGTTTGCCCAGTCGGAATCTGCATATACCCTCAAGACAGGCTCTTCAATATTATTATATGTCAATTTAAGATTAATTGTACTTTTTAAATATCTCATTAATCTTTTTACCGCTTCCCAATCTTTTGCTCTTGGGCGCTCATTTCTTCTACTCAAAATATTTACCGCGGCGCTAATATCCGGACGTGACACGGTTGAAATATATAACAATGCGCCTACAGCCTGTCTATATTGTGTATTTTCTGGTAAAAGGTTTTCCTCGTCATTTAATTTTATGTAACCTGTGTCCATAGGAGTGTCTGTAGGTTTTGAATTTTCTAAACCGTATTTGACTATAAGTTCTTGTATTTTGTGTGTTTGATCAAGAGTCATTGTATTTTCATTAGGGCGATTAATATTTATCCCAAGATATTGTTTTGCTTCTCCCAAGTCTGTTAACGGGTATTCTTGTTTTAGTTTGTTTACAATTTCATTTATTTGTTGATCATTCCCCGCTATTAACAAATCATCGACATACACAAGTACATAAGTAGTTACATCGTTTTGTTTACGTTTATAAAGACACTTGTCGAATTGACTTTGAATAAAGCCTAAGTTAAGTAATGACTCATTCAATTTTAAATTCCATGCTCTCGCGGCCTGCTTTAGCCCGTATATTGCCTTTTTTAATTTACACACCTTATGTTCTTCCCCGGATACCACGTATCCTTCTGGCTGATGCATATAAACATCTTCACTCAATTTACCGTGTAAAAATGCAGTCTTGATATCAATATGTCTAAGACTTAAATTCTTATAAAGACTCATTGCCAAAAAACTTCTCAAAGTTGTGTGAGACGCCACTGGGGCGAAAGTCTCATCGTAGTCTATTCCATATTTTTGTGAAAAGCCCTTCGCAACCAGCCTAGCTTTGTATTTTTCAACACGGCCCTGACTGTTATATTTTGCTTTGAATGCCCATTTGCACCCTACTATTTTCATCCCTGGTGAAACCTCAACTAAATCCCAGGTGTCATTCTGCTTGAGTGAATTTATTTCATCTAATGTAGCATTGATCCAATTTTCCTTTTCTACAGGGTTTTCCATACTTATTATATCATCCCAGCATTTTGGTTCACTTATTCTTTCATTGTGTAATGTGAATGCGAATCTATCTGGTGGTACCCCTTTATTAGATCTTTGTGATCTACGTGGAGTATTTTGAGAATTATCTGACACAACACTATCATTAGTTTCATCTATCTCTGAGTCTATTATTTGCAAATTTGGTGATTGATTTTTATTATCACTTTTCTCATCATTGTTTTGTGATGTGTCATATTTAAGTATCGCTTGTTTTTCATTTTCTACAAATTTTACGGTTCGACTAATAATTATGTTTTTGCCATTTGTACAGATCCTATATCCTTTACTTCTATTGTCGTACCCTACGAATATGCCTTCCTGTGCCGTATTATCTAATTTTCCTCTGTGTACCTTTTGTACGTATGCATAGGCACGACAACCAAATGGTTTTAACATTGATAAGTCAGGTTTTCGACCTGTCCATAATTCATAAGGTGTCAATTCACACGAAGATGTTGGGAGTCTATTTTGCAAGTAAACTGCGGTATTTATTGCCTCCCCCCAGAAAGAATTTGGTAAATTGCCATCTTTTAATAAACAACGTGCCATTTCAACTAAGGTACGATTTTTACGTTCAGCAGTTCCATTTTGAGAAGCTGAATAGGGAACAGTGAATTGGTGGTCTATACCTAATTTTGTTAAGTATTCATTTAATTCTGTCCCGGTATACTCTCCTCCGTTGTCGGAGCGGATTGCATGCAAAGTTCGTCCGAATTTATTTGATGTCATTGCGATATATTCCCTCAATTTTGCAAAAACTTCATCCTTTTTTCTCAGTAGGTATATTACTGTAAATCGACTAAAATCGTCTATAAAAGTTAAAAAATAGTATTTTCCACCGACCGTGGGGGTTGTCATTGGTCCACACAAGTCAGTGTGTACCAACTCTAGTGCTTTAGTTGCCCTAAACTGAGCCTTTTTGGGATAAGGATTGTCCGTTAATTTAGTTAATATGCAAGTTTCACATGCATTATCATGTTTGCAGTTGTCTAGTTTTATCCCAACTGCCATGTTGTTGTTTACCAATTGTTTTATATGACTAATGTTTCTATGGCCTAATTTAATGTGCCATTTATCAATGCAATTTGTATTTTCACATATTTTTACCATGTTTATAGTGTGTGTTGTATCATAGTTAACTTTGCATTCGTATAAATTGTTGTTAATGTAACCTTCAATGCATGTTTCTCCTTCATGCATTATTTTGCATGATTTGTTTTCAAATATTGCTACACAACCATTTTCAGTAGCTTCTTTTACAGATATGAGGTTTGTCTCTATCTCTGGTACATATAAAACATTTTTCAATATTATAGTATTATGTGTGTTATTGGAATTTATGGTGTTTAATTTCACAGACCCATGACCCAGGGATTCTATCTCCTGTCCATTTGCGATTGTTACGCGTGAATTATTATGATTAAATTCATGAAATTTATTCCTATCATTGCATACATGCGTTGAACAACCTGAGTCTACATACCAATTGTTAGATTTCTCACCGATAAATAGAGTGAATATTTTATCGTTAGGTTTTTTATTTTCACTCTCAGTAATAAGAGCCCTATCCGCGTTATGTCTGTCTTGAGAGTACATACCAGATTTGAAAGTTGATCTGGCATTGCTGGCTTTTGTTTGTTTCAGAGTCTTTTCTTTATTTTTATTTTTAAGATGCCAGCATTCTTCAATTGTATGCGATTTTTTTTTACAATAACGGCAGAACTTTGAATTTTCTGGTTTCGGTTTAAATTTAACCTTTAACACTGAATTATTTTCAGATTTGTTTTCTTTTCTTTTAGAAAATTCATCAATCAATTTCGAGCGTATAAACTCTGGTACAAGATCCTTTTCATCACGCGATTCTAAAGCGGTAATTAATACATCATAACTTGGAGGTAAGGAACAGAGCATTAGGGCTGAAAGGTGCCTGTCATTTATTTCTTCTCCGAGCGATACTAACTTATCTCGCAATTGATAGATGTTAGTTAAGTGGTCTATCATATCGCCACCTTCAGTTAATTTCGTAGAATAAAGCTTTCTAAGCAAAAATAGTTTACTGCTGAGGGTTGAACGCTCATGTACAACTTTTAAGGCGTTCCAGCATTCTTTAGCGGTCTCAAGATTTTTGACATGGATTATTTGATTATCCTCTATTAAGAGGTTTATAATGGCTCGTGCTTTCCTATTTTTGTTATTCCATGTGTCCGTAATAGGATTCGGAGCATCGTTAAGAACCACGGAATATAAATCTTCCTTTTGGAGAAACATTTCTAATTTAAATTTCCACACATCATAATTTTGTGCGTTAAGTTTTTCAATTATAGTGTCCTTGAGGATACTCATTTTAATATTTCAATTTTGTTTTCTTTCTAGTTTATAATAACTACAATTTTATATTTAATCATTCATATGTTTATTTTAAACGTTCTTTTATTTCTATACTTTCGTTTTCAAGAAACAAAAAGAAAACATATTTATTTATTTTCGCTTACATTTTTTTTATCATTGTTATTAGCAAAATAATATTATTTTAAATGAAGCAAATGTTTCTTCAAATATGCAAAGAAAAAAAAAACTGTCAAGAATAAATTCAAAGTTTCGATTTAGCGCGTCAGTAGCATAATCTTTTAGAATTCACAGAAGAAACTTTTATCAAATATTTAAATTCAAGATTTATATGGTAAGTAAAATGCACTTACCCTGTATATGAGTATCCTATGAGGCTTGCAGAACCAGATGAATTTATTCCATGTATGAAAAGAAGAACCAATTTCTATTTTCTTTTATAAACATCTTTTCTGCTAAGCTATTCAAAAGATAATTTCAAATATATAAATAATGATGTTTCAATTTAATTAAACCAGCCTCATTTAGCTTGGTTTGTGTATTAGGAAATTATATATTATTTTATGTTGCATTCTTTTTGTGGGAATAAAAATGAACCCACGTATTATCCTTTTAATCACATCTTTTATTATTAAAAACTGAACATCGAAGAAGGAGAAAAGAAAAAATGAAAAATACATTATTACATGTACATAGAAACACAGACGGCCAATCAGAAAACAAATGCGTCATAGCGTCGTCACAATGTAGATGTATATATGCATAAAGAAATAAAAGAGTCAAATGAAATGTTTTTAGAATAATATGAAAATGAAAGTTTTTGTAATTATTGAAAGAATGTCATTTTGAGTTTATTTCTCACCAACACTTGACCCCGCCCTTTTTTCACACCGTAATCTTTGTAGAAAGATTTTCCTAAATGTAAAATTACGATTGCATATTAAGAAAAATACTCTAAAAATATTACGGTATATAAAAGGTACGGGTCTAACAACATTTCGGAATAAATTAAAACACTTGCAGCTATGTTTTTATTTATTTATTTTTTATTTTTTATTTATTTATTTTTTTTTTTTTTGATAGGATACAAAATCGTGTAAGTGAAGAATCTAAGGAAATCCTCTCAGTCCGTTGATAACGGAATTGAAGAAAATATTCTAGAAAAAAGAATTAAAGATGACTTGAATCTAGCTACATCATCCCTATTATCAGCTTTGAAGCATAACTCACAATTTTCTCATTTCCCAATGCGAACTCCAGGAGAGTTATAAAGCACATTCAACCTCATTAACGTCTTAGCAGAAAGAATTGTTTTTAAGAATATCTTCTAGTGTAAAAAGTATGCGAATAAGGAGGAGAATGCTAAAGTTAATTAAGTAATTTTCTTTCTTTCTTTTCTTTTTCTTTCTTTCTTTCATTTTTTTTTTTTTTTTTTTTTTTTTTTTTCATTCATGGATTTATAAGACCAAATAAAATAATAAATGTAGTTAAAACAAAATTTGTAGACATTAAAAAGGAATACTTTTTTTTTTTTTTTTTCCGAAGTAAAATTAGAAAATCTACACTGAATATCTTTATATTATGAAATAAAAACAATTTTCTCTGTATATTTTCTAGGTTTAATTTATTTAAATTATACTATCCATGATGCTTTGATTTTTTTTTTTTTTTTTTTTTTTTTTAAGGAAAGATGATTGTTTTCCTAATTTTCATTTAATAAATCTTACTTTTTGTTCTGGAAAATTTTTCAAAATTCTGCTAATAATTTTTCTGAAAAAAAAAAAAAAAAAATCACTTGTAAGTACCCGCCAAAAATTGACGGTCCACAGATACTTCAGTATACAACTTAAGTTTTATTATAGTATACCAGCTTCAAACCAATGTTTTAATCTAATATATATTCTTTTGAAAAAGAAGGAAGTTATAAGTTAAGTATAAATTACATAAATGCAAATATGTAAACTAAGAAAAAACAACCTAAAAAATTTTGTAGGAACTTTACTTTGTATACATTAAATAATCGTTTCTTATAAATATATTTAGTGTAAATAAATAAAGCATTCGGTTTTCTCGTAGTATATCAATTTAAAAACATTGTTTTAATCTAATTTCCTATGGTAGATAAGAAGGGCATAAATGATATAAATTCAAACAATATGTAAAGTAAGACGAATATAATTAAAAAATAATTTTAAAAAACTTTACTCTGTATATTTAAAATAATCGTTTCGTATAAATATATTTAGTATTCATAGAATAATCGTGCGTTTTTCTCGCAATATATCAATTTAAAACCATTGTTTTAATTTCATATATACAGTGGTGAGCATAATTATAAGACACCTATCTAATTTGACAAATAGTGAAAGAGAAGATTCAGAGCTTAAAAATGTTTTATCAAATACGTCAAAAACATAAATTTATTCTGTTATCACACGTAATTTTTTTACAGAAATGATATTTTTATAGAGTTTAATAAAAAAAATTAAAAATAACATGTAATAAATTATAAGACACCCTAACATTTTAAGTAAAACTCCTGCTTTTTTTCGAAAATTATGTGCGATATGCAAATTTTCTGCAGGCCTTTATGACGTCAGCAGTTAACTAAAGCAGACGATAACCGATTTCACGCATTTACAAACATGCCACGAGGTACAGAATTAAAAGAAAGTGAAATTCGCGAAATTTGGAGATTAAATGGAACTTGGTGCTTCAATTAATAATATTTCAAAAGTTATTAAACGCTCTAAATGTGCAATTAGAAATGTTTTAAAAAGAGGAATTAATGGTTCGGTGATTAAAAGATCTGGACGTACCCCTTGCTTGTCCTCGAGAGACAGACGATATGTGCTTTTGCTCGGTACACTGAATAAGATGACCACTACAGGCATTAAAAATGCTTTGAAACTGAATTGTTCAAGGAGAACCATTCTCAGGGTGTTGCATAATGCTTCTTATGTGAAATATAAAAAATTGAAGAAAAAACCACCGCTTCTAAGCCGGCACAAAATGGAGCGTCTAAACTTCGCTAAACAAACTATGGCCTGGACCTCCAAATGGTACTCTGTGTTATTTTCTGATGAAAAAAAGTTTAAACTGGATGGTCATGACGGGTTTCAATATTATTGGCATGATTTACGGAAGTCTCCTCATGTACTAATGAGCCGCCAAATGGGTGGAGGCTCAGTCATAGTTTGGGCTGGATTTTCGGCTCAAGGGAAAACGGATATTGTTTTTGTGCATTCAAGAATGAATTCCGAAAAGTATAAGAATCTTCTTAAATATCAACTATCCATATACGGTGAACTTTGTACCGAAAACTACAGTTTCCAGCACGATAACCCGCCGATTCATGCATCACACGAAACAAAATAGTGGCTTTCAGAGCAAAGTATCAATGTTATCCTGTGGCCTTCTCGCTCCCCAGACTTAAATCCCATCGAAAACTCGTGGGGGATCTCAGCTCGTGCGCTTTACCGAAATGGAAGGCAGTTTATATGTGTCGAAGACTAAAGAATGCTATAAAATGTGCTTGGGAAAAACTGTCTTGCGGTATTTTGTTAGAATTGATAGATTCGATGCCGAATCGCATCTTTCATGCTATAAAAAACAATGACGGCTCCACCAAATATTGAATAACTATGTTAGAGGATTTTCTTTTAGATCATTAGTGTCTGCTAATTATGTTGATCACTGTATTTGGAAAAAACGGTTGGTGTCTTATAATTTTGTCCATTATGTTTATAAGTTTTTTCATGAAATTGTATGAAAATATCATTATTATAAAATAATTATATATGATAACAGAATAAATTTATGTTTTTGAAGTATTTGATAAAATATTTTGAAGTTCTGAATCTTTTCTTTCACTATTTGTCAAATTAGATAGATGTCTTATAATTATGGCCACCACTGTATTCCTATGGAAGAGAAAGATGTTACAAATGATATAAATTCAAACATATAAACTAAGAAAAATGCAACTGAAGAATAATTTTAAGTAACTTCACTCTAAATATATAAAATAATTATTTTATTAAATACTTACTGCACTAATGTTAAGTAATGCGTTTTGTGTCGAAATGAGAAGTTTGGATATTGTGTGTATAATGCATCGTAAACATACAGATAGAAAGTATATGGTATATAGAACTTGGCACTTCCCTTTTAGCAGCTACGAGACATTGCTTAGGTTAACACTTTCGCGACCGCAAGTTTTTGTCTTTTTGATAATGAGCTCCACCTGTGGGCGTTATTCTTTTATATTACATTATTTCAAATCAATGTTTTCTGTATTCATATTGAAAATATAAATTAATATGCATTACGATTATACTCTTTCTAATCAAAGTATTTGTATCCATAATGCATTGGTCGCACAAATGTGAATATTGGATATAATGTTAAGAAACAATGTAAACTATGTAACCTAAAGAAACGCCCACTGGCGGAGTTACAGGCTTTCAAATGACGTGAATTCACGTCAGCGGTCGCGAAAGTGTTAATAAGGATTTAGAGGAATACTAATAAAGGAATGCTGGTATATTAAATACAGAGATTGGAAAATGTTTTAATGTCTAAAATTTCCTTCTTTAATGACAAATTGAGTAAATGAAATAGAACTGCTAAAAAATAATGGCAAATGTTGGGGAAAAACTTTCTTATCCGAGTCAACTGTGCTTAAAATTTCGATTTCTGACTGATATGCGATTTTTTTTTCTTTTTTTCGTTCCACATAATAAAGAGCTTTAAAAAAAAAAAAAAAAAAAAAAAAAAAAAAGAAATTATTATTTTTTCGAGGATTTCTTTAAATTTTAATATTGATCAAAGGCAAAGATATATATATACATATATATACGTATATATTTTTTTTACTTCCACTAGTTTTCTATATTTTCTCTTTTGTGTTACTACCAGGGATGGAACACGGGCGCAGAATTCATACCACTATCAACGTAAGAAAAATTTCTACTTCTTAAATCAACGATATTATAGGTAGAGGAATTTCTTAAACAGATTCCGGTATGAATTCTGCGCCTGTGTTCCATCCCTGTACTACTAAAATGTTTGTTTTGATAGGATACAAAAGAGTTTAAGTGAAGAATCTGAAGAAATACTCCCTATCCGTTGATAACGGAAAAGAAGAAATGTCCTACAAAAGAGAACTTACAATGACTTGAATCTAGCAACTTCGTACGTGTTAACCTGTTATCGGCTTAAAAACACAACTTACAGTTTTTTTGTATCCCGAGGTGAACTTCTAGAGAGTTAAGAAGTACATTCATTACAAACTTGGCTAAAAGAATTGTTTTTAAGGATTTTATTTGGTGAAAAAATTATTTATATAAAGAAGAAAATGCTAAAGGTGATTTAGTGATTTCCTTTTTTCTTGAGTTTATAAATTCAAATAGATATTAAAATGTGAATTATGATTATTTAAAAATATCCTTTAAATATATGTAAAATCTGAAAAGGGAAAATAATATTTTGATAGTTTATAATAAGATACCGTGTTATGTGGTTCTTTTATTAACCCCTTAACTGTCTCAGGCGTATATATACGTTTTTTTTAAGTATGACCTTTTGAGTTGTACTGCTACCAGTGAAACTACTGACACGGTTTTACAATGCAATAAAATAACCCAGAAAGTGATCTCGATCGTATTTTCGGAATATTTACTCATTTTAAAGTTGAAAGAGTACAGCAGCACTTCGAAGTGAAACTCGTAGATTTTTCTCGGCAGTTAAGGGTTTAACAGACGTTCTAGGGGACGCCGAACACTCGTAATAGAGATAGAATAATAACGAGATGTACGTTACTTTTTGTGCTTATGTATGTTACTTTTGTTATCAGCTTGGAAACACAACTTACAATTTTCTTGAATCCCGATACGAACTCCTGGAAAGTTACGAAGTACATTCAACGTCATCAGAAACTTAGCAAAAATGAACTGTTTTTATGGATTTCATGTGCTGCAAAATTATTTGAATGGGGAAGAAAATGCTAAAGGTGGTTTAGTTTTTTTTTTTTTTTTTTTTTTTTTTCTTGAGTTTACAAATTCAAATAGATATTAAAATATAATTTATGATTATTGATTTTTTTTCTTTTTAAGATATAAAATCAGAAAACTGAAAATGAACATTTTGATAGGTTATGGTAAGATGCCGTGTTGGACTAGATTCTGTGAGGGGAAGTCGAACCCTCGTAGGAGAGAGAAAATTATAAAGGGATGCGCGTTACTTTTAGCGAATTTCTAGGAATTTCTTAGATTCGTTTGGACCGATAATTTATCCCTCCTTTCCTGGCAAGTTCAAAACATTTGTTTTCTCCAGTATTTAGTGAGTTATATAAACCGTAGTTTAAACTAGAAAAACATATTTTTTAAATGTTTAATGCCTGGACTTCCCACAGAACGTAAAAAACATAGTTGCCAGCATTTTAATTTATTCCGGAGCATTTTTAGACCCCCCCCCCTTTATTTCACACCACTTTATCTTTAGAATATTTTCCTCTAACATACAACTACGACAGAATAAGAAAAGTTTACTCTTAAAAACAAAAGTCTTCTCTCTCAATGCTAAGGTTGGTGTAGTGATTTTTTTTTTTTTTCGCTTGAGATTATAAATTCAAATAGATATAAAATATGATTTATGATTTATGATTATCGATTATTGATTTTTTTTTTTTTTTTTTTTTAAAAGATATAAAATCAGAAAACTGAAAATGAACATTTCGATAGGTTATGGTAAGATGTCTTGTTGGACTAGATTTTGCGAGGGGGAGTCGAACCCTCGTAAGAGAGATAAAACAACAACGAGATGCGCGTTACTTTTAGCGAATTGCTAGGAATTTCTCAGATTCGTTTGGACCGATAATTTATCTCACCTTTCCTGGCAAGTTTAAAACATTTGTTTTCTCCAGTATTTAGTTAGTTATATAAACGGTAGTTTAAACTAGAAAAAAATACTTTTTAAATGTTTTAATGTCTGGACTTCCCACAGAACGTAAAAAGGATAGTTGCCAGTATTTTAATTTATTCCAGAGCATTTTTAGCCCCTCCTTTATTTCACAACACTTTACTTTTAGAATATTTTCCTCTAACATATAACTAGGACAGAATAAGAAAAGTTTACTCGTAACCCGTTAACGCTCGCCTTTGTAAGTATTGTTCAAAGTAAACCCCGCCTATGGGAATTTCATTAAAATGCTGCGCTATTTTAATAAAAGTTTTTATGCTTTAATTTTTGTTTTACAAAAGGATGATACATGTAATAATACTGTTACTAGCCGATGCCTTTAAATGTATAGAACATATCATACATATATGTAGACCTGCTAACTATGCTAATTTATCCGTAATGATATTAAGCCCACCAGAATTTTTCACACCAGAATGGTTGTAGAGCAATAGTTTTCTTATTTAATCATATGCATGAGAATATATTGCTGAATATTACTCTACAACAATTCTGGTAAGAAAAAAAGGCGAGTCCTAATACCATTACGGATAAACTAGCATAGTTAGCAGGTCTATATATGCAAATAATGTGTTTGTTTCTTATAAACAATATAACACACGAACTTTCAAATTTACGCATGTAGTAAGAGTTACAAATACACTAGCGATCTATAAATAGATCACTGGGCGGTAACGGGTTAAAAAAAAAAGTGCTATGGAATAAAGATAGGTCTAAATATGCTCAAAAATAAATTAAAATGTTTGCAACTTCGCTGAAAAGGCGGCCCTTTTGAAGTAAGACGCCTATAGTTTTACATTCAGGAAAAAATGCTTGATTTTCTTCTTTTTCGTTTGAGTTACATCTGGGCATTAATTTTAGCAAAATATTAAATAAGATAAAAATTAATATTAAAGGGCCACACAAAAATGTTCAGTTACATTAAGGGCTATTGTTGGAAATTTGTTGTAACTGCATTTTCGTTTACATTAAGCGTTTTTAATACTTTCTAAGTGTGATATGCTTTGAATTTACATATCTGTCATTCCAACTGCCCATCTATCTGCCCGTCTGCCCGATTCCAGCGTCTGTAAATATTTTCAGAATTAATATACACTGTAAAAAAAAATTTCAGTATTTTACAACAAAAGGTGTTTACTGCACTTTGCTGTGAATTTTACAAGATGCTGTTTTTAGTAGTGCTGTAAAATTAACTGCATTTTGCTGTGAATTTTACAAGATGCTGTTTTAAAAAGTGTTGTAAAATTTACAGCAAAGTGTAGTTAATTTTACAACACTTTTTAAAACAGCATCTTGTAAAATACACAACAAAGTGCTGTTAATTTTACAACACTATTAAAAACAACATCTTGTAAAATTCACAGCAAAGTGCAGTAAATTTTACAGCGCCATAAAAAACAGCCGCTTGTAAATTTTACAGCAACTGTGTTGGCAGCCGCGGTGCCAGCACCTTTTGTTGTAAAATACTGATTATTTCTTTTTTTTTTTTTTTTTTTTTTTTTCAGTGAGGCAGTGATGCCAGATTGGGGATTTTCGAGGCAATTTTGGGGATCAAATGTTTGTGGGAACATTTTTGGGGAAATTTAAAATTTTTGGGGACAAATCTGGGGAGTTCTTCAACTTTCTGTCAATGTTGGCAACGTAGTGATTTATCCCTACGACTAGAGACTTTCAATAGCTTTATTGTTATTTGAGGATTTTTTTCAAATATTGCCTTCATTTGGGGAAAAATCTGAGCTCAAATCATGGAAAAATCTGCTTGATTTTTTTTTTTTTTTTTTTTAAGAAATTTTTATTTTCCCTTTTTAGTAGAAATCAAGCTAGGGATTTTTTTTTCGAAAAAAAAAAAAAAAAAAAAAACCTGATTTGGGAAAATTTGAAGACCTGTTTTGGGGAAAAAATTTCGACCATTTGGCATCACTGATTGTAGGCGCCGCGCGCCATCAAACACAGAAAGATCAAAAGAGAGAAAAGACGTTTGTTTGTTCCTTCAAAGAAAACATGATGCTGCTAGTTGGATTTAGCTTCTAGGTGCTAGAGATTTGTTTTCTCCAATATAAATATCAGAAATATTTTAATGGCAAATTTTCGGGATAACAAATTTGTGATTCATAATCGCAAAATAGGTGCCAACTGTTTCCATTTGAAGACAACTGTCATTCTACTGGCTGGAACCATTCATTTTGATTTTCCTTTCTTTTCTTTTCTTTTTCTTTTTCTTTTTCTTTTTTTTTTTTTTTGTATTATTTTTAGAAGTTTTTTTATTCTAAGACTTTAATTATAAATTCAGGATTTCTAGTACGAGGGAAAAAAACCACTTGATAAGTTTTCTTTAAAAAGAAAAAAAAAAAAAAAAAGAAAGAAAAAAAAAAAACTTATAAATTTACTTAAAAAAAAAAAATTAATTATCTGTTACATTATTTTCAAATAAGGGATATATAAACGATGAGGATATGAAATATATAAACGTATATATAATAATAATAATTCATCATTGCAATGATCGAACACAAAAAAGTAGGACTTGACTTAATCAATAAAAGATTATATATGTACTGATAAAAATATCTGTAACTGATATCTAGAATCTAAATTGTGTCTTCAGAAAAAATAGTTCCATGTCATCCTTATAAATTCTAGTCGCCTTTGAAAGGGCGTTCTAGAAACCCCTATCAGAAATCTAGAGCGTTTGACGATATACTCGAGGGCAAAGTTATTTAAAAATATTTACAAATAAATGCGAATACACGAGTCTGGTTTCTGCAACTATAATCTTAGTTACCCAATTCTAGAAAATCAAGCGAGAATTTCTCGCAATACTATTCAGACTATTGTTTCACCGTCTAGAAATGTGTAGACTAGAAATTCTCAATCATTTCGTCTATACAATTTATTGGCGTGCCTTACGCGCATAGCTCGGAAATCAATATGTCTAGTTAAGGGATTTATAAAATGACCACTTATTCATTCTAGATGAAGGCAGTATATATATATATATATATATATATATATATATATTTTTTTTTTTTTTTTTTTTTTTTTTTTTTCTGAGTGTGAAAGTGGAGCCTTATATAAGGCAAAATACAGGGTTATTACAAAAGAATCATCGGGTTTCCGAAGCACTTATTTCAAAACATAATTGGGTTACAACAATGAGTTATACATGAAAATAAACAGAAAACATCCTAGATTGACATTCATACTATAGATGCAAGAAGTCTGTGAGGACGATGACTTTGCAAACAAGTTTGTTTTAAGTGACGAAGCTACCTTTCATCTTAGTGGCAAGGTCAACCGACACAATGTACGGATATGGGGCACTTCTTTGTTTGGGAATATGTTAAAGACTGCGTCTACGTACCACCATTACCTACCACTTTGGCTGAGTTGCGGAACCGCACAACGACTGCATTCGCGACCATCGACGCGACCAATCTGAGTAATGTGTGGAGCGAACTGAACTATCGCCTTGACATTGCCATATCACTCAAGGAGCACATATTGAACATTTACTTATAGTATGGACGTCAATCTTGGATGCTTTCGGTTTATTTTCATGTATAACTCATTGTTGTAACTCAATTATGTTCCGAAATAAACGCTTCGGAAACCTGATGATCCTGTTCTAATAACCCTGTATATTGAAAAAATTAATGAGTTCTTTCTAAGACATTGATATATGAGATCATATAAAATAAATATGAAAGAAGTATAGCAGAATATATATAACTAGAAGAAGAAGAAGAGGCTATCACGACTTAAGACGAGTGAAGTAGGTTGACCTAGTTTGGTGATTATCCAATTTCCGGCAAATCCTCTGCAATACTATATGATAACAGAAATTTTTAATTCCATTACCCGACTACCGTAAGTAATGGAAGTATTGTATTCGGTCCAAAATTTGGATGTTGAGATTTCACTTGATTTACATGTTTTAAGGTCTCCTGAGTCCAAAAAAAAAAAAAAATGGTTTTTGGCAATTGGTCAGTGTGTGTGTGTATGTGTGTGGGGAATCTCCTGACTATTATATCTCCAAAACTAATAAAGATACAGCTCGAAACTCCAGAATAAAGACGGAACTAGTGTACAGATGAATTTTGCAAATTCTGGTGAAAATTGGAAAACCGAAAGTGGGACTTTCGGAACCGGAAGTGAAGCTGTAAGTCCGTATCTCAAAAACGGTTCTAACGATTTTTCTTTAAAGTTACTATATAAACACTCTATTAGATGTCCTTTTGAATGATAGGGTTGCTTAGTTCAGGAAAATTGATAGGCGTCCTGTATAAATAGCTGAATTTCAGGTACTACGAGTGGATTTCTTTCAAATCATTAGAGTCGTTTTTGAGACACCGATTTTTACCAAACTTTGCGTATTCAGTTGTTGACCGGAAAACAACAATAACATACAAAAGGATTTTTAAAAGAGTGTTAATATTGCAAGTTTGAAAAAAATCTATACAGCCGTTTTGAAAGGAATCCACTCGGAGTACCTGAAATTCAACTATTTACACAGGACGCCTATCAATTTTCCTGAACTAACCAATTATATCATTCGAAAGGACATCTAATACAGTGTTTATATAGCAGCTTTGACGAAAATCGCCAGAGACTTTTTTTTTACTTACGTTTCCACTTCCGGATGTCCCATTTACGGTTTTCCAGTTTTCACCAAAATTTTGAAAATTCATCTGTACACCAGTTCTGTCTTAATTCTGAAGTTTCGTAACTGCATCTTTATTAGTTTCGGAGATATGTTAGTCAGAAGATTTCCCACACACATACACACACACACTGACCAATTGCATAATCCACTTTTTCGGACTCAGGAGACCTTAAAACATGTAAATCTCGATACCGAATTTTTGGACTGAATACAATACTTCCATTACGTACGGTATTCGGGTAATGGAACTAAAAATGGTAGAGTTATTTTTGAAACACCAACTTCCGAGATCTAAAACTGATCAACCTAAACAGGATTACTGTTAATTTTAATGTAATAACCACGTAAAATAAACGAGAAAGGATATCTAAAATGGATTTATGTAACAGTTTTTAAGAAAATCGTTAGAGCCGTTTTTGAGATACGGAATTACGGCCCCACTTCCCGTTTTCGATGTCCCACTTCCGGTTTTCCAATTTTCACCAAAATTTGGAAAATCCATCTGTACATCAATTCTGTCTTAATTCTGAAGTTTTGTAGCTGTATCTTTGTTAGTTTCGGAGGTATGGTAGTCAGAAGATTCTCTGCACACATACATATACACACACACTGACCAATTGCCAAAAAACACTTTTTTGGACTCAGGAGACTTTAAAACATGTAAATTAGGTGAAATCTCCACATCGAATTTTTGAACCGAATACAATGCTTCCATTACCTATGGTAGTCGGGTAATAGAAGTAAAAAAAGTAAAAATGAATGTAAATTTAATTAATTAAGATAGTAGTTATATAACCAAAATGTAAAGAGCATATTTTTTTTTTTTCCTTTTAGATTTGAGTTTAATTAATAATATTAAAGGTATCGATAATTATGTCAGGTAACATTTTATAATATTTAAAAATCTGATGTAAAACAACAACACGACTTCCTTTACACACACGTATTATATGTTTTTTTTTTTTTTTTTTTTTTTTTTTTAAGATAATATGATCAGAAGACATCAAATTAACCAAACGAATTATTGAAAACTAAAATTTTTCCTGTATGAGAAGAGTGAAGACACATAAAACAAAGTTTACATGGCAAGTTAGAAAAATAACAGAAAAAAATGATAGAGCTATTTTTTGAAACACCAATTTCCGAGATCTAAAATTAGCCTACCTAAGCAAAATGACAGCTATTTTTCCTGTAATACCCATGTAATATATGAGAAAGGATATCTAAAACTGATTTACGTAACAATTTTCAAGAAAATCATTAGAGCAGTTTTTGAGATACAGGCTTTCATCAAAACTTAACAAAATAAATTTTTGATCAGAAAACAATTACATATGAAAGTATATCTAAAAAAGAGTTATTATGCCGAGTTTGAAAAAAATCCGTACAACCGTTTTTAACGGAACGCACTTTTGAGACCTGAAATTGAGCTATTTATACAGAACGCCTAACAATTCCCTGAATGAACCAACTATATCATTCGAAAGGGCATCTAATTGAGTGTTTATATAGCAACTTTAAAGAAAATCGTTAAAGTCGTTTTTGAGATATGGACTTACGGTCTCACTTCCGGTTTCCGATGGCCTACTTCCTGTTTTCCAAATTTCAACAAAATTTGGAAACTTCATCTCTACACCAAACCTGTGTCAATTCTGAAGTTTTGTAGTTCTCTCTTAAATAGTTTCGGAGATATAATAGCCAGAAGATTCCCCAAACACATACACTATACGCATACATACACACACACACTGACCAACTGTCGAAAACCCTTTTTTTGGACTCAGGGGACCTTAAAACGTGTAAATCAGGTGAAAACTCGATATCGAATATTTGGACCGAATACAATACTTCCATTACCTACGGAAAAATTAAATTAATTTCAACCACTGTATTTGAATTACATTTAAATTTTTGATATATTTCATTCTGCATACTATGTCCATGTATTATATTCTGCCTTCATACTTATTTGGTTTTAAAGTATATTACAACAAATCTATCTTTAATAATTACCATTACTATATAACATTTATGGATAAAAGATATATTCAGATATAAAATGAATGTAATAAAAATAATTGATAAATAACAAAAGTTTTAATTAACATCACTGAATTTGTATATTTTAAAAAGTAAGGCTGTATGTGAAGATGATTAAGATAACGGATTATTATGTAAATTTGAAATCAAGTAATTCGTATCTTTAACTAACATGAAACATCATCTACGTAATTACTGTTATCTTTAACATTACTCACTAATCTCATTTGAACCAAATAAAAAAACTATGTTTTCTACATTTTGATCATATAATTATTTTGTTAATTAATTAAATTTATCTTCATTTTAATTTTTTCTTCTGTGTAATCACAGTATTTGCACACATTTGGTAAAATTGGGCTTACGCCAAATTGGCATAATACGCTCTAAGAGTCTTATGCCGTGGTAGCCTCTGCTCCTTCTTCAAGTTGCTATTTTATTTTATTTTATTTTTCATTTTTTGTCATATTTATTACATACTATCTTATATATCAGTATTCCAGTAGAAATTTATAGTAACTTTTTCAATATTTTTTACTTTCTATAAGGCTTCATTTCGTATTAATTAATTGCCTACTGTGAGCACTAGTGGGACGTTAAACGCAACCAACCATACGTAATTGTTTATCAATTAATTCAAGGCCCCTTTCATGATATCTGATCATTGTTAAGATTAATTATTATCATTACAGATGGCATTATAATTAATAATTCTGCTATTGCGCTAATTAAATTGAAATTTTTAAACGACCGTTGGTACATTTAAAAATTACCAGGCTTTATATAAAAAAAAAAATAACAATAATAAGTAAAAAATAAATTCCCGAACATTTCAGTGGTCAGACAATTGTAAAAGTTACAATAGCTTTTTTAACATTTATTCCCATTCCATGTTTATAGCTTTTGCTATTACAACTTAATTGTTTTGTGTGTCACTGCAAAATATCTAATTGGGAACCTGTAATTTCCAGTAAAAACGATACTGTAAAAATTAATAAAACCTATATCGGTTTCATTCTTTTTTAAATAACTTAATGCACTTTAGGAAATTAGTCATAGGGTATAAATACTTGTTAATATTTGTTTCCCTGTAAAAGAACTACAAATAATATGCATGTTTTTTTTTTTTTTTTTTAATAGTAATCGTACTTTAGCGAATAAAAGATTCAAAGTAACGTATATCAGCCCTATTCTCTTTAAATAATTTAGCATCATTAACACTAATTTCAAATTATTTGAGTCTATATATCGTATTATATAAAAATTCGACTCCGTATCCCTAAGTAAACTTTGTCCCGCAATCATAAAAGTCTGTATATTTTTGTCAATGGTGACCTGTAACAAGCCTTCTCAATGTTACCTGAATCGAATGTTTAGGTTAGATGCTAGCATACAAATATTTTGAGCCATTAGGCCATAATAAATAATAATAATTTTTTTTGTGTTTTTATAAAAGAATTACAAGTTCTACGCGCATGCATATTTTAAAATATACCATTATACAATCTGCAGTTCATCCGACAGTAACACAATTTTTAGCTCAAACGAACAAAGAAAGCGTTTAGAGACTATGATGTTCAATCATACATATATATATATACACACACGTAATCGTATATTACCAAGAATGAATTCAGGAAACCTCAAAACATAGATATACATTAAAATCCCACTGTCAAAATTTTTAATGTGTATATTTTTTTTTCTTACATAAATACATTGAGAATGTAATAAACACGGTGCTTTAAAATCCATTTTTAGTTTTAGATCAGTCGACATTTCTTTCTTTTTTTTTTTTTTTTTTTAATTAAATAACTTAAGTTCAGGTTTTCTTTACTTTTGATTCATTGACATAAAATTTTTGTAATAGATAAAAAAAATAATCAAGATTTTCATTTTTTTTTTTTTTTTTAAATGCAGTTTACTATTTTATTTGTCAATAAAATTTTAAATTCAAGGTTTCTTTTACAAAAAAAAAAAAAAAGAAATTCCTAACACAAATATTTTGCTTTTAATAATTAAGTAATAGTTTTAAATAAATATATAAATTTATTTTTTAATATCTCCGTTCAGTTTGATCTGTAATTTAATAAGAAGTTTTTTAAGACTTTCTAAAGCAGTTTTTGAAAGTGCATGGTATAAAGTAATTGTATAAAGTATATATAAAGTAAAAAAAAAAAAAGAAATTACATGAAATTTATATTATTTTCTAAATAAAATAAACTTATTTAAAATTAAAATTAATCTTTAGCGCATATATTTATTACAATTTTATAATATTGAGCCCTGCAAAATTCGGATTTCAATCAACACTTATTCTACAGTTGAATTTGATATCAAGCCAAACTCTGACCCAATCTTGATAATATAGTTAATATGGACTGAAAAACTAATTCAAAACCAACTTAGACACAAAATTTTTTATTCTCAAAAATTTATCTAAATAATTATATCTTCTAAAATTTATGAATTACTTTTTCATAATTAAGAAATCAATATCTATAAGGTTGGGGAAGATTATTAACAATTTAAGATTTAAATTCACCTTCCCCTCCCCCCCCAAAAAATAAATAAATAAATAAATAAATACTACAAATTAAATAAGGCAGTTGATTATCTTTTACTTCTAAAAACAAATGCACGCTGTTGCTAAGCGGTTTTTATAGCCATCTGCTGTCATATAATTGATGATTCATCTAAATATTTTACTGAAAAACTTACACATCCGTTTTAGATCAAATATGTTTTGCTTACTTGGACAGAATTTTTTTTTTTTTTTTTTATGAAGATATGAGATGTTTTCAGCTGCACTTTTAAAAGATTCAACTGGAAAATTATGCGAAAATTAAACTGAAATTAGAAATTTATTTTGTGCGCACATTTTAGTGTCTAATATTTATTTTATTATTTATTAGTGGTAGTAACTTTATTGATTACATTTTTCAAAAAGAGAAAAAACATTTTTATTTTTTATTAAGAAAAAGTACCATTTGAAAAAAAATAAAAATGCAGAGTAAAGATTGAGAATCTCGAATACTTATTTTTAAATGAATACTATTGTAAATTTACAGAGACTCTGGATAATTACATTATCGTTATAATGTTAACAATAATCTTTTGTGACGTTGGCACAATTTTCTTTTACTCTGCAGTATTTTATTTTATTTTATTTATTTATTTATTTATTTTTTGCTGAGAATTTTTATTATTATATTATTCATGCACTAGCTGGTTTTACCCGCTTAAAGCAAGAAAGAAATAAATCACTATTTTTCATATCACTTTATACAAAGAAAACTTAAAAAAATATTAATAATAAATAAAAAGTAAATAATCATGACCTCGCTTAAAGTATCTGCTGCCTACGGTAGCATCTTTCCCATTTGCGCTGTGTCCGGTCAAGGTTACTGACTGCAGCAACTTAATTTTTGGGCACTTCAATTTCGGTATTTATCAGATAAATCGTGGAGCTGCTATTACTCAAGAACTACAATTTTAAAAAATGACTGTAGCTCAGTATCAGTTACACATTTGAGTTTTGAAACCATGTATTTTATAGACCTCGATCTCTCTAAATTATTACCATTTGATTTCAGTTAGCACAATATATATATATATATTACTTTTCAAAAAAATTAAATAAAAACAAATACATTTTAATTAAATTTAAAATTCAAGACGTTTAAACTTTTTTACACACTACCATTTGTTTCTGATAAATACAATAAATAAATAAAGTATCCTTCTCAAAGGAATATATATATATATATATATATATATATATATATATATATACATATATATATATATATATATTATAAAACATAATGTAACAACCGTGCTGCTGAGAGATGCTAACGAATAAAACTAATGAATAAATTTAAAAAAATGAAAAGAAAAAAGATTAAAATTAGAAATTTGAAAATATATCAGTGAGGTGTGCAGTCGTCCTAGCTATCTATTTGACAAAATGTGTAAGCTGTGCGCAAAAGCACTCACAAACAAACATTCCGCTTTTTTCATAAGTTTACATTTAACCCTTTGCGGCGCAAGACAATTTAGAAGATTTAAATTATACTGGCACCGGAATTCATGAACTAAATTAAACTAAAAGAAATTTTAAATTTTAGGGTTTTAAAAACCGGCCTTTTCTGATATGTTATAAACGTGAATTTTTGCTAAAAAATTTCCGGGATGAATTTTTGCAGCTGGATGATAAATTTTGCGTCCTCGCAGCGAGGACACCGCGCGTTAAGGGGTTAATGTATGTGTTAAATAAAAATATCTGAAACAGGTGTATATTTAATGCTCTTACATATTTTATGCAGCTACATTTATATTGAACGAATTTCTAATTACTATAGTTAAAAAAAAAAAAAAAAAAAATCACAATTTGACTTGGCTAATCAAAGAATAACCAGACCATAATCCGATTTCCAAGGAAAGTAATTATAATAATAATAATAATAAATTCGCCTCACAAAAAAAAAAAAAAAAAAAAAAAAAAAAAAAAAGGGCTTTAAGGGCCCTCTTCACTCACCGCCGCCGGAAGCCGAAGCTAATGTTATTCTATGGGAAATTTTTCTTTACAAATAACTTATTAACAAATAAATATTTTTAAATTCTGTTTTCACATTCTGAAAATTCTCAGCTATTAAATTGACGGACCTTTTTAAAAAATATATTTTTTAAATTTTTTATATTTTATTTTGAAGCTGCAAAATACGAATTTTTAATATGTGAAATTTTCTCATTTTGCAAGTTCAAAATAAAATATTAAAAATATTAAGTAAAAGTACCATTAATCAATACAAAATATTAATAAAAAAATTAATAGCTAACCTTTTTGATGAATGGGAATTGCTCGTTCCATGATCTTCTCTTCATTCATTCATCGTGCATCTGCATCTAAGTTCAGAGACACAGATTTTATGTTTCAGCGCAGATGTTCGCGTCTAAAGTCCACAGGAAGTCGATTTTACAACATTTAGTGCTTGAATTTATTAAAAAAGCGCCAATGCTTGAAAATATACAACAGAAAGTGCAGGAAAAATTACAACATTTTTTTACAGTGTATATATATATATGTTATTCAAGTTTACTATGAAATGTTCCCTATTTAAAATGGTATTAATAGGTCTTGTAGAGCTGATTCGTGTACAGATACATCTCACATAAAATACCAGTTCATTGCGTTTTAGGAGAGACGTTTTTATAAATCACATTTAAATAACTTTCTAGTAAAAATCATAAAGAAATTGACATTTATTTTAGTATGCTGAAATAATGTTATGTATCGAATAGGATATACTTAACCTTCAGATTTACAGGGCTACACTAATGTATTAAGATATATTAAGGGCTGCATTTCTGTTTGTGTTAAGCATTTTTAAAATTCTCCAACAATGCTTAAGAATGCTTATGAATTAATTTAGTCTATTTGTAAGCCTTTCAGTCCATTTGTCTGCCAGTTATTTGATAACGTAAGTGAAGGGGATTGAAAGTTGTACGATTCAACATGTACGTACAGTTTGAAAATGTTAATAATCAATGCGTACCGCATGATTTTTCGTTATTTTAATTTAATTAAACTTATTTTTAGTTCTAAAAATTGTTCGAAAATTCTCTAGAGAATTTAGAATTTTTTATGTTATAAATTGTACATTTTTTTACGCAAATGTGTTTTAATAAGGATGAAAATAATAATAATAATAATAATAATTATTATTATTATTATTATTATTATTGAAAACTTTGCTTTGTCAATCAAAATGTTTCATTATTCGTATGTATTTTCTATTAAAAAAAAAAAAAAAAAAATTCTAACGGAAATTCTTTTAGACTAATAAATGTTGAAGAAATGCTAAAAATAATTCATACCACTATTTACTATTAATATTCATAGTTTTATTTATTCAGAGATAATTATTAAAAAGAGTATTATTGAAAAGATGTAATGTTGCACTTTTTGACAATTTTTTTTTCAGATTCATTCAAAATTGATTTCGAAAATGTATTTATATATATTTATAAAAGAAAAAAAAATAATATAATTTTTAAAAATTTTCACTTCAAAATAAACTTTTGATTAAGGAATTCTTCATTAAAATACGTTCGCTGTTAAATACTGCAATCTCATTTCCTCAAAATCTAAACCATATAGAAATTTTGGCCATATTTTAGTTTAGAGCATATTGTACTATCTTCACTTTTACCGTTTGCTCTCGAACGTCGCCTCTCAGGCGACATCCGATTCATTACTTCAACTCGAACGGCGATCGAGAGGCGCCATGACCAATTAAGTTACTATATATCTTATATCCACCAATAATGTTCTACAACTAAAAGAGACCCCACCACACTTTTTATTAAGTGCTTTTGGGCGTTGCTTGCCTTGGTCATTAGTCCAAGAATCCTTTGCAAAATATCACACGATAGAAAATTATAAATCACAATATTCATATATAATGCTTGTAATATGTAAATATAAATCAAATATAGAAATTAAATGTTTATATTTAAAATTCTTATGTTTCATATTTTGAATTTTTTATAAAAACTATTGTCGGGCAGCTCATTACGCTTACTAAAAGAAGATTCGAATGCAAAAGGTTAATTTTCCATCTCACTTCAGGTGCGTACACATTTGGAAAATGCAAAGTGGTTGACATACAAGAGGCCACTGACAAAAAAGAAGGCGCAGCCTTCGTAAAAGGTGCATTATGCTAGCCTTTTATTTCGCGGTCAGCATTACATAAGAACAGCCAGATCTTATATTAAGCTAGACTAGATTTAGCTATACTAGCTAAAAAGCGGAAACTACGAACCCTGCTGTACTTCTATATTTTTGAATAGATTTCTTACAAAATTCCAATTCTGTTCTCAAGCCGCGCCCTTTTAAGAAGCATTTCCTAGTACGAAAAATTATTCCATGAGTACCGGAAAAATCATGAAGGTTTATATGCGGATCACCAAATATCTGGAAAATAACTTCGAGTTGCAGGTATATCCGTGCGAAAAAGGCTTCGAGTGCAAACGCTTAATGTGCAATGTGAATAAATGTATTAAATATTTTTCTTAAACCAAGTTCAAAATTTAAATTTAATTTTTAAAGAGCGTAATTCTTAAAAAAAAAAAAAAAAAAACCTCAAATTAACTTTATACTGTTCTTTTGAATTTCTACAAAAGAAAAAATCAAGAGGATGAATTTCCCATTTTGCACAGAATTCTGGGGAGTCAACACACATAGCATGTGAATGGGGGTATATTTCATTTTATGTGAGTAGTGGGCATAGCTGTCAACATACTAATTAATATTTCATAGCATTGTTAGAACTCTCCTTTCTTTTCTTATTTTTACACCAGTCTTAGAGTATTTTTCCTAACCCTTTGCCGTTCAGTGTTCCACTTCATGGAACACCTAACTTCGCTAGCTTCTCCAACCGTTAAATTCAATTGCAAATGCATAAAAATAGGTTTATTTTTTACTTTGATTTTTCCTTTTCATCTATAGATGGCATCACTACACAAGGACATCCATGATATTTAACTGGGGACACGTTATTTTAAATCCTCGCATTTACAAAAAATTTTGTATATTTTTTTCGTGATACAAAAAAGATTGCTTGAAAAAAGATTTCTATGTTATATCGTTGATTGTACTCTAAATTATTTATTCTGCATTATTTTTAATTTTTTATACGGGAAACATACGAGGAATCGTTGAATAAAATAAGGTGTTCCATCTCCTGGAACACTGCGACACTAGCGCTTTTCACATTATGCAACCGAAAACAATGATGAGATAAGACAGTTGTGTTTACGTGCTCTGTTTTCCTCTGTTTGAAGGGAATGACGTCAAGCTATCAGATGCTGCGAGGGAGGGTTGGTTGTTTATTTAAAAAAAAAAAAAAAAAAAAAAAAAAAAAAAACTCATAAAACTAGTTTCATGTGCAAAACCTGCAATGTTGGTTTGTGCTTCTACCAAACGAGTGTGGCATGCTTCCAAAAATTTCATGAAGCTAAAAAATAGACTAATTGTAAATATTTTTGCACATAGGACATGTATATATGTATACTAACTGTAAATATCAAATTATTTCATAAAAAATCATATAACCATGATTGTTTTTTTGTTTTTTGTTTTTTTTTTTTTGGGGGGGGGGGATGAGGTGTAGAGTATCAGGCCTCCCCGTGATGCACCATGGGTCATGCTAAATCTACTACACAGGTATAATACAGTGTTTTTTAATTCATATGCAAAATCTTCTACTCATTTACGCGCTTTACTGCGATGGTCTTAGACTCACTTTTCAGAGCTCTAGTAGCGCAGTGTTCCCGCTGATGGAACACCCACAGATTCGAAACGGTAAGTAATATCTTTACAAAATTATACCTGTGTACTCCTTTAGACCTAAGTAGATACCCTACAACTACTTTTTTGTTAAAATTCCAACTTTAAAGTGTACTGCGCTGTAAAGGGTTAATCGTAATTACATTTAGGGAGAATTACTCTAAAATTAAAGTGTGGGGAAAAAGGGGGTATCAACAATACTGCACAATATTAATTAAGATGTTAGCAGCTATGTCAAAAGGTGATTAATTCATAGGAAAGCCAAAAGACGGAGTTTACTCTCCAAAGTAGAAAAATGCCCTAACAATAATATCTTAAAGTAGCCTCGTTTTTCAAATATATCATTTTCTTTTTTAACACTTTGAGTGTCATGGCTATCACATGTCATAGCCAGTGACGTTTCCGATGGAACACTGGCTATCAAATATGATAGCCATGGTGTTTCAACAATTCAGGCCTTGGCTGTGGAAGAATTTACACTAACTTTCGTGGGGTGTTTCGGCTATCTTTTTTAATACCCAAGATGAGAATCTATCTCCCCATGTGTTGCAAAATGTGTCAGATTGAAAAATATTGATTTATATATGAAATTTTATGTTGAAAAAAAAATACAAATTACACAAAAAATAAGCTTTTCGCCCCGTGGTGAACATTCGCAGTTTTGTCTTGGTAGTCAAACTGTTAACTAGTAAATTTCGGAAATGATTCTAAGTTCTTGCTACACCGTTACACCAGTGTTGCCAAAACAACAGTGTTCTAGATCCACTTGCCGATTACGCGGACGCAGCCATAGTTTTCTTATTATATTCGATTTGAAAGACTTTGACACGGAAGCACTTGCTGGGTGAATGTCTACCGATACAATTTCTTCCCTTACTCATCACTATATTTATATAGTAAAATTATATAGTATATTTCCGCGATTAATTAAAGGAAAGTTCTTCACATGATTGTATTGGTTGGAGACAGGGGTCGTACTCTCTTCCTTTTTTCTGGACACTCTCAGGAATAAAGAAGTTTTTAATTTATTCTTACCACTACTTTTGCGAATTAATCTCCGCCCTGTATAATCATAATGCATTACAATAAATATATATAGATGTATTTCTGTATAAAATTAGTGGTGGTAAAAAAAAAAAGCGGAAATTTTAAATCTTTGAGAGTGTCCAGAAAAAAGGGGGGATAGTACGACCCCTCAGAGAGTCAAGAAAAAAAGGCGGGTAAGTGAACACCCTGACTTGTGACTGAGTCACGCATCTTCTTCTGCAGATAGATGGTTGCTAATGGTAGAGTTCCAACTTGTGAGATTTTTTGAGCACTGGAAATATCGAAAAGAATTCTCTTAAAAGAATTTCTTAATATTGACCTTAATTAATCGTGAAAAAAATATTAATATATATATATATATATATATATATATATTATTAAAAATTCCACGTACCCAAAAAAGTGTCGCGAGGGAAACCTGTAATGGGGCGGGAACTCTTGAATTTAAATTCACGGCGAAATAGAAGATAAAAAAAAAAGAAAGAAAGAAAGAAAGAGAAAGAGAAAGAGAAAGAAAAAAAAAAAGATCGCATGAACATGAGGAATACTACATCTTATCATAAAATGAAGCATAAAATCATAATAACTATGAAAGGTTAAAGTCAACGTTACACAAATCACAAAAAACTCAAGAACAACATTTTTTTTTTTTTTCAGTGTAATCACACAAATCGTCCCTAACACAGCTAGAACTGACTAAGTCAGCCTCTCTCTTTTCTTATGAATAACTTTTCACAAGTATCATTCTTCTTTTAGTTAAAATAAATATGGTAATAATAAATTTGTGATAATAAATAAAACACTACAATGAAATAAATACATACATAAATAAACAGGATTAAATGCATTTGGATATGTTAGCGTGATGATATACTAAATTTTGATTTTGCGAATAGATTGGCATATTTTAATAATTATGATTATAGAAACGAAAACAACCGCTTTCTTTCCCTCTTATTATTTACCTCTTTCCTTTCTTTTAAACTTTAAAGTTTTATTGTTTTCCTTGCTCTTATTTGTTGCCTTATTCTTTCAAAAAATAATACTTAATTCTATCTTTTAAAATATTATATATGGAACTAATACATTATATGGATTTATTACAGGAAGTCGGCGTGGTCTTTTTTTAAAACACCACCATTTTCAACAGAAAAATTTAGATATCATTTACAGAGTTATATTCGATTAAATAATTCGGAGATTGTTTTATAAAAAGATTGGTAAAAAAAAAAAAAAAAAAAAGACTGCGCTGAGGCTTTTTATTATTTTATGATTTATTTTACTTACTTTCTTTTTTTTTCTTTTTTTTATTAAAATGAATGTTCCTTTAAAAATTTAAAAATTCTTCTTCAATTAAATAAATAGGTAAATCTATATAAATAAAGAGAAGTATCTGTGTGTGTGTCTGTGTGTGTGTCTGCGCTCTGGTGCTCACACTACTGATCGCAGAGCTTCCAAATTTGGCATATAGGTACCTGGGACCCTGCAGGCGTGCACCTCATCGAGATTTTTTCGAATTTCGAATTTGAATTTTTTAAATTAATGTTTTCTCGATTTTAAATATTGGCTTCAATGTTTCATTTTTCAGAAATTTCTTTCGTTTCAAAAGTCTGCGTATCTTAGCAACGGCTATTAAACTATTTATTTATTTAAATTCATTTGAGGAAGAAATCTTTTTTATTATATTTATTGAAATCAAATAGTTATACACATACAGTAGAAAAAATTAAATATATTAAATTTTTAGATTTTGGCATATAGGTACCTGGGACCCTACATGTGTGCACCACATCGAGATTTTTTCGAATTTCGAATATGAATTTTTTTTAAATTAATGTTTTTCCGATTTTAAATATCCGCGTTTGTAATGATCGATAGATGGCGCTTTTTCAGCTCTTGTTGTTAGTAAATATTACAGCCACGTGTATCTATTTTTGTTCTTTTTGTTATTCTACTTAATATTTGTACTATAATTTGTCTGCCATTACATCATGGAAAATTGATTGCTTTTGGAAAAAATATTTCAGTTTATTCAAAGCTCGATCGGAGGTAGATTTTTAACTGAAGCTGAGCAAATATTAGTTTCAAATCATCTGATTAATTCTTTACTTCCATTAGCCGAAGCAACTGAAATTTTAAATTTGTCATTTGGAAATAAATGGAAGCTTAATTCTGGATTTCTTGGTCCTTTGGAGTTACACTGGAGCACACAACAGTATGTGTTATCTTTTTTACCAGATTTATTCATTTTTATTCAATAAATATATGTGAAACTAAACATCGGCTAACAATGGCTACTTGATGGAATTCGAATTATAGCATGTTTATTGTAATTTCCCCTTAGCTGTTATATTTATTGAAAATAAAATCGTAATGCAGTAGAAAAAATTAAGTATAATTAGTTTTAAATTAAAAACGTACTTATAACAGTTATGTTTAATTTTGTATAGTAGAACAACTTCTTATTTTTCATTTTTTAATTAATTCCTTTAAAAGAAAAAACTTTTATTCATTAAAGGACTAAATTTATTAAAATTTATTTGTTTACATATATATATATATATATATATATATATAATCTACTTTTTATTTTATTTTATTTTATTACATTGGTCGGAATCAAATCGTAATATAGTGTAAATAGCATGGGCTATAAAATACATGGATCAAAACTAAAATATTTAATAGATGCTCAGATACAGTCATCTTTAAAATCGTAGTTCTTAAATAGTAGCAGATCCCCCTGTCGTCGATAAATATCCAGATTGAAGTGCCCGGGAAAGATCTTTCTGCAGGCATGGGAAACCTAAACCTGATGCAGTGCGGGAGGGAAAAGAGCTGCCGTAGACAGCGGGTACCCGAAGAAAGGTTTGGAGCAATTCCAGTTTCTTTCTTTCTTTCTTTCTTTTTTTTTTTTTTTTAAGTTTTTGTCCATAATGTGGTGTAAAAAAATAAATATTAATTCAATTCTTTCGAAAATTCATTTAAATATAGTGAGCAGCGAAGCGGGCGTAGCCTGCTAGTAAATAAATAAAAAGGAATAAATGAAAAGAAATATATCTTAACATCAGAAAAATAATATATTTATATAAAATTGATTTTTTGCTGCATGCGTTGCTTTAATAAACAAATTAAACAATTAAAAACTTTTCAAGTTCGCTGTCTTTCGAGGCAGTATTAAAATTAAATCTGCTAGTGGAAAACAATCCGAGTTCTTCCTTGGCGTAAAATGTTCTCTCTTATAATAGCAGGCTGTCTAATTTTCTACCACAGTTAGCGGTTTTTGAAATGCAAGCTCCTAATCTTTATATTTAGCCAGTGTTTTATTTTGTCTCTTTAAAGTTTTATATTTTTTTCTTACTCTTATTCGTAACCTTATTACTTTCTACTATATTCAACAAAAAAAGTATTAATTTCATAAAAATTCTCAACCTCAGGTAACTAATGTATTTAAAAGTTTCGAGAGGCCTAGAACGATTTTACCATATCTAGAAAATGTCTGTCTGTGTGTGAGAAAAAAAAAATTGTGTCAACTGTATCTCAGGAACCACTGTACAGAATTTCATACAAATTGGAATGTAGTTGCATTTTGATATGAATTAATACCTGTGAAAATAGTCCAAATAGTGGCGGTGCCATTCGGCTTTTTCTAAATTTTTAAAATATAATGTACTAAATTACTAAAACATAAAATATTTCAATTAACTGAAATCGACTACTTATTTTTTTAAATGGATTTATTGCTGTATCTTCTGCATATATAAGAAGAAAGTATAAGATTTGGAAAAACTTTTGATTTAAAGTTTTCGATGAATTTACATGTTTTGAGATATCCTTGCATTTCAATTAAGAGAAATTGACTACTTTTTTCCTCTCTATTTTTAAGTATATTTATTATTAGTGGATTTATCAAAGTATACAATTTAGAAAAATTTTTAGATTTCCGGTTTTCAATGAAGTTACACGTTTTGAGGTTTGCTGAAATCAATTCGACTGGCTTCATCTCGACTTCTGTATAAACCGACAAACCAAACATGGTGTATGAGATGGATATTATGCAAAAGTATGCTGTTCTAGTTTGGGTGCATATCGACCGACAAGTTTCGCTGTTGTGCTGCAACTTATTTCTGTTTATGAGAAGGTAATTATTTTGTAATTGCTTTGCAAATGTGGTCGAGTTTCGACCACTGGGTAATACCAGTTCATATTAAATCACTTGATTCTTATTCTTAGCAAACGATGCGGTAAAAGCTACTGATGTATATATATACTTAATCATAGCTCCTAAACTAGATGCCTTCAGCGTGGCGAGGAAACTTGGCAACATTTCACGCGGTAGACAGCGCCACCTCGTACACATTCCCGAATTTTTTATTCAAATGTCTACAATAATTTTAAGAAGTGACATATAATATATATAATCGACATTTCTTCGATTCTATTCGCCTTTTCTGTTCATTAAATCACACTTTAAAAAACTTATGGTGGCTATTGAATAAAAAAGTCGTGCCATCTGTACCAGTATTAATAGTACTATTAATAGTACCTAATCGTAATTAAATTTTGGGAGAATTACTCTAAAAGAGTCTGGAATATGGGGCGGGTACCAACAATACTACGAAATATTAATTAAGATGTTATCAGCCATGTTAGAAGGCGATTAATTCACAAGAAAACCCAAAAGATGTACTCTTCAATGTAGGAAAATGCCCTAACAAAAATATCTTAAAGCAGGCGGGGCTCGTTTGATCAAATATATCACTATATATATATATATAGATATATTTGACTACTAAATTTCGTAAATGGTTCTACATTTTTGCTACACCGTTACTTCAGTGCTGCCAAAACAACAGTGTTCTAGATCTACCTGTAGATTACTCGGGTACAGTCCTACTTTTCTTATTACTCGATTTGAAAAACTGACACGGAAGCTCTTGCAGGGTTAGTGTCTACCGACACAGTTTTTTCCCTTACGCTTCAATCACACTATTTATATAGTAAAATTATGTAGTATATTTCCACGATTAATTAAAGGAAAGTTTTTCACATGATTATGTTGGTGGGAGAGCAGGTGTCGCACTCTCCGTCCATTTCTCAGGACACTCTCAGGAATAAAATTTTTTAAATTTATTTCTACCACTAGTCTTATGCATAAATCTCCGCCCTGTATAATCACAGCGCATTACTAAAATATATATATAGATGTATTTCCGCATAAAATTAGTGGTGGTAAATATAAGCTGATTTTTTTTTTTTTTTTTTATCTTTGAGAGTGTCCTGAAAAAATGGTGGAGAGTACAACCCCTGGGAGAGTCAGTACAAACCTTGACTTGTGACATCATTCAAACTACTTTTTATGCAGAAGGATGGTTACTAATAGCAGACAGCTCGCTTGTCACCTTTTTGGGCACTGGAAATTTCGAAAAGAGTTCTGTTAGAGGAATTTCTTAAGATTGACCATTGTTCATGGAAAAAAAAAAAAATATTAAAAATTTCTCGTGCAGAAAAAAGTGACAGATGGGACGGGACGTCTTGAATTTAAATTCACTGTCAATTAGAAGGGGGGGAAAGAGAGGAAGAGAGAAAAAGACTACAGAAACATGAGGAATAATACAGCTTATCGAAAAATGAAACAGAAAATCATAATAGCGAGAAATTTTAAAGTCAGCGTTACACAGCTTACAAAAAGCTCAGGGATAGCAAAAAGAAAAAATTTTCTATACGTGTTTAGCTTTTCAGTCGGATCACACAAACCATCCCTAACGCAGCTCGAACTGACAAAGTCAGCTCGTTTCTTTTCTTATCAATAACACTTCACGAGTGTAATTTTTCTTTTAGTTAAACTAAATATGGTAATAATAAATTTGTGATGATAAATGAAACATTACTATGAAATAAATACATAAATATACAGGATTATATGCATTTGGATATGTTGTCGTAATGAAATACTAAATCTTGATTTTGTGAATAGATCGGCATATTTTAATAAATAGAAACAAAAGCAACCACTTTCTTTCCTTTTTCTTTTTTTTTTTTTTCCTTTTATTTCTTTTCCTTGCACGTATTGGTTGTCTTATTCTTTCCAAATAATAATTAATTCTATGTTTTAAAATATTATATGTGGAACTAAAACATTATATGCATTTGTTACAGTACGTCGGCGTGGTCTTTTTGAAAACAACATCTTTTTCAACAGAAAAATTTAGAAATTATTTTCAGAGTTATGTTCGATCGAATAATTCAGATACTGTTTTTTAAAAACATTGGTAAACAAAAAAGTGACTGTGCTGAGCCTTTTTATTATTTTATAATTTATTATAATTTCATTTTTTTTCTTTTAAAATAAAATGAATATTCCGTCAAAATTTCATAAAAATTCTTCTTAAAATAAATAATGAAAGAAAGAAAGAAACAGAAAATAAAAAATATCTTAACATCAGAAAAATATTATAGTTATATAAAATTGCATTTTCACTGCTAGCGAGAGGATTGATACTGTTTGAAACAATTTTAAACATTTTGAAAACCTCTTAAGTTCGCTGTCTCTCGAGACAGTATTAAAATTAAATCTGATAGTAGAGATGGGAATAATCGAATGATTTTGATAATCGAATGATTTGCTATCGAATGATTTTAATAATCGAATGATTTTACAATCGATTATTAATGACGTAAGCGTTTTGTAATAGTTTCGGTATCTTCGTGGCTGTCAGGTTACTCTCTCTTTATATTTTGTTTTTTCACTCACTGCTATGAAGTTTTAAGGTCTCACCATTAATAATTAATTTTTATTTAACTTTTTAGATAGATTTTTTTTTTTTTTCAAAAATCGTCCTATAATAATTACTTTGTTCTCTCTCCCCTCTATCTCTCTCTGTGTATATATATATATACATATATACGCAGTCGAACCTTGTTAACGTGAATCTCAAGGGGGATAAAAAAAATTGTCATGTTATCAGTAGTTCATGCTATCAGTAACTAATCTTCATATAACTAAACTAATCTTAATTTTGACGGGGATTGTGGAAACAGTTCATGTTAAAAGTAATTCACATTAACGAGGTTCGATTGTATGTGTGTGTGTGTATGTATGTATGTGTAAAAGCATTTTTCAACAGATTTGCTTAAAATTCGGTATGTACATAGATCATATCAATGTATCAATCAAGATTATTAATCAACTCGATCGGGCATCGTATTTCAGAATGACGGGCACTTAAAATTTTCAAACTCACATAAAAAAAAAGTATTTGTGAACAGATTTGCATATATCTCGATATATGCATAACTTATATGAAGATCTCAACTGAACCAATTATTTAATCAACTCGATCCCTCAACTTGTTTCAAAATTGTCATTACTTCAGCATTTCAAACTCAGTTTAAAAAAGTTATTTATGAACCGATTTGTCAGAAAGTTTTTATGTACATAACCCACGTTTATTGGTCAGCTCGATGTACCATTTTTACTTTCTTCTATATTTAATAGAAGAAAGTTTTGGAATCGAAAAAATTTCGGCTTCCGGGTTTCGGTTACGCGTTTTGAGAGATCTAAAACATGATCTAACTATTTATAGAAAATGTCTGTCTGTCTCTCGCTCTCTCTGTGTGTGTGAGAGAGAGAGACAAAAATTTTCTGGAGATTGTATCTCCGGAACTATTGCTCATAATTGTATATAAATTTATATGTAGATGCACCTTGACCTAAATTAGGGCCTATAAGCTTTTGGTATCAATCGCTCAACAGGTGGCGCTACTATACAGCGATTTCTGAAATTTAAGGGGATGCTATATCTCAGGTTCCATTGCGTATAATACAACAAAACTTGATATATGGAGAAGTCTTTATGTGACATTTTGCTATTCAATTTGAATGCTTATCGACCAACAGGTGGCGTTACTATACAGCGATGTCCGCAGTTTAAGGGAAAACTATATATTAGGAACTACTGCGGAGAATTGCATATAAATCTATATGTAGATACACATTCACATAGACTAATGCCTCTCAACTTTTGGTATCAACCGTTCAACAGGTGGCGCTGCTACACAGCGATTTCCAAAAATTAAGAGAAGGCGATATCTCAGATTCTATTACGTATCATCAAAAAAAGCTTAATGTGTGAGAAAGTCATTATAAGACATTATGCTGATTCAATTTAGTTGCTTATCGGCCAATAGATGGCACTGCTATACTGCAAATTTCCTCGATAATGGGATGGCTATATCTCAACTTCAGTGACATATAACTGTACGAAACCTGGTATATGAGATAACGTTACAAAAATGCATTTTTTAAGATTCTATTTATAGACAATAAAACTGTCTTTCTTTGGATATTTAGTGTTAATTTTCTCTAAGATAAAAAGCGTTTGCATTCAACCAGTTAGATAATTTTAATAAATAGTTTTAATAAATTATTTGCACTTGGTGAATTAATATAGGAAAATATCGAAAATAGGAAAATATCGAGTCTATTGCTGGCCACAACATACTAATTTTCTAAATAGCGGCTACTTCAAAGAACAGAGAAATCGAACTGAATAGTTACCATTTACTCGCACTGTTTAATTTTGCTGGGCTGCTATCAAAGAAAGGTATTTTAAAAGTAGTGGCATTAGTACAGAAATTTGTACTAGCAGATAACGTATTACTTATTGTTTGCAGAACTTGCGCCTACTTTGTTCGACTAACGAACGGTCGTGGCTATTATTTTTCGATTTGATACAATTATTGACAGTTTTTTTTTTTTTTTGCATTTTAAACTATTTAAATGGCAACCTTACATGAAATTTAAGATAAATTTAATTTTTTGCAGTTATTTATTTTTTAAGTTATGCTTTTAGGACACATATAAACAGATTAAGCATTTGAAAAAAATGACTCTTATAATCATGAGGCCACAAAACGCGACATTATACAAAAAACAGAGCTAAAAATTGAATTAAAAAAAAAAAAATTGTCTATCGTATTAGTGTGATCAATTAATTTTTTATTCCTGAGCAATTTTCGTCGACATTGCAGAATGCAGTAAAACGTACATTTATTGAAAATTTATTTTTCCAACTGAGTAAAAATAATGCCTGGACCGGGAGTCGAACCCCGGATCTTTGACTTACAAGGTCAAGGCTCTACCAATTGAGCTATCCAGGCCGACAAACCGGTGGGCATTACTCACTCAGACAACCTTTAGGCAGAGCAACTCGTCTATCATGTAGATAGCTCGACAGAAATAAGCCGCAGGTAATGGAAACACCATTAAACAATGGGAGGAATAAATACATTTTATTAATATCACACAATCAACTGATTGGGAAGAAAATCATATTTATTGAAAAATTATTTTTCCAACTGAGTGAAAATAATGCCTGGACCGGGGGTCGAACCCCGGATCTTTGACTTACAAGATCTTTGACTTACTTAGATATTAATAAAATGTATTTATTCCTCCCATTGTTTAATGGTGTTTCCATTTTCTGTCGAGCTATCTACATGATAGACCAGTTGCTCTGCCTAAAGGTTGTCTGAGTGAGTGTGAGTAATGCCCACCAGTTTGTCGGCCTGGATAGCTCAATTAGTAGAGCCTTGACCTTGTAAGTCAAAGATCCGGGGTTCGACTCCCGGTCCAGGCATTATTTTCACTCAGTTGGAAAAATAAATCTTCAATAAATATGATTTTCTTCCCAATCAGTTGATTGTGTGATATTAATAAAACGTACATTAATTACATTCAACATAGAATAAATAGTTTCGTTTAAATTTAGGTAGCCCTTTATACTGTCGAAAAGTGATATATAGGGCCCCTTGTGTAGTTTAGATCTATATGATATGAAAAAGACATCTTAATTTCCAGCAATTTCCAATTATAGCACAATATATTCAAATGCTTTTGAGTAGCTCTCTAAACAAATGATCGGTGATTTTCATGCCATATTCTCCACAAAGAGTGATTTTATTTATATAAAGAAAAAAGAAAGTATACTCATTTAATTTTATTTATTGCAAAATATAGATGTTAAATTGCAACTACTAGAAATTTCATCCATATAGGCATAATGCATTTGAAATTTCAATTATCTTGGATGTCCCTGTAGATGAACCATTTGTTCGACCGCAGTGAAAAGTTTACTGAACATCCCTATATAATACAGATTTAGAAAAAAAAAATTGACTTCCTGCTACAATTTTTTCTTGAGATATAAAACTTCTAAAAGACACACAGACCAACCGGAAAAAAAAAAAGTTGCACTCCCGGAGTGCCGACAGAAGTGAAGACTTGAACAATTACGCGTGTATTTCTTGAATCGTCAGGAAATATTTTATTGTGCAGTAAATACTTTTAAATGAAGCGTTTTTTTATTCATTACTATAAACTACTACTACAAAAATTATATTAAAATTTTATTTAATGTGCTAACTGCAATAGGGACAGTGTCCGGAGATGAGAGAAGTCGTGTAGAGCCGCACGAGATTGTAAAAGCATGAGAAAATGGCAGCTTTGGCCTTTCTCATGGTTTTGTGAAGTCTAACTGCAACTTTCCGGCTGCAATCTTTAAGAGACAGTGGCTGGAGATGAGAGAAGTCGTGTAAAGCCGCACCAGATTGTAAAAACGTGAGAAAAATGGCGTCTTTGGCCTTTATCACGGTTTTGTGAGGTCTAACTGCAATAGAGACAGTGTCCGGAGATAAGAGAAGTCGTGTAGAGCCGCACCAGATTGTAAAAACGTGAGAAAAAGGGCGGCTTTGGCCTTTCTCACGGTTTTGTGAGGTCTAACTGCAAAGTTTCCGGCTGCAATCTTTAAGAGACAGTGTCCGGAGATGAGAGAAGTCGTGTAGAGCCGCACCAGATTGTAAAAACGTGAGAAAAATGGCGGCTTTGGCCTCTCTCACAGTTTTGTGAGGTCTAACCGCAATAGAGACAGTGTCCGGAGATGAGAGAAGTCGTGTAGAGTTGCACAAGATTGTAAAAACGTGACAAAAAGGCAGCTTTGGCCTCTCTCACGGTTTTGTGAGGACTAACTGCAATAGAGACAGCACCCGAAGGTGAGAGAAGTCGTGTAGAGCCGCACCAGATTGTAAAATATTATACAGTATATAATTATTAACACTTCACATTAGCAAGTTAGTAATTGTATGATACATTATTTGTATCATACAAGGATGGAAAGCATTCACTGACGATGATGCGAGTTCAATGATTTTTGCTCACCCAAAAGTACTCAACGCGCCTAAAGAAGTTTTCACGTAAAAAAAAAAAAAAAAAAAAAGGATTCATTACTCCTTAAAAAGTGTAAATGTAACGAAAACTCATTTTCGAAAATTTATACATTCTCTACCATATGCAGGTAGAGAAAGATTAAAAATTGAGTATTATTGTTCATTAGTATAAAGCTAAATTTATTCTATTATTTTATGTTGCATATTCCCAAGTTTGTTCATTTATTTATTTATTAGTGAGTGTATGTGTGTATGTCTAATATCATAATAATTTGAAATTAATGTTAAAATGTTTTATTTACGTATTCATTCACTTGAAAAATTCATACATGTATATTAGAAAAAAAATATCTTATTATAAAGTAAAAATTATGGGTCCCCCCCCCCCTCCTTAAAAGAACAAAAGTTTTATAATTTTTAAAGTATTTTTATGAGTGGAAACATTACTAAATCTAAATAACGCGTATTTTGAGAAACAACGGTTCACAAAATACACATGTAACGTGTAAAAAGCAACATTTAAAGAAAGGCCACTCTGTATTTTAGCCGAACCACCGGCTGATAAATAATCGAAATACAGAATAAGCAAGTAAATTCTTGCTGTTAAAAATCACTCGAAATAAAATAATCGAGATATTCATTCGCGCACGCTCATAAAGGTTATAAAATCATTCGAAAGAAAATCATCGATAAAATCATTCGCGCACGCGCATAAAGGATATGATGGCAATCGAGAGAAAAAATAATCGGAATGAAATGATCGAATGAAATGATCGAATGAAATGATCGAATGAAATTAACGAGTGAAATGATCGAATGAAATAAACGAATGATTTTTAGATAATCGAGTTAATCAAATGATTCCAAATAATCGATTTAATCGATTATTTCACTCGAATGACGGCACATCTCTAGCTGTGCTGCAACTTTATTATGTTTATGACAAGGCAATTATTTTGCTTTGCATTACAAAAAGTGGCCTAGTTTCGACCAATGGGCGATACTAGTTCATATTTAATCACTTGTTTATTATTCTTAGCAAACGATTCGGTAAAGGCTACTGATGTATATATACACTTAATATACCGACGATACTTGACAGATTAAATTATGATACGCAAAATCCTGTTGTTAGGATGCGAAGCTTTAGAAAAAAGCCTAAAAGCCGCTTTTGGTTTGCTTATTTATTTTTTTCCCCTTGGTGAGAAAAGGGGGGGGGGCGAGTAGGAAGTCAACACACGTTGCATATGGATGGGGGTATATTTTAATTTATGTGTGTAGTGGGCATAGCTGCCAAAATCATAATTAATATTCCATAGCATTGTTATACCCGCCTGGAGTATTTTTCCTTAACCGTAATTACATTTAGGGGAGAGGGTATCAACAATACTACGAAATGTTAATTACGATGTTAGCAGCAATGTTTGTAGGCGATTAATTCATAAGGAAAGCAAGAAGACGGAGTTTTACACTTCAGAGTAGATAAATGCCCTAACAATAATAACTTAAAGCAGGCGGGGCACGTTTTTCAAATATATCACTAATTTTCTTTTTTTAACACTTTAAGCGCCATGGCTATCATATGTCATAGCCAGTGATGTTTCCGTTGGGACACTGGCTATCATATCTGATAGCCATGGTGTTTCAACAGGTCAGGCCTTGGTTGTGGAAGAATTTACACTAACTTTCGTGGGGTGATTTGGCTATCATTTTCGGAACTCAAGATGAGAATCTATCTTCCGATGTGTTGCAAAATGAGTGAGAATGAAAAAAAAAATGTTTTTATATATAGTTTTATGTTGGAAAAAATACAAATTACATTAAAAAAATTTTTTTGGCCCTGTGGTGAATATTTGCAATTTTTGCTTCGCAGTCAAAGTGTTAAATAGTAAATTTCGGATATGATTCTACTTTCTTGCTACACAGTTGCTTCAATGCTGCCAAAACAACAGTGTTCTAGATCCACTTGTCGATTACGTGAGCGCAGTCCTAGTTTTCTTATTATATTCGATTTGAAAAACTTTGATACGGAAGCACTTGCAAGGTGAGTGTTTAACGATACAATTTTTTCCCTTACTCTTCCATCGATATAGTAAAATTGTATTTTATGTTTCCACGATTAATTAAAGGAAAGTTTTTCACGTGATTATACTGGTTAGAGACAGGGGTCGTATTCTCCGTCCTTTTTTCAGAACACTCTCAGGTATAATGAATTTTTTATGTATTCCTACCACTACTTTTACGCATTAATCACCACCCTGTACTATCATAACGCATTACTATGACACCCTGACTTGAGACTTGCTAATGATAGAATTCCCATTTGTCAGATTTTTGAGCGCAGGAAATTTCGAAACGAATTCTTTTAAAAGAATTTCTTAAGATTGACCTTAATTAATCGAGAAAAAATATTTTTAAATAAATAAATAAATATATATATATATATTATTAAAAATTCCACGCGCCCTGAAAAGTGGCGGGAAGGAGCCCTTTAATGGAGTGGAAAGTCTTGAATTTAAATTTATGGCGAAATAGATGATAAATTAAAAAAGAAAGAAAGAAAGAAAGAAAAAGAAAAAAGAAAGAAATCACATAAACATGAGGAATACTACAGCTTATCATAAAATTAAGCAGACAATCATAATAACTCGAAAAATTAAGGCCAACGTTACACAACTCACAAATAACGCAGGGAGAATTTTTTTTTTCCTTTTATTATATGTGCGTGTGTTTTTATTTTTCAATAGAATTACACAAACCGTCCCTAACACAGCTAGAACTGACAAAGTCAGCCTGTTTCTTTTCTTATGAATAACTCTTCACAAGGCTCATTCTTCTTTTAGTTAAACTAAATGTGGTGATAATAAATGAAACATTACTATGAAATAAATACATACATAAATAAACAGGACTAAATGCATTTGGATATGTTAGCGTGATCATATACGTATTAAATTTTGATTTTGCGAATAGATTGGCATAATTTAAAAAATATAATTATAGAAACGAAAACTACTGCTTTCTTTCCCTCTTAATATTTATCTCTTTCTTTTCTTTTCCACTTTAAAATTTTATTATTTTCTTTGCTCTTATTCATTGTCTTATTCTTTCAAAAAATAGTACTTAATTCTCTCTTTTAAACTGTCATATATGGAACTAATACATTATATGAATTTGTTACAGGAAGTCGGCGTGGTCTTTTTTAAAACAGCACCTTTTTCAAGAGAAAAGATTAGAAATCATTTTCAGAGTTGTATTCGATTAAATAATTCGGAGATTGTTTTATAAAAACATTGGTAAACAAAAAAATGACTGCTCTAATGCTTTTTATTATTTTATAATTTAATATATATATATTATATATATATTTTATAAAATGAATGTCCCTTTAAAAATTTAAAAATTCTTCTTAAAATAAATAAATAAATAAAAAGAAAGAAATGAAAAGAAAGATATCTTAACATCAGAAAAATAATATATTTATATAAAATTGCTTTTTCGCTGCATGCGTAGTTTGAATAAACACTTTATACATCTTTTAGATAGAACGTTTCAAGCTCGCTGTCTTTCAAGACAGTATTAAAATGACATCGGATAGTGGAGAACAATCCGAGATCTTCTTTGGCTTAAAAGGTTTTGTCTTAGAGTCGGCACCTGTTTAATTGTCTACCACATTTAGCGATTTTTGTAATGCAATATCCTAATCATTACTTTTAGCCAGTGTTTAATTTTGACACTTTAAAGTTTTATACTTTTTTCTTACCCTTATTCGTAATCTTATTATTTTCTTCTATATTCAACAGAAAAATGTATTGATTTCATAAAAATTCTCAATCTCAGGTTATTAATGTATTTAAAAGTTTGGAGAGGTCTAGAATGATTTTACCATATTTAGAAAATGTCTGTTTGTGTGTGTGAAAAAAATTTTGTGTCAACTGTATCTCAGAAATCACTGTACAGAATTTTATACAATTTCAAATGTAGTTGCAGTTTGATATGAATTAATACCTGTGAAAATAGTCCAAATAGTGGCGATGCCATTCTGCTTTTTCTAAGTTTTTAAACTATAATGTACTAAATTACTAAAACATAATGTATTGCAATTAACTAAAATCGACTACTTTTTTTTTTTAAATGGTTTTATTACTGTATTTTCTACATATGTAACAAGAAAGTATAAGATTTGGAAAAACTTTTCATTTAAAGTTTTCGATGAATTTACATGTTTTGTGATATCCTTGCATTTCAATTAACTGAAATTGAGTACTTTTCTTTTTTCGCCTCTATTTTTAAGTAGATTTATAATTAGTGGATTTATCAAAGTATACAATTTAGAAAATTTTTTAGATTTCCGGTTTTGAATGAAGTTTCACGTTTTGAGGTTTCCTGAAATCAATTCGACTGGCTTCATCTCTACTTTTGTATTGCATAAACTCACCAAACCAAACATGGTGAATGTGATAAATATTATGTAAAACTATGCTGTTTTAATTTGGTTGGATATCAACCGACATGTTTCGCTGTTTTGCTGCAATTAAATTCTGTTTATGAGAAGGCAATTATTTTGCTATGCTTTACAAATGTGGTCGAGTTTCGACCACTGGGTAACTAGTTCATATTAAATAACTCGATTCTTATTCTTAGCAAACGATGCAGTAAAAGCTACTGATGCAACCACTTAATCATAGCCTCTTAAACTAGATGCCTTCCGCGTGGCGAGGAAACTTGGCAACATTTCAAGCGGTAGACAGCGCCATCTTGTACAGATTCCCGACTTTTTTTATTCAAATACCACCAATATTTTTAAGAAGTAAGATATAATATATATAATCGACGTTTCTTCGATTCTATTTGCCTTTCAAATATATGATATCTCACTTTAAAAAATTATGGTGGCAATTAAATAAAAAAGTAACACAACCTGTACCAGATAGCGCTGCCTACAACCTAGTTTACTAGCCACGCGGAAGGCTTCTAGCTTAGGAGGTTATAACTTAATATACTGACGATACTTAAGAGATTAAATTAGAATACGCAAAATTCTGTTGTTAGAATGTGAAGTTTTATAAAATCGCCTAAAAGCCGCTTTTGGTTTGCTTTTTTTTTTCTTGGTGAGAGAGGGAATGGGGATAGGGAGTCGGGCGTATATTTCATTTTATGTGTGTAGAGAGCATAGCTGCCAACATCCTAATTAATATTCCATAGCATTGTTAAAACTCACAATTTTTTCTTTCCACACGATTCTTAGAGTATTTTTCCTTAATGGTAATTACATTTAGCGAGAATTACTCTAAAAAGTATGAGTATGAAAAAAGGGTTGGGTACCAACAATACTACGAAATATTAATTAAGTTGTTATCAGCCATGTTAGAAGGCGATTAATTCATTAGGAAAGCCAAAGGATACACTCTTCAATGTATGAAAATGCCCTAATAAAACATCTTATAGCAGGCGGGTCGCGTTAGTCAAATATATATATATATATATATATATATATTAACTAGTATATTTTGTAAATTATTCTACATTTTGGCTACACCGTTACTTCAGTGCTACCAAAACAAAAGTGTTCTAGATTTACATGTTGATTGCTCGGGTGCAGTCCTACTTTTCTTCTTATTCGGTTCAAAAAACTGACACGAAAGCACTTGCAGGGTTAATGTCTACCGACACAGTTTTTTCCCTTACTCTTCCATCACTCTATGTATATAGTAAAATTATGAAGTATGTTTCAACGATTAATTAAAGGAAGGTTTTTCACATGATTATGTGGGTGGGAGAGCAGGAGTCGTACTCTCCGTCTTTTTTCAGAACACTCTCAGGAATAAAAATCTTTTAATTTAATCCAACCACTACTTTTAAGCATTAATCTCGGCCCTGTATGATCACAGCGCATTACTAAAATCATATATAGATGAATTTCTTCACAAAATTGGTGGTGGTAAAAAAAAAGCTGATATATATATTTTTTATCTTTCAAAGTGTCCTTAAAAAAGGGTGGAAAGTACAACCCCTGGGAGAGTGAGTAGACACCTTGACTTGTGACTGGTTCACACATCTTCTTATGCAGAATGATGGTTGCTAATAGCAGAGTTCCCGCTTGTCAGTTTTTCTGAGCACTGGAAATTTCGAAAGGAGTTCTGATAAAGGAAGTTCTTAAGATTAACTTTAATAAATCTTGAAAAAATATTAAAAAAGAAATAAAGTACTAATAAAAAATTCCGGTGCATAGAAAAGGGACGTGGGGGAAGTCTTGAATTTAAATTCCCTGTAAAATATAAGGAAAAAAAAGAGAGAGAGAGAGAGAAAGAAAGGAAGCGATCACAAAAACATGAGGAATAATACAGCTTATCAAAAAATGAAACACTAATAGATAGAAACACACTGATAGCTAAAATGTTTAAGGTCAATGTTACACAGATTACAAAAAGCTCAGGGATAGCAAAATATATAAATAAATAAATAAATAAATAAAAATACTTTTTTTCTATGCGTGTTTCGCTTTTCAGTGGAATCACACAAACCGTCCCTAACGCAGCTGGAACTGACAAAGTCAGCCTGTTTCTTTTTTTATTCTCTTCACATGTGTCATTCTATTTTTAGTTAAACTAAATATGGCAAGAATAAATTTGTGATAATAATTCATTTATTATCACAAATGCATTACTATGAAATAAATACATACATAAAAAAACAGGATTAAATGCATTTGGCTATGTTAGCGTAATGAAATACTAAATCTTCATTTTGTGAATAGATTGGCATATTTTAATAAGTATAATTATAGAAACGAAAGCAACTGCATTCTTTCTTTATTATTATTTATTTCTTTTATTTCTTTTCCACTTTAAAGTTTTATTCTTTTTCTTGTACTTATTTGTTGTCTTATTCATTCCAAATAATACTTATATCTATATTTTAAAATATTACATATGGAACTTATACATTATATGCATTTGTTGCAGTAGATCGACGTGGTCTTTTTGAAAACAACATCTTTTTCAACAGAAAAATTTAAAAATCATTTTTAGTGTTATGTTCGATTGAATAATTCAGATATCGTTTCTTAAAAACATTGGTAAACAAAAAAGTGACTGTGCTGAGCCTTTTTATTATTTTATAATTTATTATAATTTTTTTTTTTTTTTTTTTTTTTTTTTTTTTTTTGAAATAAAATGAATATTCCGTCAAAAATTTCTTAAAAATTCTTCTTAAAATAAATAATGAAAGAAAGAAAGAAACAGAAAATAAAAAATATCTTAACATCAGAAAAATATTATATTTATATAAAATTGCTTTTCGCTGCTAGCCAGAGGATTGGTACCGTTTGAAGCAATTCTAAACAGTTTGCAAACCTTTCAAGTTCGCTGTCTCTCGAGACAGCATTAAAATTAAATCTGGTAGTGGAAAACAAACCGATATCTTCGTCGTCGTTAAATGTTTTCTCGCTTACAGTCGGCAACTGTTTAATTTTCTACCACATTTAGCTATTTTTGGAATGCAATCTCCTATTCATTATTTTTAGCCGGTGTTTAATTTTGTTACTTTAAAGTTTTATGCTTTTTTCTTACTCTTATTTGTAATCTTATTACTTTCTTCTATATTCAACAGAAAAAAATTTCTTGATTTCATAAAAATTCTTAACCTCAGTTTTTTAAAAAGAATTTAAACGTTTCGAGAGGTCAAGAACGATTTGACCATTTTTAGAAAATGGCTGTCTGTGTGTACGAAATAACTTTGTGTCAACCAGAGCCTGATTAAGGGGAAAGCACACATTATCTCCACTCTCACCGGAATATTTTTACAATTACTTTTTACTTCAAGTCATAGAAATTTCACGCTTTGACGAGGAAATATTTTTTATAAAAAATGAACGATGTAAAACAATCCATTTTATTCACCGTTATTAGACACAAGAATTCTTTTAAAATAATTTTTAATGAGAATTTTCTATTTATTATAGCTGGAAAGTATTTGTTAAAAAATAACAGTGTAAGTATAAATAATGTGTGCTTCCCCTTTAATCAGGCTCTGGTGTTAACTGTATCTCAGGAACCATTGTATAGAAACAGAATTTCATACAAATTGGAATGTAGTTGCTTAATACCTGTCAAAATCGTCTAAAAAGGGGCGATGCCATCCTGCTTTTTCTAAAATTTTAAAACATGATGTACTAAATTACTGAAACATAATGTATTAAAATTAATTGGAATCGACTACTTATTATTTTAAAATGGATTTATTACTATGTCTTCTGCATGTATAAGAACGTAAAAGATGTGGAAAAAGTTTTGATATCCGGTTTATGATGAATTTACACGTTTTGAGATTTGCTTGCATTTCAATTAGCTGAAATTGAACTACTTATTTTTAAAACAGTGAATTTCTTACTAACTTCTGCTTATATTAGAAAAAAGTAGAAGATACGTAAACATTTCGATTTCCGGTTTTCGATGAATTTACACATTTTGTGATGTCCTTGCATTTAAATTAAGAGAAATTTACTATTTCTTTTTTCTTTCTCTTTTTTTTTTTTTTTTTAATATGATTTATTATTAAGTAGATTTATTAAAGTATTTAATTCTGAAAAATTCTTAGATTTCCGGGTACACGTTTTGATATATGCGGAACTCAATTCGACCGGCTTCATCTCAACTTATGTATTGCATAAACTCACCAAACCAAACATGGTGCATGAGATGGATATTATGTAAAACTATGCTGTTTTAATGTGGGTGCATATCGGCCGACAAGTGTCTGCTGTGCTGCAATGTAATTCCGATTATGTGAAGGCAATTATTTTGCTTTGCATTGCAAAAAGTGATCGAGTTTCGGCGACTGGGCGATACTAGTTCGTAGTAAATTATTTGATTCATATCCTTAGCAAACAATGCGATAAGGGCTACTGATGTATATATACATTTAATATACGGACGATAGTTCAAACATTAAAGTAGAATACGAGAAATCCTGTTGTAAGATAATGCGGAGTTTTAGAAAAACGTATCGTACTCTCCACCCTTTTTTCAGAACACATTCAGTAATGAAAAAAAAAAAAAAAAAAAAATTCATTCATTCCTACCACTACTTTTTTACCGCCCTGTATAATCATAGTCAATACTATAAACATATGTAGAAGTATTTCTGCATAAATTTAGTTGGTAATTAATGGGGAAAGTTTTTATCTTTGAGAGTGTCCTGAAAAAAGGGAGGAATGTCATTAAAAAAAGGCGGGTCAGTAGACATCCTGATTTCTAACTAAGCCACGCATCTTCTTCTGCAGAAGGATGTTAGCTGATGGTAGAATTCCGACTTGTCAGTTTTTTGAGCACTGGAAATTTCGAAAAGAATTCTCTTAAAAGAATTTCTTAAGATTGAACTTAAAAACGCCTGAAAATGAATAAATAAATAAATAAATAAAACCTATTAAAAATTACAGGTGTTCAGAAGAGTGACGGGTTAGAACCCCATAATAGGGTGGGATGTCTTGAATTTAAATTCACTGCTAAATATAAGTTAAAGGGAAAAAAAAAAAGGGGGGGGGGAAGAGAGAGAGAGAAAGAGATCACAGAAACATGAGGAATAATGCACCTTATCATAAAATGCAGCAGAAAATCATAATAGCTAGAAAGTTTAGGGTCAGCGTTACACAACTCACAAAAAGCTGTGGGATTAATATATATATATATATATATATATTCATGTGTATTTAGTATTTCAGTGGAATCGCACAAATCGTCCCTAACACAGCTCGAACTGACATTGTCAGCCTGTTTCTTTTCTTATTATTAAATCTGCCAAAGTGTAATTTTTCTTATAGTTAAACTAAATATGGTAAAAATAAATTTGTGATAATAAATGACACATTAGTATGAAATAAATACATACATAAATAAATGCATTTGGATAAATGCATTAAATGCATACATTAAATGCATTTGGATAGGTTGAAGTAATGAAATACTAAATCTTGATTTTGTGAATAGATTGGTATATTTTAATAAATATAATTATAGAAATGAAAACAACTGTTTTCTTTCCCTCTTACTATTTATTTATTTTCTTTCTTCCTACTTTAAATTTTTATTTTTTTCCTTGCTCTTATTCGTTGTCTTATTCTTTTCAAATAATGCTTAATTCTGTCTTTTAACATATTATGTATAGAACTAATACATTATATGCATTTGTTACAGCAGGTCCGCGGGGTCTCTTTTAAAACAGCACCTATTTCAACAGAAAAAGTTTAGAAACTATTCTCAGCGTTATTTTGGAATCTGTTAGTAGTCGCTATAGACAGCGCCACCTATTACAGATTGCGCACTTTTTATTTAACTACCACCAATAATTTTAAGAAGTGATGTGGTCGACGTTTCTTCGATTTTGTTCGCGTTTTGTGAATATCAAATGCTAAAAATTTTTCATGGCTGTTGAATAAAAAGATCTGGCAACACTGAAGGATGGGCGGCAAATCAACCAACTAGCGACTAATAACGGGTTAAATGATTTGGAGATTGTTTTACAAGAACATCGGTAAACAAAAAAGTGACTGCTCTGAGGCTTTTTATTATTTTATAATTTCTTATATTTTAATTTTTTTCGTTTAAATACAATGAGTATTCCTTTAAAAATTTAAAAAATTCTTCTTAAAATATATAAAGAAAGAAAACGAATGAAAAGAAAAAAAAGAAAATCTGAACATCAGAAAAATAATATATTTATATAAAATTGCTTTTTCGCTGCATACGGTGGTTTTAACAATAAAATTAAGCAAACCTTAAATCTTTTCCATAGCTTCCAATATTTTAATTTATTCCGGAGTACTTTTAGACCCGCCTTTAATTCACACTTCTTTATTAAAAAAAAAAAAATCTTCAATATATAGCTTCTACAAAATAAGAAAAAGTTACTTTTAGAAAAAAGTGTTACGAAATAAAGGCGGGGTTAAAAATATTCCGGAATAAATTAAAATACTGGCAGCAATGCTTTTCAAGTACGCTGTCTTTCCAGACACTATCAAAATTAAATCTGAAAGTGGAAAGCAAATCGAGATCTTCGGCGTAAAATGTTCTCGCTTACTATCAGCAGCTGCTTATTTTTCTTCCACATTTAGCGGTTTTTGGAATGCAAGCTCCTAATCATTATTTTTAGCCAGTGATTTCGAAAACTTTGACACGGAAGCACTTCCACGGTTAGTGTTTACCGAAGCAATTTCTTTCCTTACACTTCCATCACTATATTTATATAGTAAAATTCTGTAGTATGTTTCCACGATTAATTAAAGGAAAGTTTTTTGTATGATTTATGTTGGTGGGAGAACAGGGGTCTCCGTCTTTTTCAGAACACTCTCAGGAATATATATATATATATATATATTTAATTTATTCGTACCACTACTTTTATGCATTAATCTCCGCGCTGTATAATCATAGCACATTGCTATAAATATAAATAGATATATTTTTGCCTAATATTAGTGGTGGTAAAAAAGGCAGGTATATTTTATCTTTGAGAGTGTCCTAAAAAAGGGTGTAGAGTATGACCCCTGGGAGAGTCAGGAAAAACTGCGGGTTCGTAGACACCTTGACTTGTGACTGAGTCACACATCTTCTTATGCAGAAGGATGGTTGCTAATGGCAGAGTTTCCGCTTGTCTGTTTTTTGAGCACTTGAAATTTCGAATAGTTCTCTTAAAGGAATTTCTTAAGTTTGACCTTAATTAATCGTTAAAAAATATAAAGAAAAAAAAAATACAATTAAATTTCCCGGTGCCCGGAAAAATGGCGGGTGGAAAGTCTTAATTTAAATTCACGGCCAAATAGAAGATAAAGAAAAAAAAAAAAAAAAAGAAAGATAGAGGAAGAGAAAGAGATGACAGAAACATGAGAAATAATACAGCTTATCATAAAATGAAACAGAAAATCGTAATAGCCAGAAAGTCTAAGATCAGCTTTACACAGCTCACAAAAACTCAGGGATACAAAAAAAAAAAAAAAATATTTTTTCTTTTCTATGTGTGTTTCGTTTTTCAGTGGAATCACACAAACCGTCCCTGACGCAGCTCGAATTGACACAATTAGCCACTTCCTATCTTTCATTTTTTTTTTTTTTTTTTTTATTAATACCTCTTCGCAGTTGTCTTTTTTTAGGGATTTTTTTTTTTTTTTTTATCGTAATTACATTGAAAATTACTCTAAAAATAAAGAGTGCGGAAATAAGGGCAAATACCAACAATATTATAGAATATTAATTAAGATGTTATCAGCTATGATAGTATGCGATTAATTCGTAAGGAAAGCTAAAAGACTCTTCAAAGTAGGAAAATGCCCTAGCATTAATGTCATAGAGTAGGCGGGGCTCGTTTTTCATATATATCACTATTTATTTATTTATTTATTTTTTAAACTAGTAAATTTCAGAAATGACTCTACATTCTTGCTACACCGTTACTTGAATGCTGCCAAAACAGCAGTGTTCTAGAACCACTTGTCGATAACGCGGGCGCAGTCCTAGTTTTCTTATTACAGTAAAGCACCGTTTATACAGCTTTCAAAGGACTGACGTAAAATGATGTATAAAAGAAAAGATGTATAAACGAAATTTTAATAATAACGTTTTGATTACTGCAAATTTAATGACACTTAAACATAATTGATATGAAAATATTAATTAATAAGAATTTCTAACGATTGACCTTAATCAATGAAAAAAAAAAAAAAAACTATTAAAAGTTACACGTGTCCAGAAAAGTGTCGGGTGGGAATCCTATAATGGGGTAGGAACTCTATAATGGGCTGGGAAGCCTTGAACACTGCCAAATATAAGTTAAAGAAAAGAGAGAGAGAAGGGGGGGGGGGGGGGGAGAGAAAGAAAGAAAGAGATCACAGACACATAAGGAATAATACATCTTATCATAAAATTAAGTAGAAAATCATAATAGCTAGAAAGTTTAAGGTCAGCGTTACACAACTCACAAAAAGCTCAGGGATTGAAAAAAATATAAATTAAATAAAAATAAATATTATTATTCATGTGTATTTCGTTTTTTAGTGGAATCACACAAACCGTCCCTAACACAGCTCGAACTGACAAAATCAGCCTGTTCCTTTTCTTATCAATATCTCTTCAAAAGTATCATTCCTCTTTTAGTTAAACTAAATATGGTAATAATAAATTTGTGATGATAAATGAAACATTACTATGAAATAAAACAGACATAAACAAACAGGGCTGAATGCATCTAAATATGTTGGCGTAATGAACTAAATCCTGATTTTGTGAATAGAAAGGCATATTTTAATAAATAAAATTATAGAAACGAAAAGAACCGTTTTCTTTCCCTCTTATTATTTATTTCTTTTCTTTCTTTTCCATTTTAAATTTTATTATTTTCCTTTCTCTTATTCGTTGTTTTATTCTTTCCAAATAATACTTAATTCTGTCTTTTAAAATATTATATATGGAACTAATATATTATATGCATTTGTTACAGGAGGTCGGCGTGATCTTTTTCATAACATCTGTTTCAACAAATAAATGTAGACATCATTTTTAGAGCTATGTTCGATAGAATACTTCAGAGATTGTTGTATAAAAACATTATTAAACAAAAAAGCGACTGCGACGAGGCTTTTTATTATTTTATAATTTATTATATTTTAATTCTTTTTTTCTTTTAAAATAAAATGAATTTTCCTGAATTCTTCTTAAAATAAATAAAGAAAGAAAACGAAAGAAAAGAAAAAAAAAAAATCTTAACATCAGAAAAATATTATATTTATATGAAATGGTTTTTTCGCTGCAAGCTGTGGTTTTATACTATTAAACTATTAAAAATTAAACCTCTTCAAGTACGCTGCCCTCCGAGACAGTAACAAAATTAAATCTGAAAGTAGAAAATAAGCCAAGATCTTCTTTGGCGTAAAATGTTCTTGTTTACCTTCGGTAGCTGTTTAATTTTCTACCACATTTAGCGATTTTTGGAATGCAAGGTCCTAATCGTTATTTTTAGCCAGTGATTTCAAAAAACTTTGACGAGGAAGCACTTGCAGGGTGAGTGTTTACAGAAACAATTTAATCCCTTACTCTTCCATCACTATATTTATATAGTAAAATTCCATAGTATGTTTCCATGATTAATTAGAGGAAAGGTTTTCGCATGATTTATGTTGGTGGGAGAGAAGGGGTCGTACTCTCCGGAATACTTTTTTTTTTTTTTTTAAATTCTACAACCACTTTTATGCATTAATCTCCGCCCTGTATAATAATAACACATTACTATAAATGTATATAGATGTATTTCTGCTTAATATTAGTGGTGTTAAAACAGGCAGAAATATTTTATCTTTGAAAGTTGTTCACATTCATTTTTAGCCCCGCCACCTTTTCACACCAGAAATTTAGTAGATTATTTCTCTTTAATGTGTGACAACGCTTAAATAAGAAGAAAATCATTTTTCAAAATTTCCGCTATGAAAAAGAGGCGGGGCAAAGAATGATTGGGAATAAATTATAAAAATTGGGAACGCTGGAGTGTCCTAAAAAAGGGTGGAGAGTACGACCACTGGGAAAGTCAGGAAAAAAAGGCGGGACAGCAGACACCTAGACTTGTGACTGAGTCACGCATCTTCTTATGCAGATGGATGGCTGCTAATGGCTGTGTTCCTGCTTGTCTGTTTTTTCAGGACTGGAAATTTCGAAAAGAGTTCTCATAAAGGAATTTCTTAAGATTGACCTTAATTAATCGTAAAAAATGAAATATACAATGAAAAATTTCCAGTGCCCAGAAAAGTGACTTATGAGAAATCTGAATTTAAATTCACTGCAAAGGAATTTAAATTCATAAGGGAATAGAAAAAAAAAGAGAGAGAGAGAGAGAGAGAGAGAGGATGAGAGAGAGATCAGAGAAACATGAGAAATAATATAGCTTATTCAAAAATAGAACAGAAAATCATATAGCTGGAAAGTTTAAGGTCAGCGTTACACAGCTCACAAAAAACTCATGAATAGAAAAAAAAAAAAAATTAAGGGTGTTTTTCAGTAGAACAACACAAACCGTCTCTGACGCAGCTCGAACTGACAAAATCAGGATGTTTCTTTTTTTCTTTTTTTCTTTTCTTTCTTTTTCCTTTTTTTTTTTTTTTTTTTTTTTTTTTTTTGTTAACTTTCACAAGTGTCATTGTTCTTTTATTTAAATTAAACAGGGTAATAATAAATTTGTGATAATAAATGAAACATTACTATGAAATAAATACATACATGAATAAACAGGATTAAATGCATTTGGATATGTTGTCGTAATGAAATACTAAATCTTGATTTTGTGATTAGATTGTGATATTTAAAAAAATGTAATTATAGGAAGGAAAACAACTACTTTCTTTCCCTCTTATTATTTATTTATTTTCTTTCTTTTCCACTTTAAAGTTTTATTCTTTTCCTTGCTCTTATTCGTTGTCTTATTCATTCCAAATAATTCTTCATTCTATCTTTTAAAATATCATATACGGAACTAACATATTATATGCATTTGTTACAGGAAACCGGCATGGTCTTTGCTTAAACAGCGCCTCTTTCAAGAGAAAAAATTTAGAAATCATTTTCAGAGTTATATTCGATTGAATAATTCAGAGATTGTTTTACAAAAGAATTGGTAAAAAAAAAAAAAAAAAAAAAAGTGACTCCGCTGAGGCTTTTTATTATTTTATAATTTATTATACTATCTTTTTTTTTTTTTTTCCTTTTAAAATAAAATGATTATTCATTTAAAAATTCGTCTTAATGTAAACAAAAAAAGAAAGAAAAAAAAAAGAAAAAAATATATATCTCTCACATCAGAAAAATAATATATTTATATAAAATTGCTTTTTTGCTGCATGCTGTGGTTTTATCCACATTATAAAAAATTAAAAAATCCTGTCAGGTACGAAGTCTTTCGAGACAGTATTTAAATTAAATCTGATAGTGGAAAACGATTCGAGATCTTCTTCGGCGTTAAGAGTTCTTGCTTACATTCGGCAGCTGTTTAATTTTTTACTACATTTTTGAGATTTTTGGAATGCAAGCTCCTAATACTTTTTTTAGCCAGTGTTTAATTTTGTCACTTTGAATCTTTATATATATTTTTTTTACTCTTATTCGAAATCTTACTACCGTAATTTTCTGCGTATAATCCGCAGATAAAATGTGTCCTTCCTCCACCATAAATTTCGTTTAACTCGAAAATCTATATTATTTTGAAGAAATAGCTCGTACAAATAGAACCTCGTTTGCTAATTAAAATTTCTGGTGCATAACTCACTTACCTGACCTGCGGATTATACGCAGGAAATTACGGTACTTTCTTCTATATTACACGGAAAAAAGTATTGATTTATAAAAGTTCTCAACCACGGGTTTTTAATGAATTTACACTTTTGTAGAGTCTAGAATGATTTGACTATTTTTAGAAGATATCTGTCTATGTGTGCGACAAAATTTTGTGTCAACTGTGTCTCAGGAACCACTGTACAGAATTCCATATGAACTGTAATGTAATTACATCTTTATATAAATTTTTACCTGTGAAAATCGTTCAAAAAGTGTCGATGCCTTCCTGTTTTTTCTAAAATTTTAACATGGTGGTACAGGACGAAATTTCATATAAATGTCCATAAAAAGAATTAATTCTTAAGAATTATTATGAAATTTAAAAGAATTATATATAATAATGATAGTTAACTTGCAAAGATTATTTCAGTATAGAGTGACATCTCTCCCCCCTGGAGTTACGTCCAGGGTGGGAAAAAAGGAATGGGGTGGGGGAAACACGCATTTTTAACACTTTTCGACAAAGTTGAAAAAAGTTAATGACTTCGGTTTGCCTGTCCGTCTGTCTGTCTGCGCTCTAACTTCCGTAAATATTAATAGAATTTTTTGAAACTAAATATATGTAATTCAGCTTCAGCACCAGATGCTTCTTATTGAAAATGAAATGCATAACTCAACTGGTTTGTGTACAGGGACACCCGAAAGAATTCCAAAGCATTGTGTTCTACGGGTGGTCATTCTATAACCCATATTTTAATACCTTTATTTTACACAAATATTAACGAAGTTGAAATATGTTTTTATTTTCGCGATGTTGAATAAAAAAAGTCCCCAATCTGGCAACACTGCGCGAAAGTGTTAATAAGATGGTTGGCAAGTACGTACTTAGGTGCGATGTAATGTACCCATTAATGACGATTGATTATTCCAGGGTTATAAACTTGAGTTGGATATCTTTATAGGAGGTCTGTAGGAATGAGAGGCCCCATCCTGTATTCGAGTGATTTTTCTAAGAAAACCATAGAAAATTTCAAACAACTGAACTGATGACCGCAAGTAGCATTTACTTATTGCTTAGTAAAATAAAGTTTAAGTTTTAAAGATATAAAGAAAATTTGAATATATTTTATTTTGAATTTAAAATTACCGTAAAAACTTAATGTTAATGAGTTATACTCACTTTAATGACAAGTTAAATAAATGAAATATGACTGTTAAAAAATAGTAGTTAGTATATTTTGTTGAAAAGAAAAAAAAAAAATCCATATCCAACAATACTGCATTTAAGTGTTGAAATTTTTCTTCCTTATAGACACTAGATTTCCTTTTATTAAAATTGTTGTTTCTCTTTCTATTACTATTATTATTTCTTTAATTTTAACAACTTGTTTCCTTGTTGTCTTTATTATTATTATCATTATTATTTCTGTAATTTTAACTACTTGAATCGAAAGTTTTTTCAAGGATTTTTTGAAACTTTAATTTAAATTAAAGGCTTTTTTTTTCCGATTTTTCTGGTCCTCCAGCTTTCTAAGGAAGTTTTACCTTCTTCTGCTAACTTCTAAATAGGTTGTTTACATAGCTGCCAATTTTTTAAATTTATTCCGGAATGTACTTGACCCCGCCCTTTTTTCACACCGTAATCTTTGTAGAAAGATTTTCCTAAATGTAAAATTACGATTGCATATTAAGAAAAATACTCTAAAAATATTACGGTATATAAAAGGTACGGGTCTAACAACATTTCGGAATAAATTAAAACACTTGCAGCTATGTTTTTATTTATTATTATTATTTTTTTTTTTTTATTTATTTTTTTTTTTTGATAGGATACAAAATCGTGTAAGTGAAGAATCTAAGGAAATCCTCTCAGTCCGTTGATAACGGAATTGAAGAAAATATTCTAGAAAAAAGAATTAAAGATAACTTTCGTCTAGCAACTTCATCCCTATTATCAGCTTTGAAGCATAACTCACAATTTTCTCATTTCCCAATGCGAACTCCAGGAGAGTTATAAAGCACATTCAACCTCATTAACGTCTTAGCAGAAAGAATTGTTTTTAAGAATATCTTCTAGTGTAAAAAGTATGCGAATAAGGAGGAGAATGCTAAAGTTAATTAAGTGATTTTCTTTCTTTCTTTTCTTTTTCTTTCTTTCTTTCATTTTTTTTTTTTTTTCATTCATGGATTTATAAGACCAAATAAAATAATAAATGTAGTTAAAACAAAATTTGTAGACATTAAAAAGGAATACTTTTTTTTTTTTTTTTTTTTTTTTTTTTCGAAGTAAAATTAGAAAATCTAAAGTGAATATCTTGATATTATGAAATAAAAACAATTTTCTCTGTATATTTTCTAGGTTTAATTTATTTAAATTATACTATCCATGATGCTTTGATTTTTTTTTTTTTTCTTTTTAAGGAAAGATGATTGTTTTCCTAATTTTCATTTAATAAATCTTACTTTTTGTTCTGGAAAATTTTTCAAAATTCTGCTAATAATTTTTCTGAAAAAAAAAAAAAAAATCACTTGTAAGTACCCGTCAAAAATTGACGGTCCACAGATACTTCAGTATACAACTTAAGTTTTATTATAGTATACCAGCTTCAAACCATTATTTTAATCTAATATATATTCTTTTGAAAAAGAAGGAAGTTATAAGTATAAATTACATAAATGCAAATATGTAAACTAAGAAAAAACAACCTAAAAAATTTTGTAGGAACTTTACTTTGTATACATTAAATAATCGTTTCTTATAAATATATTTAGTATAAATAAATAAAGCATTCGGTTTTCTCGTAGTATGTCAATTTAAAAACATTGTTTTAATCTAATTTCCTATGGTAGATAAGAAGGGCATAAATGATATAAATTCAAACAATATGTAAAGTAAGACGAATACAATTAAAAAATAATTTTAAAAAACTTTACTCTGTATATTTAAAACAATCGTTTCGTATAAATATATTTAGTATTCATAGAATAATCGTGCGTTTTTCTCGCAATACATCAATTTAAAACCATTGTTTTAATTTCATATATACAGTGGTGGACATAATTATAAGACACCTATCTAATTTGACAAATAGTGAAAGAAATGATTCAGAGCTTAAAAAATGTTTTATCAAATACGTCTAAAACACAAATTTATTATGTTGTCACACGTAAATGTTTTACAGAAATGATATTTTAATAGAGTTTAATAAAAAAAATTAAAAATACCATGGACAAAATTATAAGACTCCCTAACATTTTAATTAAAACACCTGCTTTTTTTTCGAAAATTATGTGCGATATGCAAATTTTCTGCAGGTCTTTATGACGTCAGCAGTTAACTAAAGCAGACGATAACCGACTTCACGCATTTACAAACATGCCACGAGGTACAGAATTAAAAGAAAGTGAAATTCGCGAAATTTGGAGATTAAATGGAACTTGGTGCTTCAATTAATAATATTTCAAAAGTTATTAAACGCTCTAAATGTGCAATTAGAAATGTTTTAAAAAGAGGAATTAATGGTTCGGTGATTAAAAGATCTGGACGTACTCCTTGCTTGTCCTCGAGAGACAGACGATATGTGCTTTTGCTCGGTACACTGAATAAGATGACCCCTACAGGCATTAAAGATGCTTTGAAACTGAATTGTTCAAGGAGAACCATTCACAGGGTGTTGCATAATGCTTCTTATGTGAAATATAAAAAATTGAAGTAAAAAACCACCGCTTCTAACTTGGCACAAAATGGAGCGTCTAAACTTCGCTAAACAAACTATGGCCTGGACCTCCAAATGGTACTCTGTGTTATTTTCTGATGAAAAAAAGTTTAACCTGGATGGTCATGACGGGTTTCAATATTATTGGCATGATTTACGGAAGTCTCCTCATGTACTAATGAGCCGCCAAATGGGTGGAGGCTCAGTCATAGTTTGGGCTGGATTTTCGGCTCAAGGGAAAACAGATATTGTCTTTGTGCATTCAAGAATGAATTCCGAAAAGTATAAGAATCTTCTTAAAGATCGACTATCCATATACGGTGAACTTTGTGCCGAAAACTACACTTTCCAGCACGATAACGCGCCGATTCATGCATCACACGAAACAAAATAGTTCAGAGCAAAGTATCAATGTTCTCCTGTGGCCTTCTCGCTCCCCAGACTTAAATCCCATCTTGGGAAAAACTGTCTTGCGGTATTTTGTTAGAATTGATAGATTCGATGCCGAATCGCATCTTTCATGTTATAAAAACAATGACGGCTCCACCAAATATTGAATAACCATGTTAGAGGATTTTCTTTTAGATCATTAGTGTCTGCTAATTATGTTGACCACTGTATTTGGAAAAAACGGTTGGTGTCTTATAATTTTGTCCATTATGTTTTAAAGTTTTTTCATGAAATTGTATGAAAATATCATTATTATAAAATAATTATATATGATAACAGAATAAATTTATGTTTTTGACGTATTTGATAAAACATTTTGAAGTTCTGAATCTTATCTTTCACTATTTGTCAAATTAGATAGATGTCTTATAATTATGTCCACCACTGTATTCCTATGGAAGAGAAAGATGTTACAAATGATATAAATTCAAACGTATAAACTAAGAAAAATGCAACTGAAGAATAATTTTAAGTAACTTCACTCTAAATATATAAAATAATTATTTCATTAAATACTTACTGCACTAATGTTAACCCGTTAGTAGTCGCTAGTTGGTCGATTTGCCGCCCATCCTTTAGTTTTGCCACATTTTTTTATTCAACAGCCACCAAAAATTTTTAGAAGTAGTATTTGATATATATAAAACCCGAATAAAAATCAAAGAAACGTTGATCACATCACTTTTTAAAATTATTGGTGCGAGTTAAATAAAAAGTTCCCAATTTGTAATAGGTGGCGCTGTCTATAGCCACTACTAACGGGTTAAGTAAAGCGTTTTGTGTCGAAATGAGAAGTTTGGATATTGTGTGTACAATGCATCGTAAACATACAGATAGAAAGTATATGGTATATAGAACTTGGCACTTCCCTTTTAGCAGCTACATTATTTCAAATCAATGTTTTCTGTATTCATATTGAAAATATAAATTAATATGCATTACGATTCTTTCTAATCAAAGTATTTGTATCCATAATGCATTGGTCGCACAAATGTGAATATTGGATATAATGTTAAGAAACAATGTAAACTATGTAACCTAAAGAAACGCCCACTGGCGGAGTTACAGACTTTCAAATGACGTGAATTCACGTCAGCGGTCGCGAAAGTGTTAATAAGGATTTAGAGGAATACTAATAAAGGAATGCTGGTATATTAAATACAGAGATTGGAAAATGTTTTAATGTCTAAAATTTCCTTCTTTAATGACAAATTGAGTAAATGAAATAGAACTGCTAAAAAATAATGGCAAATGTTGGGGAAAAACTTTCTTATCCGAGTCAACTGTGCTTAAACTTTCGATTTCTGACTGATATGCGATTTTTTTTTCTTTTTTTCGTTCCATATAATAAAGAGCTTAAAAAAAAAAAAAAAAAAAAGAAATTATTATTTTTTCGAGGATTTCTTTAAATTTTAATATTGATCAAAGGCAAAGATATATATACATATATATACGTATATATTTTTTTTACTTGCATTAGTTTTCTATATTTTCTCTTTTGTGTTACTGCTGAAATGTTTGTTTTGATAGGATACAAAAGAGTTTAAGTGAAGAATCTGAAGAAATACTCCCTATCCGTTGATAACGGAAAAGAAGAAAATATCCTACATAAGAGGACTTAGGATGACTTGAATCTAGCAACTTCATACGCGTTAACCTGTTATCAGCTTAAAAACATAACTTACAATTTTTTTGTTTCTCGAGGCGAACTCCTAGAGAGTTAAGAAGTACATTCATTAGAAAATTGGATAAAAGAATTGTTTTTAAGGATTTTATTTGGTGTAAAAATTATTTATATAAAGAAGAAAATGCTAAAGGTGATTTAGTGATTTCCTTTTTTCTTGAGTTTATAAATTCAAATAGATATTAAAACGTGAATTATGATTATTTAAAAATATCCTTTAAATATATGTAAAATCTGAAAAGGGAAAATAATATTTTCATAGTTTATAATAAGATACCGCGTTATGTGGTTCTTTTATTAACCCCTTAACTGTCTCAGCCGTACATATACGTTTTTTTGAAGTATGACCTTTTGAGTTGTACTGCTACCAGTGAAACTACTGACACGGTTTTACAATGCAATAAAATAACCCAGAAAGTGATCTCGATCGTATTTTCGGAATATTTACTCATTTTAAAGTTGAAAGAGTACAGCAGCACTTCGAAGTGAAACTCGTAGATTTTTCTCGGCAGTTAAGGGTTTAACAGACGTTCTAGGGGACGCCGAACACTCGTAATAGAGATAGAATAATAACGAGATGTACGTTACTTTTTGTGCTTATGTATGCTACTTTTGTTATCAGCTTGGAAACACAACTTACAATTTTCTTGAATCCCGATACGAACTCCTGGAAAGTTATGAAGTACATTCAACGTCATCAGAAACTTAGCAAAAATGAACTGTTTTTATGGATTTCATGTGCTGCAAAATTATTTGAATGGGGAAGAAAATGCTAAAGGTGGTTTAGTGATTTTTTTTTTTTCTTGAGTTTACAAATTCAAATAGATATTAAAATATAATTTATGATTATTGATTCTTTTTCTTTTTAAGATATAAAATCAGAAAACTGAAAATGAACATTTTGATAGGTTATGGTAAGATGCCGTGTTGGACTAGATTCTGTGAGGGGAAGTCGAACCCTCGTAGGAGAGATAAAATTATAAAGGGATGCGCGTTACTTTTAGCGAATTTCTAGGAATTTCTTAGATTCGTTTGGACCGATAATTTATTCCTCCTTTCCTGGCAAGTTCAAAACATTTGTTTTCTCCAGTATTTAGTGAGTTATATAAACCGTAGTTTAAACTAGAAAAACATATTTTTTAAATGTTTAATGCCTGGACTTCCCACAGAACGTAAAAAGCATAGTTGCCAGCATTTTAATTTAATCAGGAGCATTTTTAGCCCCCCCCCCCTTTATTTCACACCACTTTATTTTTAGAATATTTTCCTCTAACATACAACTACGACAGAATAAGAAAAGTTTACTCTTAAAAACAAAAGTCTTCTCTCTCAATGCTAAGGGTGGTGTAGTGATTTTTTTTTTCGCTTGAGATTATAAATTCAAATAGATATTAAAATATGATTTATGATTTATGATTATCGATTATTGATTTTTTTTTTTTTTTTTTTTTTTTAAGATATAAAATCAGAAAACTGAAAATGAACATTTCGATAGGTTATGGTAAGATGTCTTGTTGGACCAGATTCTGCGAGGGGAAGTCGAACCCTCGTAAGAGAGATAAAACAACAACGAGATGCGCGTTACTTTTAGCGAATTGCTAGGAATTTCTCAGATTCGTTTGGACCGATAATTTATCTCACCTTTCCTGGCAAGTTTAAAACATTTGTTTTGTCCAGTATTTAGTTAGTTATATAAACGGTAGTTTAAATTAGAAAAAAAAAAATACTTTTTAAATGTTTTAATGTCTGGACTTCCCACAGAACCTAATTTAGAAAGACCCCCACGGAGGGTATTCCCCCCCTAGGCCTAGGACACATTAGGAGTCAATCGGCCTTAAATCCTGCAACCAACCAACCCACAGAACCTAAAAAGGATAGTTGCCAGCATTTTAATTTATTCCAGAGCACTTTTAGCCCCTCCTTTATTTCACAACACTTTACTTTTAGAATATTTTCCTCTAACATATAACTAGGACAGAATAAGAAAAGTTTACTCTTAACCCGTTAACGCTCGCCTTTGTAAGTATTGTTCAAAGTAAACCCCGCCTATGGGAATTTCATTAAAATGCTGCGTTATTTTAATAAAAGTTTTTATGCTTTAATTTTTGTTTTACGAAAGGATGATACATGTAATAATACTGTTACTAACAGATGCCTTTAAATGTATAGAACATATCATACATATATGTAGACCTGCTAGCTATGCTAATTTATCCGTAATGGTATTAAGCCCCGCCTTTTTTTCACACCAGAATAGTTGTAGAGCAATAGTTTTCTTATTTAATCATATGCATGAGAACATATTGCTGAATATTACTCTACAACTATTCTGGTAAGAAAAAAAAAAAGCGAGTCCTAATACCATTACGGATAAACTAGCATAGTTAGCAGGTCTGTATATGCAAATAATGTGTTTGTTTCTTATAAACAATATAACACACGAACTTTCAAAGTTACGCATGTAGTAAGAGTTACAAATACACTAGCAATCTATAAATATATCACTGGGCGGTAACGGGTTAAAAAAAAGTGCTATGGAATAAAGATGGGTCTAAATATGCTCAAAAATAAATTAAAATGTTGGCAACTCTGCTAAAAAGGCGACCGTTTTGAAGTAAGACGCCCGTAGTTTTACATTCAGTAAAAAATCCTTGATTTTCTTCTTTTTCGTTTGAGTTACATCTGGGCATTAATTTTCGCAAAATATTAAATAAGATAAAAATTAATATTAAAGGGCCACACAAAAATGTTCAGTTACATTAAGGGCTATTGTTGGAAATTTGTTGTAACTGCATTTTCGTTTACATTAAGCGTTTTTAATACTTTCTAAAAATTTCTAAGTGTGATATGCTTTGAATTTACATATCTGTCATTCCAAATGCCCATCTATCTGCCCGTCTGCCCGATTCCAGCGTCTGTAAATATTTTCAGAATTAATATATATATATATATGTTATTCAAGTTTACTATGAAATGTTCCCTATTTAAAATGGTATTAATAGGTCTTGTAGAGCTGATTCGTGTACTGATACATCTCACATAAAATACCAATTCATTTCGTTTTAGGAGAGACGTTTTTATAAATCACATTTAAATAACTTTCTACAGTAAAAATCATAGAGAAATTGACATTTATTTTAGTATGCTGAAATAATGTTATGTATAGAATAGGATGTACTTAACCTTCAGATTTACAGGGCTACACTAAAGTATTAAGATATATTAAGGGCTGTATTTCTGTTTGTGTTAAGCATTTTTAAAATTTTCCAACAATGCTTAAGAATGCTTATGAATTAATTTAGTCTATTTGTAAGCCTCTCAGTCCATTTGTCTGTCAGTTATTTGATAACGTAAGTGAAGGGGATTGAAAGTTGTACGATTCAACATGTACGTACAGTTGGAAAATGTTAATAATCAATGCGTACCGCATGATTTTTCGTTATTTTAATTTAATTAAACTTATTTTTAGTTGTAAAAATTGTTCGAAAATTCTCTAGAGAATTTAGAATTTTTTATGTTATAAATTGTACATTTTTTACGCAAATGTGTTTTAATAAGGATGAAAATAATAATAATAATTATTATTATTATTATTATTATTATTGAAAACTTTGCTTTGTCAATCAAAATGTTTGATTATTAGTATATATTTTCTATTAAAAAAAAAAAAAAAAAAAAAAGAAAGAAAGAAAGAAAGAAAAAGAAAGAAAAAAGAAAAAAAAAAAATTCTAACGGAAATTCTTTTAGACTAATAAATGTTGAAGAAATACCAAAAAGAATTCATACCACTATTTACTATTAATATTCATAGTTTCATTTATTCAGAGATAATTATTAAAAAGAGTATTATTGAAAAGATGTAATGTTGCACTTTTTGACAATCTTTATTTCAGATTCATTCAAAATTGATTTCGAAAATGTATTTATATATATTTATATAAGAAAAAAAATAATATAATTTTTAAAAATTTTCACTTCAAAATAAACTTTTGATTAAGGAATTCTTCATTAAAATACGCTCGCTGTTAAATACTGCAATCTCATTTCCTCAAAATCTAAACCATATAGAAATTTTGGCCATATTTTAGTTTACAGCATATTGTACTATCTTCACTTTCACCGTTTCTCTTTCACCTATCTTCACTTTCACCTATCTTCACTTTCATCGTCGCCTCTCAGGCGACATCCGATTCATTACTTCAACTCGAACGGAGATGGAGAGGCGCCATGACCAATTAAGTTACTATATATCTTTTATCCACCAATAATGTTCTACAACTAAAAGAGACCCCACCCACACTTTTTATTAAGTGCTTTTGGGCGTTGCTTGCCTTGGTCACTGGTCCAAGAATCCTTTGCAAAATATCACACGATATAAAATTATAAATCACAATATTCATATATAATGCTTGTAATATGTAAATATACATCAAATATAGAAATTAAATGTTTATATTTAAAATTCTTATGTTTCATAATTTGAATTTTTTATTAAAACTATTGTCGGGCAGCTCATTACGCTTACTAAAAGAAGATTCGAATGCAAAAGGTTAATTTTCCGTCTCACTTCAGGTGCGTACACATTTGGAAAATGCAAAGTGGTTGACATACAAGAGGCCACTGACAAAAAAAAAGGCGCAGCCTTCGTAAAAAGTGCATTATGCTAGCCTTTTATTTCGCGGTCAGCATTACATAAGAACAGCCAGATCTTATATTAAGCTAGACTAGATTTAGCTATACTAGCTAAAAAGCGGAAACTACGAACCCTGCTGTACTTCTATGTTTTTGAATAGATTTCTTACAAAATTCCAATTCTGTTCTCAAGCCGCGCCCTTTTAAGAAGCATTTTCTAGTACGAAAAATTATTCCATGAGTACCGGAAAAATTATGAAGGTTTATATGCGGATCACCAAATATCTGGAAAATAACTTCGAGTTGCTGGTATACCCATGCGAAAAAGGCTTCGAGTGCAAACGCTTAATGTGCAATGTGAATAAATGTATTAAATATTTTTCGTAAACCAAGTTCAAAATTTAAGTTTAATTTTTAAAGAGCGTAATTCTTAAAAAAAAATAAAAAAGAAACCTCAAATTAACTTTATACTGTTCTTTTGAATTTCTACAAAAGAAAAAATCAAGAGGATAAATTTCCCATTTTGCACAAAATTCTGGGGAGTCAACACACATAATATGTGGATGGGGGTATATTTCATTTTATGTGTGTAGTGGGCATAGCTGTCAACATACTAATTAACATTCCATAGCATTGTTAGAACTCTCCTTTCTTTTCTTATTTTTACACCAGTCTTAGAGTATGTTTCATTAACCCTTTGCCGTTCAGTGTTCCACTTCATGGAACACCTAACTTCGCTAGCTTCTCCAACCGTTAAATTCAATTGCAAATGCATAAAAATAGGTTTATTTTTTACTTTGATTTTTCTTTTTCATCTATAGATGGCATCACTACACAAGGACATCCATGATATTTAGCTGGGACACGTTATTTTAAATCCTCGCATTTACAAAAAATTTTGTATATTTTTTTCGTGATACAAAAAAGATTGCTTGAAAAAAGATTTCTATGTTATATCGTTGATTGTACTCTAAATTATTTATTCTGTATTATTTTTAACTTTTTATACGGGAAACATACGAGGAATCGTTGAATAAAATAAGGTGTTCCATCTCCTGGAACACTGCGACACTAGCGCTTTTCACATTATGCAACCGAAAACAATGATGTGAGAAGACAGTTGTGTTTACGTGCTCTGTTTTCCTCTGTTTGGAGGGAATGACGTCAAGCTATCAGATGCTGCGAGGGAGGGTTGGTTGTTTATTTAAAAAAAAAAAAAAAAAAAAAAAACTCATAAAACTAGTTTCATGTGCAAAACCTGCAATGTTGGTTTGCGCTTCTACCAAAAGAGTGTGGCATGCTTCCAAAAATTTCATGAAGCTAAAAAATAGACTAATTGTAAATATTTTTGCACATAGGACATGTGTATATGTATACTAACTGTAAATATCAAATTATTTCATAAAAAATCATATAACCATGATTTTTTTTTTTTTTTTTTTTTTGGGGGGGGGGGGGGGATGAGGTGTAGAGTAGCAGGCCTCCCCGTGATGCACCATGGGTCATGCTAAATCTACTACACAGGTATAATATAGTGTTTTTTAATTCATATGCAAAATCTTCTACTCATTTACGCGCTTTACTGCGATGGTCTTAGACGCACTTTTCAGAGCTCTAGTGGCGCAGTGTTCCCGCTGATGGAACACCCACAGATTCAAAACGGTAAGTAATATCTTTACAAAATTATACCTGTGTACTTCCTTTAGACCTAAGTAGATAGCCTACAACATTTTTTTTTTTTTTTCTTGAAATTCCAACTTTAAAGTGTACTGCGCTGTAAAGAGTTAATCGTAATTACATTTAGGGAGAATTACTTTAAAAATAAAGAGCGTGAAAAAAGGGGGTATCAACAATACTACACAATATTTATTAAGATGTTAGCAGCTATGTCAAAAGGTGATTAATTCATAGGAAAGCCAAAAGACGGAGTTTACTCTTCAAAGTAGAAAAATGCCCTAACAAAAACATCTTAAAGTAGGCGAGCCTCGTTTTTCAAATATATAATTTTTTTTTTAACACTTTGAGTGTCAGGGCTATCATATGTGATAGCCAGTGACGTTTCCGATGGGACACTGGCTATCAAATATGATAGCCATTGTGTTTCAACAATTCAGGCCTTGGCTGTGGAAGAATTTACACTAACTTTCGTGGGGTGTTTCGGCTATCATTTTTGGTACTCAAGATGAGAATCTATCTCCCCATGTGTTGCAAAATGAGTCAGATTGATAAATATTGATTTATATATGAAATTTTATGTTGAAAAAAAATAATGCAAATTACACAAAAAATAATCTTTGGCCCCGTGGTGAACATTCGCAATTTTGGCTTGGCAGTCAAACTGTTAACTAGTAAATTTCGGAAATGATTCTACGTTCTTGCTACACCGTTACATCAGTGTTGCCAAAACAACAGTGTTCTAGATCCATTTGCCGATTACGCGGACGCAGCCATAGTTTACTTATTATACTCGATTTAAAAGACTTTGACACGGAAGCACTTGCTTGGTGAATGTCTACAGATACAATTTCTTCCTTTACTCATCCATCACTATATTTATATAGTAAAATTATATAGTATATTTCCGCGATAGTATTTCCGCTTAAATAGTAGCAGATCCCCCTGTCGTCGATAAATATCCAGACTAAAGTGCCCGGGAAACCTAAACCTGATGCAGTGCGGGCGGGAAAAGAGCTGCCGTAGACAGCGGGTACCCGAAGAAAGGTTTGGAGCAATTTCAGTTTTTCTTTTTCTTTCTTTCTTTTTTTTTTTTTTTTTTAAGTTTTTGTCTATAATGTGGTGTAAAAAAATAAATATTAATTCAATTCTTTCGAAAATTCATTTAAATATAGTGACCAGCGAAGCGGGCGTAGCCTGCTAGTAAATAAATAAAAAGGAATAAATGAAAAGAAATATATCTTAACATCAGAAAAATAATATAATTTTATAAAATTGCTTTTTTGCTGCATGCGTTGCTTTATTAAACAATTAAAACTATTGAAAACTTTTCAAGTTCGCTGTCTTTCGAGGCAGTATTAAAATTAAATCTGCTAGTGGAAAACAATCCGAGTTCTTCTTTGGCGTAAAATGTTCTCTCTTAAAATCGCAGCTGTTTAATTTTCTACCACAGTTAGCGATTTTTGAAATGCAAGCTCCTAATCTTTATATTTAGCCAGTGTTTTATTTTGTCTCTTTAAATTTTTATACTTTTTTCTTACTCTTATTCGTAATCTTATTACTTTCTACTATATTCAACAAAAAAAAAAGTATTGATTTCATAAAAATTCTCAACCTCAGGTTACTAATGTATTTAAAAGTTTCGAGAGGCCTAGAACGATTTTACCATATTTAGAAAATGTCTGTCTGTGTGTGAGAAAAAAAAATTGTGTCAACTGTATCTCAGGAACCACTGTACAGAATTTCATACAAATGGGAATGTAGTTGCATTTTGATATGAATTAATACCTGTGAAAATAGTCCAAATAGTGGCGGTGCCATTCGGCTTTTTCTAACTTTTTAAAATATAATGTACTAAATTACTAAAACATAATGTATTCCAATTAACTGAAATCGACTACTTATTTTTTTAAATGGATTTATTACTGTATCTTCTACATATATAAGAAGAAAGTATAAGATTTGGAAAAACTTTTGATTTAAAGTTTTCGATAAATTTACATTTTTTGAGATATCATTGCATTTCAATTAAGTTAAATTGACTACTTTTTTTTTCTCTAGTTTTAAGTAGATTTATTATAAAAGGATTTATCAAAGTATACAATTTAGAAAAATTTTTAGATCTCCGGTTTTCAATGAAGTTAGACGTTTTGAGGTTTCATGAAATCAATTCGACTGGCTTCATCTGAACTTTTGTATTGCATAAACCCATAAACCAAACATGGTTTATGAGATGGATATTATGTAAAACTATGCTGTTTTAATTTGGCTGCATATCGACTGACAAGTGTCGCTGTTGTGCTGCAACTTAATTCTGTTTATGAGAAGGGAATTATTTTGCTAAGCTTTGCAAATGCGGTCGAGTTTCGACCACTGGGGTAATACCAGTTCATATTAAATCACTTGATTCTTATTCTTAGCAAACGATGCGGTTAAAGCTACTGATGTATGTATAGATTTAATCATAGCCTCCTAAACTAGGTGTCTTCCGCGTGGCGAGGAATCTTGGCAACATTTGAAGCGGTAGACAGCGCCACCTCGTACACATTCCCGACTTTTTTATTCAAATATCACCAATAATTTAAGAAATGAGATATAATATATATAATCCACGATTCTTCGATTCTACTCGCCTTTTCTGTATATCAAATCCTATTTTAAAAACTTATGGGGGCAATTGAATATAAAAGTCTCGCCATCTGTACCAGATGGCTCTGCCTACCGTCAAGTTCTTAGCCACGCGGAGAGCTTCAGGTTTAGTATACTGTAACTTAATATACCGACGATACTTAAGAGATTAAAATACAATACGCAAAATCCTGTTGTTAGGATGTGAAGTTTTAGAAAATCGCCTAAATACCACTTTTGGTTTGCTTTTTTTTTTTTTTTTTTTCTCGATGAGAGAGGGGCTGGGGATAGGGAGTCAACACATTGAAGGTGGATGTGGGTATATTTCATTTTATGTGTGTAGTGGGCATAACTGCCAACATCCTAATTAATATTCCATAGCATTGTCAGAACTCGCCTTTTTTTTTTTTTTTTTTTTTTTTTTTTTTTTTACACCAGACTTAGTGTATTTTTCCTTAATCGTAATTAAATTTTGGGAGAATTACTCTAAAAGAGTCTGGAATATGGGGCGGGTACCAACAATACTACGAAATATTAATTAAGATGTTATCAGCTATGTTAGAAGGCGATTAATTCATAAGGAAAGCCAAAACATGTACTCTTCAATGTAGGAAAATGCCCTAACAAAAATATCTTAAAGCAGGCGGGGCTCGTTTGTCAAATATATCACTATATATATATATATATATATATATATAACTACTAAATTTCGTAAATGGTTCTACACTTTTGCTACACCATTACTTCATTGCTGTCAAAACAACAGTGTTCTAGATCTACCTGTAGATTACTCGGGTGCAGTGATACTTTTCTTATTATTCGATTGGAAAAACTGTAACGAAAGCAATTGCAGTGTTAGTGTCTACCGACACAATTTCTTCCCTTACTCTTCCACCACTCTATTTATATAGTAAAATTATGTAGTATATATCCACGATTAATTAAAGGAAAAATTTTCACATGATTATGTTGGTGGGAAAGCAGGTGTCGCACTCTCCGTCCATTTCTCAGGACACTCTCAGGAATAACATTTTTTAAATTTATTTCTACCACTACTCTTATGCATAAATCTCCGCCCTGTATAATCAAAGCGTATTACTGAAAATACATATAGATGTATTTCCGCATAAAATTAGTGGTGGTAAAAATAAGCTGATTTTTTTTTTTTTTTTTTTATCTTTGAGAGTGTCCTGAAAAAATGGTGGAGAGTACAACCCCTGGGAGAGTCAGTAGACACCTTGACTTGTGACATCATTAAAACATCTTTTTATGCAGAAGGATGGTTGCTAATAGCAGAGAGCTCGCTTGTCAGCTTTTTGAGCACTGGAAATTTCGAAAAGAGTTCTGTTAGAGGAATTTCTTAAGATTGACCATTGTTCGTGGAAAAAAAAAAAAAACTATTAAAAATTTCTCGTGCAGAAAAAAGTGACAGATGGGACGTCTTGAATTTAAATTCACTGTCAATTAGAAGGGGAAAAAAAGAGAGGAAGAGAGAAAGAGATTACGGAAACATGAGGAATAATACAGCTTATCGAAAAACGAAACAGAAAATCATAATAGCGAGAAATTTTAAAGTCAGCGTTACACAGCTTACAAAAAGCTCAGGGATAGCAAAAAGAAAAAATTTTCTATACGTGTTTCGATTTTCAGTGGAATCACACAAACCATCCCTACCGCAGCTCGAACTGACAAAGTCAGCCCGTTTCTTTTCTTATTAAGAACTCTTCACAAGTGTCATTCTTCTTTTAGTTAATCTAAATATGGTAATAATAAATTTGTGATGATAAATGAAACATTACTATGAAATAAATACATAAATATACAGGATTATATGCATTTGGATATGTTGTCGTAATGAAATACTAAATCTTGATTTTGTGAATAGATCGGCATATTTTAATAAATACTAGCAGGCAACGCCCGCTTCGCTGGTCCCTATTTTTAAATGAATCGCTATAATTACTGAATTCTCAAAATTGCATTAATTTTTATCACGTGAAAAAAAACAGAAAAAAAAAATCTTATTAGGAAAAATGTCGCACCAGTTTCTCACTGCCTTCGGAAAAAATTCCCAAAATGCTCTAACTCTTATTTCTATTATTTTCCCCCTTCGCCCCATCCCCTCCCGTCTATCCTAATAATTTTAAAAATTCGAAAATATCCGCAATCGATTTGTAGGTATCGAAAACCTCTATATATCAATTTTGAATGCTCTAACTCTATACTATTTTTTTTGCCACTCCGCCCCCCCTTCCCGGCCCTCCTAATAACTTTACACTTTCGAAAATATCCCCATTCGACTTGCTGGCCTCTGAAACCTATCTGTACCAATTTTGAACGGCCTAACTGTATTTCTATTTGTTTTTGCCCACACCCCGCCCTTCCCACCCCTCCTAATAATTTTACAAATTCGAAAATATCCGCAATCGATTTGTAGGTATCGAAAACCTCTATATACCAATTTTGAATGCTGTAACTCTATTCTATTTTTTTTTTTTTTTTTTTTTTGCCCCTCCGGCCCTACTAATAACTTTACACTTTCGAAAATATCCCCATTCGACATGCAGGCCTTTAAAACCTATCTGTACCAATTTTGAACGGCCTAACTGTATTTCTATTTGTTTTTGCCCATAGCCCCCCCCCATACTGCCCCCCCTTTCCACCCCTTCTAATAATTTTACAAATTCGAAAATATCCGCAATCGATTTGTAAGTATCGAAAACCTCTATGTACCAATTTTGAACGATCTGACACTATTTTTATTTCCCCCCCCCCAAAAAAAAAAAAATCGGAAAAAAATCAAATAATGAATATTTGGAAATATTTTCAAGAAGACGCTAGGTGTTTTTTTTTTTTTTTTTCCTTACATCTTTGAGCTATTACTTTTAAACGAAAATCCGTATTTTTCTAAATGTGACTCCGAAAATCATTTATACCCCCTTCTCACGTTAAAAATCCAAAATTCCAAAATCGCAGGAAATGATTGTTTCGTATTCAAGTCTAGTCTCCCCATCTGCAATTGCTTCACTGTGAAGTAATTTGAAGCCGAGTTATACTTATAATGTGTTTTTGCCTTATGCGCCTCCGAAAATCATTTATACCCCCTTCCCCCCTTAAAAATCCAAAATTCCAAAATCGCAGAAAATGATTTTTTTTGTTTTCAAGTCTAGTCTCTCCCTCTGCAATTTCTTCACCGTGAAGCAATTTGGAGCCGAATTGTGCTTATAAAGGTGGTTTTTGCCTTGTGCACCTTCGAAAATCATTTTCAGCCCCTCTCCCCCCTTAAAAATCAAAAATTCCAAAATCGCAGAAATGATTTTTTTGTACTTAAGTCTAGTCTCCCTATCTGCAATTTTTTCATCGTGAAGTAATTTGGAGCCGAGTTATGCTTATAAAGGTGTTTTTGCCTCCTGCTCCTCCGAAAATCATTTTCCCCCCTTTTCCCCCCTTAAAAATCCAAAAATCTAAAATCGCAAAAAAAAAGTTTTTTTGGATTCAAGTCTAGTCTCCCCATCTGCAATATCTTCCTCGTGAAGCAATTTGGAGCCGAGTTATGCTTATAAAGGTGTTTTTGTCTTCAGCAACTCCGAAAATCATTTTCACCCCCTTCCCCCCTTAAAAATCAAAAATTCCAAAATCGCAGAAAATGATTTTTTCGTATTCAAGCCTAGTCTCCCCATCTGCAATTTCTTCCCTGTGAAGTAATTTGGTGCCGAGTTGTACAGTCGGGGAAAAAAAAAACGCAACACTCAACGTAACTTCGTTGCTAATCGATGTAGAAAAATGCAATAGGTATCATTCGACGGGGAATTGTAAGTAGTTTCAGAAAATGAATTGAAATTTTGAATTGGGGGTCGTCTACATATTAAAACGCGCACCAACTTTGATTTTTTCAATGGTAATGCCCCATTTTTATTTTATATTTGAATTTCTGGGATCGCGACAACGCGAAAAAGTATATTGGTTGTATATTTTACTTATTTTTTCACAGAGTTATAAGTGTTCAAAGTTTGAAGGTGCTAATGTTAAATTCATATTTCAAACATTTATTAATATCTTCACAAAAAATAACTTGATCGATATAATTTTTTTTTTACGAGATACAGTGAAGATACCCAAGCATAATCCATCATTACATTTGATTCTGAAAAATATTTTTAATTCTGAAAAATATTAATAAATTCATATTCATAAAAATTATGAATTATGACCTATATTAATTTTTACAGAAAATGAATTCTAATGCTGAAAAATATGGGTGTGCAAATTTGCAGCTCATTCCATTTATTAGTTTTCGAGATATAAATAAATCTTTCTTTTGGAGGGGTTTAGGGGGCCATCTCTTATAAAGCTTTGCATGAGATAACGAATCAAATCTTAAAAAATAACAAAGATAATTAAACAAAATATTTTTATTTTTTATTTACGGGTCAAATTATATAACAACAACGTCAAACTCAAAGAAATGAAACAAAAATGATGATTTTTTAACATAGCATCAAGAATTCCTGTTTTCTAAAGAAGACAAGCCCCGCCTTCATCGTTCTTCTAAACAAAACAATATAGAAAAGAGAAGTAAATGTGACATTGAGTATTCCTGTTAAACCCCTTATTTTATGTTCACAAAAATATGCACAAGTGGTATTTACTTCATCGATTAATTGGCTATAAATTTTGAACTTTTAAACGAACACTAGAAGAAAAAAAAATAACTAATTAGGCGGGGTTTACTGTTTTAAATAGAAAAATAGGTTTAATGTGAAATTGTCAAATATAAAAAACGAATGGAATTGGAATGCAAAACAGACTTGTAAAATCGTTTCTTAACTACCGTCAAAGTTAAAAAAGGCTTAATCATTTGCTTCATATCTTGCTTTATTTAATTTTATTTATTTATTTACTTATTTATTTTGTAGGGGGGAGGGTTATTATTTTAAGGACACTTTAGTCTTTAAAATTTTATTAATATATTTTAACTTTATACATATTTAAAAACATATTTTAACTTTTATAAATATATTTTAACACTTTTTGCGACCGCAGGATTTTGTCTTTTTGACAGTAAGACCCGCCTACGGACGTTATAATCTCAAAATAAAATATTTCAGAACAAATTTTCTGTATTCACAATTATATTACAAATGGATACACTTTATAATTACATTCTTTCTAATCAATATATTTCTATCCGTAGTATATTTTATTGCAAAAATATGAACACTGGGTACACACTTAAGAAATATTTAACACACAAATTACTAAAGAAACGCCCACTGACAGAGTTAGAGATTTTCAAATGGCGTGAATCTACGTCAGCAGTCGCGAAACGGTTAATTAAGAAATTATATTTTCATAGAAATTATAAAAACAATCGTACAGTTCTAAAGATTTCAACTGACCCAAAACTGGTAAGTGCGATTAAAATTGTTTAATATTTACTTCATGAACCCTTACAATAATATATCCGAAAAGATTTAGTTTGTGCGTTGTTGTATATATATATATATATATATATTATTTCATTTCGTATATTATGTTACCTACCTACGAAAGAAAATTTAAGCTTTATTGGTGATCAGTACAGCCATAATAGACACATTTACTTGAAAAATATTGCACTTTTTTCAAAGGGTACTGTATGGACTAATCGCAAGTGTAATGTATTTAAATAGACCTAAAATTATCTAAAAAAGTACTGAAGTATATACAAATCTAAAAATTTAATTCAAGTTAATGAAAGAACTGAAAATTAATAGTTTTAATAATTTTTATAAATATTTTTTTCCTGAAAGATTTCCGGTGTGAAAAATTAAAATTTTGTCTATTTCTTATAGGATCTTAATTTTATTTTTCTACGTTTACAGATAACCCCCTAACACATTTTTGTTTATAACTCTATAAACACTAAAGATAAAGTATATAAACAGTTTACTTTTCCGCACTGCAAGACTCTCAGAAATTCAAAAATGAAGTAAAAATTGGGTGTTCCTATTGAAAAAATCAAAGTTCGCTCTCATTTCAATATGTAGATGACCCCTAATTCAAAATTTGACAACATATTCAGAAAGTGCTTTTAATTTCCTGTTGAATTATGTCTATTATATATTCCTGCGTCAATTAATAACGAAATTACAGCGGGTGTTGCGTTTTTTTTCCCCCCCGACTGTACTTATAAATGTGTTTTTGACTTATGCGTCCCCGAAAATCTCATTTTTACCCCCTACCCCCCTTAAAAATCCAAAATTCCAAAATCGCAGAAAATGATTTTTTTGTATTCAAGTCTAGTCTCCCCATCTGCAATTTCTTCACTGTGAAGCAATTTGGACACGAGATATGCTTATAAAGGTGATTTTTGCCTTCTGCCCCCCCGGGGGGGGTATTTCGCAAAATCCCGTCTTAGTGAGCGTCAGGGTCCTAAAATCAACCTGCTCACCAAAAATTGCGACTCTATCTCCCATAGGATCGCCACAACCGTGTTGAGTCAGTGAGTGAATCAGTGAGTTTACTCTTTTATATATATAGATAATTAGAGAAACGAAAGCAACCGCTTTCTTTCCTTTTTTTTTTTTTTTTTTTTTTTTTCTTTCTTTTATTTCTTTTCCGCTTTAAGGTTTTATTCTTTTCCTTGCACGTATTTTCTTGTCTTATTCTTTCCAAATAATAATTAATTCTATCTTTTATAATGTTATATGTGGAACTAATACATTATATGCATTTGTTACAGTACGTCGGCATGGTCTTTTTCAAAACAACATCCTTTTTAACAGAAAAATTTAGAAATTATTTTCAGAGTTATATTCGATTGAATAATTCAGATATTGTTTTTTAAAAACATTGGTAAACAAAAAAGTGACTGTGCTGAGCCTTTTTATTATTTTATAATTTATTATAATTTCATTTTTTTTTTTTTTTTCTTTTAAAATAAAATGAATATTCCGTCAAAATTTCATAAATATTCTTCTTAAAATAAATAATGAAAGAAAGAAGGAAACAGAAAATAAAAAGTATCATCAGAAAAATATTATATTTATATAAAATTGCTTTTTCGCTGCTAGCAATTTTATAAGCAATTTGAAAACTTTTCAAGTGCGCTGTCTTTCGAGACAGTATTTAAATGAAATCTCATAGTGGGAAACAAACCGAGATATTCCTCGGCGTAAAGTGCTTTCTCGCTTGTAGTCAGCAGCTGTTTAATTTTCTACCACATTTAGCTATTTTTGGAGGTTACGTCGCACTTGCGACCGGGACAGATGCGACCGGGGTTAAAATCGTAGCACTTGCGACCGAATTCTTAAATCTATGCACATCTGTTCATCGGAGGGTAGCTTTTCCGACCGCTATAATTAAAGGCATGGCAATTGATGGGAAAAATCAGCCATTTTGTTAAAAACAAAATAATAAAGGTACAAAAGGGCATTATTTAAAAGGGAAAAGAATATAAAAATACAAAAGCTGTTTTACTGAAGACTACAAAGCTGTTTTATTACCTTTTAAAAGCCTAAGACCGAAATACAACGTCATATTTATGACCTGCACGTGGAACTCTGAAAGGGGACCACCCGCATTTAAGCCCCACTGGCTACCGCCAAAAAAGCCCCGGCGAGGTCGTAAAAAAAGGCACCGTAGTAATCTAGAAGCAAGCAGATTGGTCGAAGAAAGGTCCAATCAGAAGATAGACCCAATAAAAAAAATGCAAGGGGAAAACCTCCTCCAAAAATTATAATGAGAGACTTAAAAAATTAAAGGAGAGAAAAGATTCCTTTAAGAGTCAGAATTCTAAAAAAATTGCCTTCGTGTGTGCAGACGTAATGTGAGGTCCTGCTATCATCAGTGTGGTGCTGCCTAGCCGAAATGATTCATCAAGGATACTTAAAGATGTGCTCCCTGCTAGCCAAAATATTCCTCTTGTGCCTGGACTGTGACATAGCATCTGATAAATCTGGTGAGAATTTCTTACATTTCTCGGTCAGTAATTTTACCGTGCAATGCTGGTAAAGCGCATTTGTTTTCTAGTACTCATCTTTAGCACATTGAGGCAAAATCAAAGATCATTGTTATATCATTTTTATTGTATTGTAAAATTATAGAATAATCAATTTAATTAATATTCAAAATTTGGATGTTTAATAAAGAAATTAATTAAAATTATATGAATCTGATATTATTTGAGAGTAAATTTATTTATTATTAAACATATTGTTTTCCAGATTAATGTTTGCTTTTAATTAGGATTAATTTTAGGGCATTTCACAACGCGTGCCCGAATATCGAATTGATATTCCAAAATGTACTACCACGAGGATGTCACCTTAGAGCCACGGAAAGGAGGGTAGTCTGATTTTGGTTAATATTCGCCCAACATCTACCCCCTTTGCGGATTTGGTGCCGTGTTTTTGGTGACGAATTTGGCACAGTTAACTTTCAAAATTCTTACGCGTTATTTACTAAAATTTAATACCATTAAATTATTAACGTTAAAGGAAAAATAAATAAAGTAAAAATAAAAGATGAGTACAGAGAAAAAAGATTTAAGGAAATATAATTATTTGTACGTATACTAACACTCCACAAATATGTGTATTTTATAATTGGTGTTTTTTATTTAGTTATACATGTGAAATGTGACATGAAAATCAAAGATTAATGTCAAAAATAATTAAATAACAGAATTAATATAGAAAGAAGATATATAGATTATATAGGCTGGTGTGGATATAACATAATAAAAATATGTATGTATATAAGCGTATAGTATAAAAAAAAAAAAAAAAAGAATAATAATAATAATAATATTTTAGTATCTTATTTATCTCATGGTGTTATATATATATAAAAATTTCTTAGGATGTGATAAAGAATAATCACTTCATAAATACAATTTGAAAGTGGTAGAATAATGTGTTTGCAAAAAATTTTAAGAGATTTATAGCAAAATTAACAGAGTTATTATTATAAATTAAAAAATTTTTTTCAAGAAATTGCATCTTAAATAAAAGCCTTATATACAGGAGTAACAAATAAGGTGCAAATAAATAAATTGAGTAATTAAGAAACTTGTGAAAATAAATTAAAATAATATTTGCAAAAACAGAAAGTTATTCCTGTATATATGCTAATGGTATTTTGTGTACATATATTTTGATTTTATATACATTGTATTTTATTGCATATTTTGGAGGGGTAATCAATTTAATTAAAAAAAAAAAAAAAAAAAAATTCGCGTATGAGATCCTCTATACCGAGATTGGCAAAAAAGAAAATAAATTACGCGGAAAATAAAGAAATAAAATTAAACGAAATTTCTAAAGAGAGGAATAAACCAATTAAAAAAATGGCAGACAAAATTGTAATAAGTTATGATGCTATCCTGAATAGTCTACCCAACTTTGACGGAAAAAAAAATAATAATATCGTAAACTTTCTAAAAGAATTCGATACGCTAGCTGAGGAAATTAAGTTGCCAGAAAACTTAAGAGTAATATTGTTAAAAGCCAAAATAACGGGCCAGGCAAAAGAAAGCCTAATTAACGACGAAGACACAAATAATATTAACAACTATGCTGACATTAAACAAAGGTTACAAGAATTATTTAAAAGGGAAATCTCTTTTGACATCTCACAAAATGAATTCATGAATTTGAAACAAATACCGACACAATCAATAGAAGAATTCACAAAAATATTCAACAGGGCGGCAAACAACTATTTAAAAGATTCAGGCCATTCAGAAAAAACTGGGGCTAAGCAATTTCTAGACACAATTAAATTGACTAAATTTTTAGAAAGCATAAGGCAAGATATTGCATTAGAAGTTAGAAAAATGGCACCGGACTCGATAGATAAAGCAATTAAATTTGCTAAACAAATCGAAAGCGCTTTTAACGCTTCTAAAATAGAAGAAATTAACACTACTTCCAAAGAGGAAGATAAACTATATGAAATGCTCCTAAACATGACAGTCAGACATAATGAAGAATTAAAAGAAATACAAAAACAATTAAAAGAGAGCAAAGAAATTCAGTTTAAACAGACACAGGTACCAAACACAGAAAGTTGTCATATTTGTAAAAAAAGAAATCACACAACAGAAAACTGCTGGTTTAATGAGACAAATAAAAACGTAACACAAAATAAACGGAAATATCAAAATAAAGATTTAAGGGGAAATAACTCATATCAAAGTAGGTTCCCAATAACAAACCCTCAAAATTATCAAACTTATCCTCCTGTGAACTATTATTATAATTACCCACCGCCTAATAATTTTCCAAATTATGCTGCACAATCCCAAAACAGTCCCCACTTTGAAAATTTTGCTTATCCACAACATTACACAAATCAAAATGGATATAATCAAAACAATAGGGGTGCTAGACCCAAAACAACATACAAAAATCAAGGCTATAAAAACCAGGAAAACTACAAAGGAGGTTTATAAATAAAACAATATATAACAATAATTCAAGCCCATATAAACCTCCAAATTTCGGGCTTAAAACAAAAACTAATACCTACGGAAATTCATACACACAGAAAAAAAATTACAAAAAACATCACAGTAAACAGTATGACACAATAGCCAGTGTAAGCGACGGATCACAACTACCGCTAATTAACGTAAAAATTAAAGACTTAGAGGTAATAACTTTAATTGATTCCGGAGCTAGTTCATCAGTCCTATCACCAGACATTTTCCAAAAATTAAAAGAAGCAAATGTTAAAATAAAATATCTAGCCAGACAAGTAAGGATTCATACGTTAAACAATGAAAATATACCATTCAAAAAATGCGTAAAAATATCCTTTAAGATACAAAACATATTCGCAACTGGAACATTTTACGTTACAACAAGAAACCTAGATAAAAAATACAAGATCATACTTGGATATGATTTTCTAAAGAACAATCACGCAATATTAGATTGTGAACAAAAGGCCTTATACATAAAAAACAAAGAAATACCCTTAGAAGGCACGGACACAGTACGAAAAAGAAATGAAAATGAAATAAATGTCATTTCAGAAATTGTAAATACGCAGACACAGAACTCACAAAATAATAGTGAAAATACTATGAGCCAACAAAAACCCGCAAAAAATTCAAATAATGACGAAATTCAAAATGATTTCACAGAGAATATAGAGAACAAAAACAATAATACAAATACTCAAAAAATCAAAGAAAAAACAAATAAAAAAAATAAAAAGAGAATTTCGCATAAAAACATGATTATGCCAAAAACGGACAAAAAATATGGCTTAGAACCAGGTGAAACAAAAGTAATTACATTAAAATGTCCACCCAGTTTACAGCCAAACCAAGTAATTTTATTATTACCCCTAAGGCATAACATTAGGATTAAATATGACCAATCCTTACATCAAATCAATGAGAAAAATACGATACACTTAATGGTTCAAAATGATAGTGAAGAAAAAATAATGATAAACAAAAAAATGAATATTGGAAAAATATGCACAGAATTTGACATAAAATTAAATGGATCAAAAACAGATAACACTCCCAAAGTATATGAAATGAACAATTTAACAATGAGTGAAATTCAAGAATTAAGAGAAAACGAATTCAATTTACAAGATTTTGATCTAGAACACTTAGATCAATCACAAAAAATTAAATTTCAAAATTTACTAAAAGATAATATACAAGCGTTCTCAAAATCATACAAAACCTTGGGACAGACTTCAATAGTGGAGCCCAATTTTAAATTACTCCACGATTATCCAATTTCTACTCGACCTTACAAAATTCCGCAAAGTGTAAGAAAATTTGCACAACAGGAGATAAACAAATTATTGGACGCAAACATAATAGAAAATACAACGTCAAGCTACGCATTTCCGGTTATATTTGTAAAAAAAAAGGCAAACTCAAAAACTAACGACCCTAATAAAACTTCGTACAGGTGTGCTATAGATTACAGATTGCTAAATAATATTTTACAGGGCGTACCATATCCCATTCCGGATATTAAGTCACTTTTACAAGATATAAGTGGCAAAAAATATTACACAGTGCTGGATTTTCATTCAGCCTTCTTCCAAATAAATTTAAAAAAAGAAGACAGACCAAAATTAGCATTCATTACTGAATTTGGTAAATTCCAACCTACGCGACTAAATTTTGGTAATAAAATAAGCACATCAGTATTTGCGGAACTAATCGATAAAGTGCTAGGAAAATTTGATCAATATAAAGTACGTTATTTCATTGATGATGTTATAATAGCAGCTGATAGCATCAATGAAATGTTAAACTTATTACAACAAGTACTAAGCACATTAATTAAAGAAAACCTAACAATAGAACCTTCAAAAATGCAAATATGCAAACAAGAAATAGAATTTTTGGGATTTAAAATCAATAAAAATGGTTATGCACCGGCCAATAAAAACATTCAAAAAATTCAAAAATTAGAAAGACCCAAAAACAGAAAAGGCGTAAAATCTTTACTGGGTCTAACAAACTATTTCGCATCACTGATAGACAATTACGCTGAAATAGTAGCACCATTAAATGAATTAACAAGTGAGAAAAGGAAATTTGAATGGACGGAAGATGCCGAAAATGCATTAAAACATATCCAAAAAATTATTCTAAACAGTCCAACTCTCAAACCACCAAATTATGACAAAGAATTTTTTTTAATTACTGATTGCTCAAAAATAGCGACGTCCGCGATTTTATCGCAAGAAATAAATGGCATAATGTACCCTATAGAATTCTATGGAAGAAAATTAAAAGATACTGAACAGCGTTACCCAAGTATTAAGCTGGAATTGCTCGCCATATACGAGAGCATAATCCATTTTAAAAATATTTTAACAGGGAGAAAATTTACGGTAGTGACTGACTCAAAAGCCATCACATATCACTTAAATTTAGAAAAGAATTCAGACATTATAGCCAGATGGTTACTGGAATTGCAATCGTATGATTTCACTGTAGAACATATAGAGGGAAGAATTAACCCTGCCGATTACATATCGCGACATATCAATAACATCACGGAAACAAATTCAACCAACAACTTATTTGAAGTTAATAAAAATTTGACAGACGAAAACATAAAACTTGAACAAATGAAAGATAAAAAAATATCTAAAATAATATCAGACATAAAAAAAGGAAAATCAAATAGAACAACTCGAAAATTTGAATTAACAGAAAAGGAAATATTAATTTTAAAAAGAAGTACAAATGATAATCAAAAAGAATTATTAATTATTCCAGATTCGTTAAAAAACGAAATAATTAAAGAAGCACATAAAACCCATTTTGGAGTTAAAAAAACCTTGCATTTAATAGGAACGCGTACATACTGGTATGGAATGTACCAAGACGTGAAAAATCATATTGCAAATTGCGTTGAATGCATGAGACACAAACAACACGCAATCCCCAAAATTGAAATACAAAAAATGAAAAAAAATTACAAGCCAGGGGAAGTATTACACATAGACCTCATAGGTAAGTTACCTATGACTTTTAAAAAAAACATATTTATAATGGTTATAATTGACTCCTTCTCGCGTTACATGGAGGCAGTGCCACTCAGAAATGCGGAGTCACAAACCATATTAAACGCATTAACAGAATATATAGCCAGATTCGGCATGCCAAGAGAAATACATTTAGACAATGCACAGTACTTTAGAGGCAAAACATTCACAGAATACATGAAACAATTAAATATTAAATTACATTTTAGCTCTATTTATCACGCTTGCTCGAACGGAATTGTAGAAATTTCAAATAAAATAATAAAAAATTCACTAGCCGCCATGACAAAAACAACATTCCAATGGGATGAAAAATTAAATTTTGTGAAATTGCATTATAATGCAACAATACATAGAGCAACAGGCTTTTCTCCCGCGATGATTTTTTTTGCTAGAGAAATCAACACACCATTTAATGCATTCTCAGATGCAACAAAAATTACTACTGACAACTATACAAATAAGCGTCTGCAACACATTCAGAGTGTAAAAGAAGACGCACTAAAAAATCAAATTCAAATCATGAATGAATATAACAAAAATTTAAAATATAAGGACAGAGACACAAAAATTGGACAGACGGTATATATGAAAAGCCTTAGAAGGCCAAATATATTTCAGCCTAAATTTCTTGGACCTTTCCATGTCTTGAAAATACTGCGTAACATGAATATTGTTTTGAAAAACGCTCACGACAATACAGCGAAACCCATTAAGGTGCACATATCTAAACTATATGCACCAAAATATGCAAAATAATACAAAAAAAAAAAAAAAAAAAAAGTGTATATATAGATACAAATTATACATATGAACTATATTACAAAATCAATTATTTTACTATTTACAACCGAGAAAAATAATATGTGTAAATACAATAATTATTCAGTGAAGAATGAGATAGACATGAATTTTCAAAAAAAAAAAAAATTGCAAGACACACAAGGAAAATGTAAAGCAATGCTCAATGTAAATAAACAAACAAATAAATGATAAAATATCAGCAGAACAAACTGGCAGGTAACGCACATTTTTGCGAAACACGTTGATTGTAAATACATAAAATAAAAATATATATATAGATTTTTTTGTCATAGGGGCAATGTTAATAAGAAAACGTAAATATGTGTACATAGAAACAAAAACAGAAAAGGTGTCTGTATTCATAATGGCAAATGAATAAAATAAATATGTATAGATATAAAATAAATAAAAGTAAATATGAACGTGACATAAAAAATACACATATGTATATAATTAGATACTTAAATATCTTTATTCATGCATCTCATAAAAGAAAATAAAACAAATAAAATAAAATAAAATAAAATAAATAAAAATAAAAAACAGACAAACGAAACTAGCACAAATGAGAAATAGTAAGGCAGGAAAGAAAACTCATGCAAAAGAGAAGGAGCGTGCAGATCAAAATGTAAACAGAGAGGTTACTCGTTTACAAGAGAGTTACCATGACAACGAAAAAAGAGCAGAATGAAAACGACAGGACAGGTTAGGAGAAGAAGGAAAATATCACGAAAGGGAAAAAAAATACTTACTAATCCTAGGACGGACTTCGAGGTAAAGGAGCATGGCAGAAGGGTGACGATAAAACGCTTGAGAATACAGGAAAGTAGTAGCCGCATTTCTGCAAAAGAAACGAATTATGACTCAAGATATCAAGTGAAACGTAAAATATGGAAATTAAAACATTCACAACCATTCACACTTTAGAAAGATTAAATAATATTTTACTTGTAGAACTATATAATGGTTGTAATATTAGTAAAAGGCGCATCATTTCACACTTAAACAAAGATGCATATATTTCCTCTAATAAGTTAACAAAAAAAAAAAAAAAAAAAAAAAAAAGCAAAAGCGGAGGATTAAGATTCATTATAGCTATACACTATATATATAAATATATTAAAAAAAAAAAAAAAAAAAAAAAAAAAAAAGCAAAAAAAGCGGAGGATTAAGATTCATTATAGCTATACAGTATATATATAAATGTAAAAAAAAAAAAAAAAAAAAAAAAAAAAAAAACCTTAAAAGCTTAGGATTACAATTCATTAGATTTATATACAAAAAAAAAAAGAAAAAACCCGTCACTGTAAAAATATTAATCTCTAACACTCGCACACACATATGCACATAAATAAAAAGTAATAAAATAACGCAAAATTACCATATTAATACAGAATGGTCTAAAAAAAAAAAAAAAAAAAAAGAAGGTAAATTAAATGCAGATTAGGTACAGGTAAACGAATAATTAATAGATAACCTACATTTTATAATAAAAACACTTTTACATAGCCTACCTTAGATCAGGGTTCAGAACACAGCCAAGATAATGAGGTGGCCCTTCGGTCGGGCGCAGGCGTCTTCTGCCAAGGGGGGTCGACCCACACTCGATACTCTGGCGTACCCTGCCAAAACAAAAGTCAAGACTGGACAGAATTTTATCAAAGCAAAACAAAAATAAAATAAAATAAAATAAAATAAAACACAACATTCAATGGGTTAAAAAATCCACAATACAATGGAATCAATATACGCAAATTATGAGCAGATCTGCATTTATTATTCACACATAGTAAAAAAAAAAAAAAAAAAAAAAAAAGTAACAGTAATAAATAAACACATGAATATACACAGAAATATACACAAACATTCTTCTACATTATTCTACGCTCACGATTCCTAATCAAATATGCGAGAATTACGCAGCGCTAGGAAGCAAAAAAAAAAAAAAAAACGGAGTCCGAAAAATACAGAAAAATCATGCAAAAATCAAGCAGCAGCGGAAGGAACGTAAGATAATAGAAAATAAAGCAAGGCGAACGCAAGTTAGATAAAATAATACCAAATTATATAAAATAAACAAACAAGAAATAAACCTGCAATGAAAATACATTAATAAGAGCTGAAAGAAAAAGCAGATGCATATTAATAATAACGCTGCAAACAGAATACATAAAAAAAAAAAAAAAAAAAAAAAAAAAAAAAATGCAATATAGCTCACGCTTATCCAAGTCAATGATGGCGTCAGTGTAGATCAGATATATATATTGCGAGGGGCATTCAAAATTCCACGAAGCACACACATGAAACAAAAAAATAACAAAAGGGATTTATTAAAGGATAATGGATAGCACAATCACCTAACTCAAACATAGGTGAAGCAACAAAGCTTAAGCAAAGCAATAAAATATACATATAATAAAATTAAACTCACTTGTAAAAAAGTAAACAAATTTCTAATCCGATAAACGCGTGTGTCTCTGCGCTTCTCTCGAGTAAGTAACAGAAGAATCTTATCTCAGCTCTCCCCCCTAAAGAAAACGATTATAACAAGATGTACTAATCATTAGCGCTGGTCAGTTCCCACGACATAGTGACGCAGGCGAAAGAGGGTTTGTCACCCCCCATTACAAAACTGCAAAACAGCTCTCGGAAGTTAAAATTAATATTTCAAATAAAGCGAGGGACTTTTCAAAAAAAAAAAAAAAAAAAAAAAAAAAAAGAATACTGCCTTACTTAATGGTAATAAAGACATACTACCAAAACGATTAAATACATTCATGATATCATGTAATATACAAAATTTTTTTTATTATTGGTACTATACACTGAAAGTAATGAATGATATGTATATAGAAGGAATGCATACACTTGTAGAATTTTGCTAACAATTCAGAAAAAGTACTATTATATGTGAATTTATTGTATTGTATATATATTTATAAATGTTTAAAAAAAAAAAAATGAGTGTTGGTATACGGTATAAATAGTTATAATTATTGAATTAAAATGCAAAGTAATAATAAGAATCTTTAGCATATGATATACTGACCGAGTGAAGTAATACTACAATATGTGTCACAAAAAATTATAAAATATTATTCTTTTCCTTGCAAAAGAAACAAAATTGTTTAATATTTACTTCATGAACCCTTACAATAATATATCCGAAAAGATTTAGTTTGTGCGTTGTTGTATATATATATATATATATATATTATTTCATTTCGTATATTATGTTACCTACCTACGAAAGAAAATTTAAGCTTTATTGGTGATCAGTACAGCCATAATAGACACATTTACTTGAAAAATATTGCACTTTTTTCAAAGGGTACTGTATGGACTAATCGCAAGTGTAATGTATTTAAATAGACCTAAAATTATCTAAAAAAGTACTGAAGTATATACAAATCTAAAAATTTAATTCAAGTTAATGAAAGAACTGAAAAATAATAGTTTTAATAATTTTTATAAATATTTTTTTCCTGAAAGATTTCCGGTGTGAAAAATTAAAATTTTGTCTATTTCTTATAGGATCTTAATTTTATTTTTCTACGTTTACAGATAACCCCCTAACACATTTTTGTTTATAACTCTATAAACACTAAAGATAAAGTATATAAACAGTTTACTTTTCCGCACTGCAAGACTCTCAGAAATTCAAAAATGAAGTAAAAATTGGGTGTTCCTATTGAAAAAATCAAAGTTCGCTCTCATTTCAATATGTAGATGACCCCTAATTCAAAATTTGACAACATATTCAGAAAGTGCTTTTAATTTCCTGTTGAATTATGTCTATTATATATTCCTGCGTCAATTAATAACGAAATTACAGCGGGTGTTGCGTTTTTTTTCCCCCCCGACTGTACTTATAAATGTGTTTTTGACTTATGCGTCCCCGAAAATCTCATTTTTACCCCCTACCCCCCTTAAAAATCCAAAATTCCAAAATCGCAGAAAATGATTTTTTTGTATTCAAGTCTAGTCTCCCCATCTGCAATTTCTTCACTGTGAAGCAATTTGGACACGAGATATGCTTATAAAGGTGATTTTTGCCTTCTGCCCCCCCGGGGGGGGTATTTCGCAAAATCCCGTCTTAGTGAGCGTCAGGGTCCTAAAATCAACCTGCTCACCAAAAATTGCGACTCTATCTCCCATAGGATCGCCACAACCGTGTTGAGTCAGTGAGTGAATCAGTGAGTTTACTCTTTTATATATATAGATAATTAGAGAAACGAAAGCAACCGCTTTCTTTCCTTTTTTTTTTTTTTTTTTTTTTTTTTTTCTTTTATTTCTTTTCCGCTTTAAGGTTTTATTCTTTTCCTTGCACGTATTTTCTTGTCTTATTCTTTCCAAATAATAATTAATTCTATCTTTTATAATGTTATATGTGGAACTAATACATTATATGCATTTGTTACAGTACGTCGGCATGGTCTTTTTCAAAACAACATCCTTTTTAACAGAAAAATTTAGAAATTATTTTCAGAGTTATATTCGATTGAATAATTCAGATATTGTTTTTTAAAAACATTGGTAAACAAAAAAGTGACTGTGCTGAGCCTTTTTATTATTTTATAATTTATTATAATTTCATTTTTTTTTTTTTTTTTCTTTTAAAATAAAATGAATATTCCGTCAAAATTTCATAAAAATTCTTCTTAAAATAAATAATGAAAGAAAGAAGGAAACAGAAAATAAAAAGTATCATCAGAAAAATATTATATTTATATAAAATTGCTTTTTCGCTGCTAGCAATTTTATAAGCAATTTGAAAACTTTTCAAGTGCGCTGTCTTTCGAGACAGTATTTAAATGAAATCTCATAGTGGGAAACAAACCGAGATATTCCTCGGCGTAAAGTGCTTTCTCGCTTGTAGTCAGCAGCTGTTTAATTTTCTACCACATTTAGCTATTTTTGGAGGTTACGTCGCACTTGCGACCGGGACAGATGCGACCGGGGTTAAAATCGTAGCACTTGCGACCGAATTCTTAAATCTATGCACATCTGTTCATCGGAGGGTAGCTTTTCCGACCGCTATAATTAAAGGCATGGCAATTGATGGGAAAAATCAGCCATTTTGTTAAAAACAAAATAATAAAGGTACAAAAGGGCATTATTTAAAAGGGAAAAGAATATAAAAATACAAAAGCTGTTTTACTGAAGACTACAAAGCTGTTTTATTACCTTTTAAAAGCCTAAGACCGAAATACAACGTCATATTTATGACCTGCACGTGGAACTCTGAAAGGGGACCACCCGCATTTAAGCCCCACTGGCTACCGCCAAAAAAGCCCCGGCGAGGTCGTAAAAAAAGGCACCGTAGTAATCTAGAAGCAAGCAGATTGGTCGAAGAAAGGTCCAATCAGAAGATAGACCCAATAAAAAAAATGCAAGGGGAAAACCTCCTCCAAAAATTATAATGAGAGACTTAAAAAATTAAAGGAGAGAAAAGATTCCTTTAAGAGTCAGAATTCTAAAAAAATTGCCTTCGTGTGTGCAGACGTAATGTGAGGTCCTGCTATCATCAGTGTGGTGCTGCCTAGCCGAAATGATTCATCAAGGATACTTAAAGATGTGCTCCCTGCTAGCCAAAATATTCCTCTTGTGCCTGGACTGTGACATAGCATCTGATAAATCTGGTGAGAATTTCTTACATTTCTCGGTCAGTAATTTTACCGTGCAATGCTGGTAAAGCGCATTTGTTTTCTAGTACTCATCTTTAGCACATTGAGGCAAAATCAAAGATCATTGTTATATCATTTTTATTGTATTGTAAAATTATAGAATAATCAATTTAATTAATATTCAAAATTTGGATGTTTAATAAAGAAATTAATTAAAATTATATGAATCTGATATTATTTGAGAGTAAATTTATTTATTATTAAACATATTGTTTTCCAGATTAATGTTTGCTTTTAATTAGGATTAATTTTAGGGCATTTCACAACGCGTGCCCGAATATCGAATTGATATTCCAAAATGTACTACCACGAGGATGTCACCTTAGAGCCACGGAAAGGAGGGTAGTCTGATTTTGGTTAATATTCGCCCAACATCTACCCCCTTTGCGGATTTGGTGCCGTGTTTTTGGTGACGAATTTGGCACAGTTAACTTTCAAAATTCTTACGCGTTATTTACTAAAATTTAATACCATTAAATTATTAACGTTAAAGGAAAAATAAATAAAGTAAAAATAAAAGATGAGTACAGAGAAAAAAGATTTAAGGAAATATAATTATTTGTACGTATACTAACACTCCACAAATATGTGTATTTTATAATTGGTGTTTTTTATTTAGTTATACATGTGAAATGTGACATGAAAATCAAAGATTAATGTCAAAAATAATTAAATAACAGAATTAATATAGAAAGAAGATATATAGATTATATAGGCTGGTGTGGATATAACATAATAAAAATATGTATGTATATAAGCGTATAGTATAAAAAAAAAAAAAAAAAAAAAAAAAAAAAAAAGAATAATAATAATAATAATATTTTAGTATCTTATTTATCTCATGGTGTTATATATATATAAAAATTCGGAGAAAACCACGGATAAGTCAGACACAAATCTTTTTATAAAAATGTTTATATTACCTTTGTATCTCAGCTTGTAATTAACATAATTTCATAAGTAATATATAATTTTAAAAGTTATTTGAATTGGAATTGAAGAGTATATGTTGCAAATCTCTGTCGCCAGAGGGCGCTATGATATTTTAATAATTCAATATCCCCAATTCTGATTATGAGTAAATTACTTAAAGGGAGAAGATTGGGTGACCACACCGGGTTGCGAATTTGCCACCATCAGAATTTTCAAAGGTATACTTGAATATTATTATGAAATGAATAATTAGTGAATGAATAATTATTGAATGAATATTATTGAAATGAATAATAATAATTATTATTAATTTCAATATAATGACCAGCGAAGCTGTCAAAGTCTGCTAGTTTAGAATATAAGCCGTTGAAAACAGACTACTTCTCCCGCAGTACCACATGTATGATTCATCTGTTTCGATTAGTAACATCCTTCTAAAATAGATTGTGAATTTAAACTGATAATTAATATTTTTACTTTCTTTTATATGTATATATAGAGAAAGTATTGGATTCGTGAAAATTTTTGAACTCCAGTTTTAGATGGATTTACACCTTTTGGGATGTCCTGAACATGATTTGATAGTTTTTAGAAAATGTCTGTCTGTCAATCTGTCTGTGTGTCTGTGTCTATCACGAATTTTGTGCACGCTGTATCTCACGAGCCAATGAACGAAATTTAACCGAACTTGGTATTTAGTTGGACCCTGACATAAACTGGTGCTGATTAGATTTGGGGATCAATCGCTCAACAGGTGGCGCTGTGATCGCATATTTTCTAAATTTTTAACATGACAGTATAGGACAAAATTTCGTATAAATGTGCATAATGAGAGTTATTTTTAACTTGTGATTGTAAAATTAATATGAATTATTGATAATAGTAGTAGTTAACTAGGAAAAACATTACAATAATAGTATATTGTAAAAGAAAAAAAAAACTCTTTTCTAAATTTATTGACTTTTGTACGCGTTTGGGTTTTTTATTTAGTAATTAAATTCAGTTTTGTTAACTCTTTTTAACGAATTTAATCAGTGAAGCCCCCCCCCCTCCTTACACATGAACACATCTCCTGTGTTGCCTGAATTACATTACAATAATAGTGAATTGTAAAAAAAAAAAAAAAAACCTCTTATTTAAATTTGTTGACTTTTGTACGCGTTTGGGTTTTTTATTTAGTAATTAAATCCAGTTTTAACTCTTTTTAACGAATTTAATCAGTGAAGCCCCCCCCCCCTGTCCTCCTTATACATAAACACATCTCCTGTGTTGCCTGAATTACATTACAATAATTGTATATTTAAAAAAAAGAAAAACCTCTTTTTTAAATTTATTGACTTTTATACGCGTTTGGGTTTTTTATTTAGTAATTAAATTCAGTTTTGTTAACTCTTTTTAACGAATTTAATCAGTGAAGCAACCCCCTTCCCCCCCCCCCCCCCCCTCCTTACACATGAACACATCTCCTGTGTTGTACCTGCTTTCGCCGCAACTGCTATCCTCAAACCAAAACGGTCGCAAGTGCTACGATTTTAACCCCGGTCGCATCTGTCCCGGTCACAAGTGCTACACCACCATTTTTGGAATTCAAGCTCCTATTCATTATTTTTAGGCGGTGTTTAATTTTGTCACTTTAAAGTTTTATACTTTTTTCTTACTTTTATTTGTAATCTTATTATTTTCTTCCATATTCAACAGACAAAATGTATTGATTTCATAAAAATTCTCAGCCTCAGTTTTTTAAAGGATTTACATGTTTAGAGAGGTCAAGAACGATTTGACCATTTTTAGAAAATTGCCGTCTGTGTGTGCAACAAAATTTTGTGTCAACTGTATGTCAGGAACCACTGTACAGAATTTCATACAAATTGGAATGTAGTTGCTTAATACGTGTGAAAATTGTCCATCCTGCTATGTATATATACTTTTACTATACGGACTTAAAAGATTAAAATAAAATACGAGAAATCCTGTTGTAAGATAATGCGGAGTTTTAGAATATCGCCCAAAAGCAGTTTTTTTTTTTTTTTTTTTTTTTTTTTTTTTTTCTTTCTTACTTTTCCAGGATAGGGAGTCAACACACTGCATGCAGATATGGGTAAATTTCATTTTATGAGTGTAGCAGAAATGTTTTCCAACATCCTAATGAATATTCCTTAGCATTGTTAGAACTTGTCTTTTTCTTTTTTTTCCACAGCAGTCTTTTTTTAGGGTATTTTTCTTTAATAGTAATTACATTTATGGGGAATTACTCTAAATAAAAAGAGTGCGGAAAAAAGGGGCAGGTATCAACAATATTATAGAATATTAATTAAGATGTTAGCAGCTATGATAGTATGAGATTAATTCGTAAGGAAAGCTAAAAGACTCTTCAAAGTAGGAAAATGCCCTAGCATTAATATCTTAGAGTAGGCGGGGCTCGTTTTTCATATATATCACTATTTATATTTTATTATTATTATTTTTTTTTTTAGCTAGTAAATTTCAGAAAAAACTCTACATTCCTGCTACACCGTTACTTCGATGCTGCCAAAACAACAGTGTTCTAGATCCACTTGTCGATAACGTGGGCGCAGTCCTAATTTTCTTATTACAGTAAAGCACCGTTTATACGCCTTTCGAGGGACTGACGTAAAATGGTGTATATATGAAAAAATGTGTAAACGAAATTTTAATAATAACGTTTTGATTACTGCAAATTTAATGACACTTAAGCATAATTGATATGAAAATACTCATTAATAAAGTTTCTTACGTTAGTAAATGCATATTATAATTTTATTTAAGACAATAAGTAATTTAAAAAATGAATAAATAAAACTGTATAATCGAACTGTACAATCATAGCACATAATTATAAATATATATAGATAGATTTCTGCATAAAATTAGTGGTGGTAAAAAAAGGCGAAAATTTTTTTACCTTTGAGAGTGTCCTGAAAAAAAAGAAAAAAAAAAAAAAAGAGGAGAGTACAACCCCTAGGAGAGTTGAAAAAAAAAAAAAAGAGGAGAGCACAACCCCTGGGAAAGTTAAAAAAAAAAAAAAAATAAATAAATGCGCGTCAGTGGACACCCTAATTTGTGACAGAGTCACGCATATTCTTCTGTAGAAGGATGGTTGATAATGATAGCAGGGATGGAACACGGGCGCAGAATTCATACCACTCTCAATGTAAGAAAATTTTCTACTTCTTAAATCAACGATATTATAGGTAGAGAAATTTCTTAAACGGATTCCGGTATGAATTCTGCGCCCGTGTTCCATCCCTGTGATAGATTTCCCACTTGTCAGTTTTTTGAGTACAGGAAATTTCGGAAAGAATTCTCTTAAAAGAATTTCTTAAGATTGACCTTAATTCATCGTGAAAAAAAAAAAATATATATATATATATATATGTATATATATATATATATATTAAAAGTTACCCGTAACCAGAAAAGGGGTGAACCCTATAACGGGGTGAGAAGTCTTTAACACTGCCAAATTTAAGTTAAAGGAGGACAAAAAAAAAAAAAAAAAAAAAAAAAAAGGGAGAGAGAGAGGGGGGAAGAGAGAAAGAAAGAGAGAGACCACAGATACATCTTATCATATAATTAGGTAGAAAATCATAATAGCTAGAAAGTTTAAGGTCAGCGTTACACAACTCACAAAAAGCTCAGGGATTTAAAAAAAAATAAAAATTATTATTCTTGTGTATTTCGTTTTTCAGTGGAATCACACAAACCGTCCCTGACACAACTCGAACTGTCAAAATCAGCTTGTTCCTTTTCTTATCAATAACTCTTAAAAAGTGTCATTCCTCTTTTAGTTAAACTAAATATGGTAATAATAAATTTGTGATGATAAATGAAACATTACTATGAAATAAAACAGACATAAAGAAACAGGATTAAATGCATCTAAATACGTTGGCGTCATGAACTAAATCCTGATTTTGTGAATAGAAAGGCATATTTTAATAAATAAAATTATAGAAACGAAACCAGCTGCTTTCTTTCCCTCTTATTATTTCTATCTTTTTTTTCTTTTCCACTTTAAAGTTTTATTCTTTTACTTTCTCTTATTCGTTGTTTTATTCTTTCCAAATAATACTTAATTCTGTCTTTTAAAATGTTATATATGGAAGTAATATATTATATGCATTTGTTACAGGAGGTCGGCGTGGTCTTTTTCATAACATCTTTTTCAACAAAAAAATGTAGACATCATTTTGAGAGCTATGTTCGATTGAATAATTCAGACATTGTTTTATAAAAACATTATTAAACAAAAAAGTGACTGCGTTGAGGCTATTTATTATTTTATAATTTATTTTATTTTAAATTTTTTTTTCTTTTAAAATAAAATGAGTTTTCCTTAATTCTTCTTAAAATAAATAAAGAAAGAAAACGAAAGAAAAGATAAAAAAAAATCTTAACGCCAGAAAAATAATATTTTTATATAAAATTGATTTTTCGCTGCAAGCGGTGGTTTTCCTAGTAAATTTAAAGTGAAAACTTTTCAAGTACTGTACGCTGTCTTCCATGACAGTAACAGAATTAAAGCTGAAAGTAGAAACCAAGAAGAGATCTTCTTTGGCGTAAAATGTTCTTGCTTACCATCGGCAGCTGTTTAATTTTCTACCTCATTTAGTGATTTTTGGAATGCAAGGTCCTAATCGTTATTTTTAGTCAGTGATTTCAAAAGACTTTCACGTGGAAGCACTTGCAGGGTGAGTGTTTACAGAAACAATTTAATCCCTTACTCTTCCATCACTATATTTATATAGTAAAATTCCGTAGTATGTTTCCACGATTAATTAAAGGAAAGGTTTTCGCATGATTTATGAAGGGGTCGTACTCTCCGGAATACTTTTTTTTTTTAATTGTACCACCACTTTTATGCATTAATCTCCGCCCTGTATAATAATAGCACATTACTATAAATGTATATAGATGTATTTCTGCATAATATTAGTGGTGGTAAAAAATGCAGAAATATTTTATCTTTGAGAGTGTCCCAGTGTTTCCAATTTTTACAAATTGTTCACATTCATTTTTAGCCCCGCCATCTTTTCACACCAGAAGTTTATTAGATTATTTCTCTTTAATGTGTGACAACGAATAAATGAGAAGAAAATCATTTTTCAAAATTTCCGCTATGAAAAAGAGGCGGGGCTAAGAATGATTGTGAATAAATTATAAAAGTTAGGAACTTCCTAAAAAAGGGTGGAGAGTACGACCCCTGGGAAAGTCAGGAAAAAAAGGCGGGACAGCAGACACATAGACTTGTGACTGAGTCACGCATCTTCTTATGCAGATGGATGGCTGCTAATGGCAGAATTCCCACTTGTCTGTTTTTTCAGGACTGGAAATTTCGAAAAGAGTTCTCATAAAGGATTTTCTTAAGATTGACCTTAATTAATCGTTAAAAAAAGAAATATGCAATGAAAAATTTCCAGTGCCCAGAAAAGTGACTTATGAGAAGTCTGAATTTAAATTCACTCCCAAGGCACTTAAGTTCATAAAGGAAAAAAAAAAAAAAAAAAAAAAAGAAGAAGAAGAGAGAGAGGATGAGAGAGAGATCACGGAAACATGAGAAATAATACAGCTTATTCAAAAATAGAACAGAAAATTCTAATGGCTAAAAAGTTTAAGGTCAGCGTTACACAGCTCACAAAAAACTTAGGAATAGAAAAAAAAAATTAGTTTGTTTCGTTCTTCAGTAAAACCACACAAACCGTCTCTGACGCAGCTAAAACTGACAAAATCAGCCTGTTTCTTTTCTTATGAATAACTCTTCACATGTGTCATTCTTCTTTTAGTTATACTAAACATGGAAATAATAAATTTCTGATAATAAATAAAACATTACTATGAAATAAATACATACATGAATAAACAGGATTACATGCATTTGGATATGCTGGCGTAATGAAATTTTAAATCTTTATTTTGTGAAAAGATTGGCATATTTTAATAAATACAGTTCTAGAATCGAAAACAACTACTTTCTTTCCCTCTTATTATTTATTTCTTTTCTTTCTTTTCCACTTTAAAGTTTTATTCTTTTCCTTGCTCAGATTCGTTGTCTTATGCATTCCAAATAATTCTTCATTCTATCTTTTAAAATATTATATGCGGAACTAACATATTATATGCATTTTTTACAGGAAATCGGAATGGTTTTTTTTTAAACGACACCTTTTTCAAGAGAAAAAATTTACAAATCATTTTCAGATTTATATGCTATTGAATAATTCGAATATTGTTTTACAAAAGCATTGGTAAACAAAAAAGTGACTGCGCTGAGGCTTTTTATTATTTTATAATTTATTATACTATCTTTTTTTTTTCCTTTTAAAATAAAATGTATATTCATTTAAAAATTCGTCTTAATATAAACTAAAAAAAGAAAGAAAAAAAAAAGATAAATATATATATCTTAACATCAGAAAAATAATATATTTATATAAAATTGCTTTTTTGCTGCAAGCGGTGGTTTTACCGCAATTACAAAAATTTTAAAACTTTTCAAGTACATTGTCTTTCGAGACAGTATTAAAATTAAATCTGATAGTGGAAAACAATTCGAGATCTTCTTCGGCGTTGAGAGTTCTTGCTTACATTCGGCAGCTGTTTAATTTTTTACTACATTTTTGAGATTTTTGGAATGCAAGCTCCTAATAATTTTTTTAGCCAGTGTTTAATTTTGTCACTTTGAATCTTTATATATATTTTTTTACTCTTATTCGAAATCTTACCACTTTCTTCTATATTCAACGAAAAAAAGTATTGATTTATAAAAGTTCTCAACCACGGGTTTTTAATGAATTTACACGTTTGTAGAGTCTAGAATGATTTGAATATTTTTAGAAAATATCTGTCTATGTGTGCGACAAAATTTTGTGTCAACTGTGTCTCAGGAACCACTGTACAGAATTCCATATGAATTGTAATGTAATTACATCTTTATATAAATTTTTACCTGTGAAAATCGTTCAAAAAGTGTCGATGCCTTCCTGTTTTTTCTAAAATTTTAACATGTTGGTACAGGACGAAATTTCATATAAATGTCCATAAAAAGAATTAATTCTTGAGAATTATTATGAAATTAAAAAGAATTATATATAATAATGATAGTTAACTTGCAAAGATTATTTCAGTGTATAGTGACATCTCTTCCCTCTGGAGTTACATCCAGGCAGGGAAAAAAGGAATGGGGTGGGGGGAAACACGCACTTTTAACACTTTTCAACAAAGTTGAAAAGTGTTAGTAACTTCGGTTTGTCTGTCCGTCTGTCTGTCTGCGCTCTAACTCCTGTAAATGTTAATAGAATTTCTTAAAACTAAATATATGTAATTCAGCTTCAGTACCAGATGCTTCCTATTGAAAATGAAATGCATAACTCAACTGGTTTGTGTACAGGGACACCCGAAAGAATTCCAAAGCATTGTGTTCTACGGGAGGTATTTCTATAACCCATATTTTAATACCTTTATTTTACACAAATATTAACGAAGTTGAAATATGTTTTTATGTTCACGATTAGATGTTCCCCACTGAAAATGAAGTAAAGCTATCACTGGTTTGTATACAGGGACACCCGAAAGTATTCCAAAACACTGCGTTCTATAAAAAGTACTCCTCTAAACCAAATATTAATAACTTTACTTTGCATAAATCTTAATAAAAGTAAAATATGCTATTTATATTAAAAAAAGAAAGCTTTCCGTAGAATGAAGTATGATTAGCATTTGATTTACTGCACCATACAAAAATATTCAGTTAGATAAAATATCTGCTGGAATTGTATTTTCGTTTACTTTAGGCTTTTTTATCATTTTCTACATATTTTTAAACGATCTCCAACAAGGTTTAAAAGTGTTAATTATTTCGGTATTTCTGTCTTTCTGTCCGCACTCTAACTCCCGTGAATATTTGTGGAATTCCTTGAAAATAATATATATTGTTCTAGTTCACTATCGGATGTTGCCTATTGAAAATGAAGTGCATACCTCTACTGGTTTGTGCACAGAGACGGCCGAAAACACTCCAAAGCATTGTGTTCTATGACAGGTATTTCTATGAATTATATTTTAATTTCTTTATTTTACACAATTTTGAATGGAATTGAAATATAATATTCAAGTTCACAATCGGATGTTTGCTACAGAAAACGGAGTAAATACCTTCACTAGTTTGTGTACACTGTTATACGAAAATATTCCAAAGCACTGTGTTCAATGAGAGGTATTTCTATAAACCAAATTTAATAACTTTAATTTGCACAAATCTTAATGAAATTGAGTGTATGACTTAATGTTATTCGCATGAACAAAAGAATGCTTTCTACAGAATGTAGTATGATAAGCATTAGAATTACAGTGTTACACCAAAAATATCCAATTACATTTAGGCATTTTATTGGAATTTTGGTGGAATTGCATTTTCGTTTACATGAAACGATTTAACACTCTTTAGCAATATTTTAATGTGAATATTCTTTCAATTTGTGTAATTATCTGCTCGATTGTCCATCTGTCTATCTGTCCGTCTGCTCATCCCAATCAACCATAAATATTTTCGGAATTTTTAAAAAATTATATATGTTATTCATATTTACTATGTAACCTGTTAAATATATGGAACCTATTATATACATATTTAAAATAGCATTAATAAATCCTATACAACTGGTTTTTGTAAAGGGTCACCCAAAAATTTTCAATGCATTCCATTTTAGGACAGGCATATTTATAAATTACATTTAAAGAACTTCTACAGTAAAAGTCATAAAGAAATTGACATTTATTGTTAATATGCTAAAACAATGTTTTATGTGGAATATGATATTGTTAACTTTCAGATTTACAGGGCCATACTAAAATATTTAGATACATTAAAGGCTGCATTTAAAGACTAAGGGATACGTTTTACGGGAGATCCTTGACTCGAAGGGAAAGCTCAGCACTTATCTACTTATACGAAAGACATTTTATAATTGACTAGTTTTTGCTATTATAATTAATACTTTTTAATTGTTCACAATGATGGGTAAAAATTACCCCCATTGTGTACATTTATACGATATTTCGACTTATTCTGCGATATTTAGGGGGATTTTCATCAAAAGTCGATATGCACTAATTTATGTTAATGGGCAACTACATATAAATTTGCCTTAAATTCTATGAATTAGTTCTTGTGGTTGAACTTCCGTAATATTTTTTTCACTGGCACATAGACACACACACACATATATGTATATATATTAAATATCACATCTTTTTCTGAGAATCCCAATTCGTGTAAATACATCGAAATCCAGAAGTCGAAACTTTTATGACTAAAGTACTTTCCTTTATTAAATACAGAAGAAATTAATAACGAATAGAATTTTATAAAATTTCGCATCTACTCTGATTCTCAGACAGGGTTGTTCGGTTTTTTCCATAGTGGAAAAAACCGTCCCGTACAAAATACCGTTTTGTCCACTTTTGTCCACTATTAATTATTTGCGTGTACTAAATTAAAAATTATGTTTGTTCTTTCCATATTAAAACAATTCTTTAATTATATGTGTATACGTGTAAGGCTTATGAAATACAGTCACCTGGTTGCCATTGGCGACCATTATTTTTTAACTGGCAATGTTTACAACTTTAAGAAAATTCAACTTTTTTTTTTTTTTTAAATATATATTTTTTGGTGAAAGAATTGGTCCCAGAATCGGGTTGCGATTCTATTTTCGAAGTAGGCTAACTCTTGCTGTTTTGATTCTTGCTTCTCTCATCGCTTTTTTAGACACTGTGTTGAATCAAAACACCATTAGGGTATTTACACATCTCCGTGCATGTTTCTTTTCTTGCATGTGCTTTCATAAATTCACTCAAGCAGAATGACATATGGGATTTAGTTGAGGTTTTACCAGGGATGAAAATAGTAGGATGCAAATGGGCATTCAAACCAAAATATAACAGTCCGGGCCATGTTGAAAAATACAAAGCCAGGCTGGTTGCAAAGGACTTTTCACAGAAATAAGGAATAGACTACGATAAGACTTTCGCCTCAGAGGCATCTCACACAACTTTGAGAAGTTTTTTGGCAATAAGTCTTTATAAGAATTTAAGTCTTAGACATATTGATATCAAAACTGTATTTTTACACGGTGAATTTAGTGAAGATGTTTATATGCATCAGCCAGAAGGATACGTGGTATCCGGGGAAGAACATAAAATGTGCAAATTAAAAAAGGCAATATACGGGCTAAAGCAGGCCGCGAGAGCATGGAATTTAAAACTGAATGAGTCAATACTTAACTTAGGTTTTAATCAGAGTCAATTCGATAAATGTCTTTATAAACGCAAACAAAACGATGTAACTACTTATGTACTTGTGTATGTCGATGATTTGTTAATAGCGGGGAATGATCAACAAATAAATGAAATTATAAACAATCTACAACAAGAATACCCGTTAACAGACTTGGGAGAAGCAAAACAATATCTTGGGATAAATATTAGTCGTCCTAATGAAAATACAATGACTCTTGATCAAACACACAAAATACAAGAACTTATAGTCAAATACAGTTTAGAAAATTCAAAACCTACAGTTTTCAAAACCAATTCAAAAACCAATTAATCTTAAATTGACATATAATAATATTGAAGAACCTGTCTTGAGGGTATATGCAGATTCCGATTGGGGAAACGATCCCAGTGATCGTAAGTCTACAACAGGAAATTTATTTTGTATAGGAATAAATAGGAAATATTTCTACAGTAAGAAAAAATCGTTTGCATGGAGAATTTTATTTTCACAACAGTTATATTTTTGGAAGTTTTTTTTTATCTTCTGATATTTAGAATTTTTGTTTAGATGCAAAAATGCGCTTTTAAAAAGGCAGTGGATGGAAGGATACATTTCTTTTCTCTCTTTTACCAAAGAGAGTTTTTAGTGAAATCTTTATGAAAAGCATTTATCAGGAGAAAAACGGAAAAATGTCTCAACAATAGATGAATCTTGGGTCTATTTAACTGGTTGCAAAAAAAAAAAAGATCAATTTATTATCACAAAAGTGGAGGAAAAAATTTTTGCTACATGGTTCAAAGCATCAAAAGAAAGTTTTTCTAAAGGATTTATGATTGCCACTGGTTTTTCATACAAGCGCATGATAAAGCAAAAAAAAAATGTGACAAAAATGTCAAAATCAGCTCTAAATACTATCAAGAACATATTTTAATTCCAATTTTTAAAAATGAAAATCCAGATCTTTATCCACAATGCTATCAATCCGTTGAACTGTATCAAGACAAAACAAGCAGCCATACATCACAATCCGCAATTGCTCTTCTAGAAAAAAATGGAACAAAAAACGGGAATTAAAACCATACCCTTCACTGATATTCCTGCTAAATCGCCTGATGTATCACTGTTGGATTTTTGTGTTTTTCGACTCTTAAAATCAACATTATCGAAACACCGACCTACAACGCTTTGTGGACTTTGGAAAGCCGTTCAAGAGGAATAGAAAAATATACCTCTTCCGATATTATAAAAAGCGTTATTGTCATAGAAATTACGATGTAGAATGATAATTAAGAACAAGGGCTATCAAACTGAATAAATAAAACACGAAATATGAGTAAAATTGCTTCAGTACACTCCATCAAAATCGTCTAAAAAATGTGCGAACAGACTCTGTACTATATATTGGTCCAGTAAAAAGCAAAATTCTGTATCGATGTCGTCAGCAGAAGCGGGATATATTTCCGCAGCAAGTGCCGCACAGGAAGTTAAATGGCTTATAAACCTTTTTGAAGAACTTGACTTGCAGCAAAACTGTCCTATTACACTTTATGAAGACAATCTTTCTTGCATCAAACTGGCTGAAAATGACAAGTTTGGACATAAAACAAAACATATAGAGTTAAGGTACCATCTGATTCGAGACCTTGTTCAACAGCGCATAATAAAGATTGAATATTTCATTACGGAAAATATGATCGCCGACACACTCACCAAGTCTCTGCCGAGACATTCCTTTCGAAAATTGCGAATTTCTTTTTTGAACTGTGATTAAATGTCATCGAGTTTACGCAGGGGTGGTGGTGAGAAAAATACTCAAACGACATTCTTTCAATTATTACAAAAACTTTCTTTTTCATATTATTCCAAAAATATTTCATTTGACTCTTTTTTCTTCTTGCATATATACATCTACATTAGAGTGTCGCTATGACGCATTTCTTGTGATTGGCCGTCTGTATTCTATGTACATATAGTGAAGTCTGTTCGTTTTTTTCTCTCTTCGATATTTACTTTTAATAAAAATGTAGTTAAAGCAAACATGTGGGTTCATCTTTGTATTCCCACAATATAATATAATATATACTTATTATTCACAAACGAAGCCAAAGGAGGCTGGTTTCACTTATTTGAAACACTATTATTTATATATTTAAAATTATCTTTTGAATAGTTTAGCAGAAAAGATATTTATTATGAAAACAGAGGTTCTTTTTCATGTATGGAATACATCTGTTCCTGAAAGCCGAAGTAACAGAGGATACTCATAAACAAGGTGAGTGCATTTTACTTACCTTATAAACCTTGTTGAACTATTTTATAGGATATATTACATATATCAAAATAAGTCAATTAAACATTTGATACATGATTTAAATAATTCTTTTGTCATTCTCAATATATACAACTGGTTTGTGTACAGATACATCTCACATAAAATACCAGTTCATTGCGTTTTAGGAGAGACGTTTTTATCAATCACATTTAAATAACTTTCTACAGTAAAAATCATAAAGAAATTGACATTTATTGTTAATATGCTAAATTACTGTTATGTATAGAATAGGATATACTTAACCTTCAGATTTACATGGATATACTGAAGTGTTAATATAGATTAATGGCTGAATTCTGTTTGTGTTAAGAATTTTTAAATTTTTCCAACAAGGCTTATGAATTAATTTAGTCTATTTGTATGCCTTTCAGTCCTTTTGCCTGCCCGTTATTTGACAACGTAAGTGAAGGAGATTGAAAGTTGTACGATTCAACATGCACATACAGTTGGAAAATGTTAATAATCAATGCGCACCGCATGGTTTTTCGTTCTCGGAATTTAATTAAACTTATTTTTAGTTCTAAAAATTCTTAGACAGTTCTCTAGACAATTTAATCTTTTTTTATGTAATAAATTGTACATTTTTTATGCAAATGTATTTTAATAAGGATGTTAATGATGATAATAATAATAATAATAATAATAATTATTATTATTGAAAACTTTGCTTTGTCAATGAAAATGTTTGATTATTAGTATGTACTTTCTATTTAAAAAAAGAAAAAAAAAAACTAACATAAATTCTTTTAGACTAATAAATGTTGAAGAAATACTAAAGAAAAATCCATACCACTATTTACTGATAATAATCATCGGTTTATTTATTCAGAGATAAGTATTAAAAAGAGTATTATTGAAAATATGTAATGTTACACTTTTTGGCACTCCTTATTTCAGATTCATTCAAAATTGTTTTCGGAAATGTATTTATATATATGTATAAAAGAAAAAATATATAATTTTTAAAATTTTTTCATTTCAAAATAAACATTTGACTAGTGCATTCTTCATTAAAATACGCTCACTATTAAATATTGAACTGTCATTTCCTCAAAATCTAAACCATATAGAAATTTTGGTCCTATTTTAGTTTAGAGCATATTGCGCTATATTCACTTTAATACACAATGTGAATAAATGTATTAAATATTTTCTTAAACCAAGTTCAAAATTTAAATTTAAAAATTTCCAAAGAACGTAATTTTTAAAATAAAAAAAAATCTCACATTAACTTTATACTGTTGTCTTGAATTTCTACGAAAGAAAAAATCAAGAGGATAAATTTCTCCTTTTGGACAGAGTTCTGCTCTTCTAGTTGGTGGACGAGAAGTACCGGGTTCGATCTGAGGTCGCATTCGTCGACCTTACTGTTCGTAGTTTTCAGTGTTTTTTCCGAAACCCGCGTAAATACAGGCTAAGACCTTTTAGAAAGAATTTTACGAAGGACTCTCTAACCAGGCCTAGGATTCTCGTATTGTCATTTAGTGATAATCCTAACACAAAAACCCTGTTTTGGACATTTTTATGGGGAGTATATTTTAGTGGTGAGCGGAATGTTTAAATTAATCCATGAAAACATTACACAAGCATATATCAGGGGTTATTGTGCATGGATTTCTCAACATTCCTATTTAGAAAATTAATTTTTTATATTATTTTTTCTGTGACTATGTTACAGTCAAATTACTGTACCGTAACATCTAACTTTTCTGATTTTTAAACACCACTTGAAAAAAAAAAAATAGTTATCTTAATTTTATTCACTTTTCCTGTATATAATGCATAGGATAAATAAATCTCTTTCAAACCAGAAATTTTAATTAGAAAAAGATAGTATATTTGAACTGAAGAGAAAAAAAAAAATAAATAAATAAATAAATAGATAAATTTTATCTGTCTATCTATATACATATATATATATATACAATTTCCTCTGTCAGAAGCATTGTTTTTAAACTAAATCCATTCATTTAAAATTGTTTTAACCGATTTTTAAACTTTTGTTCTTTCTGTGTTTGATAGATAGCAGAAGTATTCCGAAATTTAAAAATTACTATTTCAGAGGTGGCGATATGCTGAAGTCACCATATATTCCTTAATAAGTGCAAGTGCATCTGGCTGCTTTGATTATGCACTCGTGCCTACTTTTTTAATCGGAGGAAATACATTGTTGTATTTTTGGAATGAAATGAATATTGCGAGTTTTAACCATTTTATAGTATCTACGTACTCAGACAATTATTTAATAAATTAATTATTATTTGAATTTAATGAAGTTAACAAACAGATGTTTCAAACTTAAAATTTCTCGAAAATTAAAAATGCTGTTTTTTCTTTTTACATACTTATGATGCTATTATTATTTAGGTGTCTGGCCCATAGCTGTCAAAATTTCTAAATTTTGACCCAAGAACTCTAGCGCGTTCGTATCTGCTGCTATCACATTTCAATTAACCCTTTAACGTTCACTACTTAATTTATTTTAAAAATTACTAAACTAATTTTAAAAATGGCTTTTAGACACATAGCTAATCATAAATATTTAAAAAATAAAAAATTAGCATTTTTCCTTTTCGAGAAATTTTCGGTTTGAAACATCTGTAAGTAAACCTTATTAAATTCAAATAATATTTAATTTAATAAATAAACCACTTTATAATGAACATTATCGACAACAAAAACTCGCAAAAGTTGCATAGATCCCAACATTTCATTTTATTCCGGAGTATTTTAACCCTTTGTGGAGCAAGGTAATTAGGATCATTTAAATTACACTGCCACTGGAATTTACGAACATAATTAGAATAGAAGAAATTTTAAATTTTCATATTTTCTTCTCTTGTTTGTCTTTCTTATTCTCGTGCTGACTGGAGTCTAGCGAATTTTTTTTTTTCTTCTGCATCTGGTAACTGAACGCATTCTGTTTCTCCATCTTCGGTTCGCTGAGGGGTGGGGCATGTCCATATTGGCCCCGGGAACTCAGCACTCATCCAACTCTCGAATGTGTTGAAAAAAAGAGCCTTTTATGCTATGCTGTAAATGTAAATTTTTGCTAAAAAGTTTCCGGGATAAGTTTTTGCACTTGAGAATTAAATTAGGTGTTCCATCAGCGGGAACACTGCGACTGAAAGGGTTAAGAGAAATTGATTACTTATTATTATTATTTTTTTTTTAAGTAGATTTATTACTAGGCAGATATATTAAGGTATGCAATTCAGAAAATTTTTAGATTTCCAGTTTTCGATGAAGTTACACGCTTTGAGATATGCCGAACTCAGTTCGACCGGCTTCATCTGAAATCCTGTATTGCATAAACTCACCAAACCAAGCATGGTGTATGAGATGGATATTGTGTAAAACTGTGCTGTTTTAATTTGGGTGCATGTCGAAAATAAATTATGTTTGTGAGAAGGGAATTATTTTGCTTTGCATTGCGAAAAAAGGTCAAGTTTCGACCAATGGGCGATACTAGTTCATATTTAATCACTTGGTTATTATTCTTAGCAAACGATGCAGTAAAGGCAACTGATGTATATATACACTTAATATACCGACAATATTCAACAGACTAAATTATTATACGCAAAATCCTGTTGTTAGGATGCGAAGCTTTAGAAAAAAGCCTAAAAGCCGCTTTTGGTTTGCTTTTTTTTTTTTTTTTTCCCCTTGGTGAGAGAATGGGGGCGGGGGAAGGAAGTCAACACACATTGCATGTGGATGGGGGTATGTTTCATTTTATGTGTGTAGTGGGCATAGCTGCCAACATCCTAATTAATATTCCATAGCATTGTTAGAACTCGCATATCTTTTTTTTATTTTTACACCAGTCTTCAAGTATTTTTCTTTAATCGTAATTACATTTAGTAAGAAAGGGGCGGATCTTAACAATACTACGAAATATTAATTAAGATGTTAGCAGCTATGTTTGTAGGCTGTTAATTCATAAGGAAAGCCAGAAGACGGAGTTTACTCTTCAAAGTAGAAAAATGCCCTAACAATAATATCTTAAAGCAGGCGGGGCTCGTTTCTCAAATATATCACTTCTTTTTTTTTTTTTTTTTTTTTTCTCAACACTTTGACTGCCATGGCTATCATATGTGATAGCCAGTGATGTTTCCTTTGGGACACTGGCTACCAAATATGATAGCCATGGTGTTTCAAAAGTTCAGGTCTTGGCTGTGGAAGAATTTACACTAACTTTCATGGGGTGCTTTTTGGAACCCAAGATGAGAATCCATCTCCCGATGTGTTGCAAAATGTGTCAGATTGAAAAACATTGTTTTTATATATAATTTTATGTTGAAAAAAAAAATACAAATTACACAAAAAAAATTTTGGTCCCGTGGTGAATATTTGCAATATTTGCTTGGCAGTCAAAGTGTTAAAAAATAAATTTCGGAAATGATTCTACTTTCTTGCTACACCGTTGCTTCTATGCTGCGAAAACAACAGTGTTCTAGATCCACTTGTAGATTACGCGGGAGCAGTCCTAGTTTTCTTATTATATTTTATTTGAAAAAGTTTGACACGGAAGCACATGCAGGGTGAGTGTCTACCAGTACAATTTTTCCCTTACTCTTCTATCGATATATTTATATAGTAAAATTATATTGTATGTTTCCACGATTAATTAAAGTTTTTCACATGATTATATTGGTTGTAGACAGGGGTCGTATTCTCGGTACTTTTTTCAAGACACTCTCAGGAACAAAGAAATTTTTAATTTATCCCTAACACAACTATTACTCATTAATATCCGCCCTAGATAATCATAACGCATTACTATAAAGTATATAGATGTATCTCTGAAAAAAGTGGTGGTAAAAAAAAGGAAATTTTTTATCTTTGAGAGTGTCTAGAGAAAAGGGAGGAGAGTACGACCCCTGGGAGAGTCAGGAAAAAGGGGCGGGTCAGTGGACACCCTGACGCGTGACTGAGTCTTACATCTTCTTCTGCAAAAGGATGGTTACTAATGATAGAGTTCCCACTTGTCAGTATTTTGAGTACAGGAAATTTCGAAAAGAATTCTCTTAAAATAATTTCTTAAGATTGACCTTAATTAATCGTGAAAAAATATTATATATATACAATATTAAAAATTCCATGTGTCCAGAAAAGTGACGGGTGGGAGGCCTATAATGGGGTGGGAAGTCTTGAATTTCAATTCAGAGCGAAATAGAAGATAAAGAAAAAAAAAAAAAAAAAGAAAAGAAAGAAAGAGAGAGGAAGAAAAAGAGAAAGAAAGAGATCACATAAACATGAGGAATACTACAGCTTATCATAAAATGAAGCAGAAAATCATAAAAACTAGAAAGGTTAAGGCCAACGTTACACGACTCACAAAAAACTCAGGGATAGCAAATATATATATATATATATATATATATATATATATATTAATATGCGTTTTCTTTTTCAGTGGAATCACACAAACCGTCCCTAACGCAGCTAGAACTGAAAAAGTCAGCCTGTTTCTTTTCTTATCAATAACTCTTCACTAGTGTCATTCATTCTTCTTTTAGTTAAACTAAATATAGTAATAATAAATTTGTGATAATTAGTGAAACACTACTACGAAATAAATACATACATAAATAAACAGGATTAAATGCATTTGGATATGTTAGCGTGATGATATACTAAATTTTATATTGTGAATAGATTAGCATATTTTATAAATATAATTAAAGAAACGAAAACAACTGCTTTCTTTTCCTCTTATTATATATTTATTTATTTCAAACTTTAAAGCTTTATTCTTTTCCTTGCTCTTATTCGTTCTCTTATTCCTTCGAAGTAATACTTAATTCTATCTTTTAAAATATTATATATGGAACTAATTCATTTTATGGATTTGTTACAGGAAGTCGGCGTGGTCTTTTTTAAAACAGCACCTTTTTCAACAGAAAACATTATAAATCATTTTCAGAGTTATATTCGATTAATTAATTCGGAGATTATTTTATAAAAACATAGGTAAACATAAAAATGACTGCGCTGAAGCTTTTTAATATTTTATAATTTATTATATTTTTATTTACTTTTTTTAAATTAAAATGAGTATTTCTTTAAAAATTCTGTTTCTCTCTCTCTCTCTCTCTCTCTCTCTGTGTCTCTCTCTCTATATATATATTATAAAAGAAATATCTTTTAAAAAGTTTAAAAATTCTTATTAAAGAAAAAAAAGAAATAAAGTATTAAAAAGAAAGAAATTAAAAGAAATATATCTTAACACCAGAAAAATAATATATTTATATAAAATTGCTTTTTCGTTGCATGTGGTGTTTCAGAAATATAAATTTATTAAAACGTTTCAAGTTCACTGTCTTTCGACACAGTATTAAATTTAAATAGGATTTTGGGCAACAAACCGAGATTTTCTTTGACGTCAAATGTTCTCTCTTAGTGTCGGCACATGGTTAATTGTCTACCACATTCAGCGATTATTGTAATGCGAGCTCCTAATCATTATTTTTAGCCGTTGTTTAATTTTGTCCCTTTAAAGTTTTATACTTTTTTCTTACTCTTACTCGTAATCTTATTATTTTCATCTATATTCAACAGAAAAAGTATTGATTTCATAAAAATTCTCAACTTCAGGTTATTAATGTATTTAAAAGTATGGAGAGGTCTAGAACGATTTTACCAAATTTAGAAAATGTCTGTCTGTGTGTGCGACAAATTTTTGTGTCCACTGTATCTCAGGAACCACTGTACAGAATTTCATACAAATTGGAACGTTGTTGCATCTTGATATGAATTAATACGTGTGAAAATCGTCCAAATTGTGGCGATGCCATCTCCTTTTTTTAAGTTTTTAAAATACAATGTACTAAATTACTAAAACATAATGTATTCCAATTAACTGAAATCGACTACTTATTTTTTTTTAAATGGATTTATTACTGTATTTTCTGCAATATATAAGAAGAAAGTATAAGATTAGGAAAAACTTTTGATTTCCAGTTTTCGAGGAATTTAGATGTTTTGAGATATCATTGCATTCAAATTAAGAGAAATTGACTTTTTTTTTTTTTTCTCTAGTTTTATGTAGATTTATTATTAGTGGATTTATCAAAGTATACAATTCAGAAAAATTTTTAGATTTCCAGTTTTCAATGAAATTACACGTTTTGAAGTTTGCTGAAATCAATTCGACTGGCTTCATCTCAACTTCTGTATTGCATAAACCCACAAACCAAATATGGTTTATGAGATGGATATTATGTAAATCTATGATGTTTTAATTTGGGTGCATATCGACCGACAACTGTCGCTGTTGCGCTGCAACTTAATTCTGTTTATGAGAAGGTAATTATTTTGCTAACCTTTTCAAATGTGGTTGGGTTTGACCACTGGGTAATACTAATTCATATCAAATCACTTGATTCTTATTCTTAGCAAACGATGCGGTAAAAGCTACTGATGTATATGTACACATAATCATAACCACCTTACAGGGTTGCCAAATTTGGCCTTTTTTTTATTCAATAGTCACCAATAATTTTTATTTGTAACATTTGACTAATCATTTCGAAGATTGATAGCGTATTATGTTTATCAAATGCCACTTCTGAAAATTATTGGTGACAATTGAATAAAAAAAAAAGAAAAATTTGGCAACCCTGCCTCCTTAACTAGCCTTCCACGTGGCGAAGAAACTTACAACAGTTCAAGTGGTAGACAGTGCAACCACGTACATATTCCCGATTTTTTAATTCAAATTACACCAATAATTTTAGGAAGTGACATACAATATATATAATCGACGTTTTTTCGATTCTATTTGCCTTTTCTATATATCAAATCCCACTTTAAAAAACTTATGGTGGCTATTGAATAAAAAAGTCGCGCCATCTGTACCAGATGGCTCTGCCTACCACCAACGTTCATAGACACGCGGAAGGCTTCTAGTTTAGAAGGCTATAACTTAATATACTAACGATAGTTAAGAGATTAAATTACAATATGCAAAATCCTGTTGTTAGGATGTGAAGTTTTAGACGATCGCCTAAAAGCTGCTTTTTTTTTTTTTTTTTTTTTTTTTCTTGATGAGAGAGGGGCTTGGGATAGGGAGTGAACACATTGAATGTGGATGTGGGTATATTTCATTTTATGTGTGTAGTGGGCATAGCTGCCAACATCCTAATTAATATTCCATAGCATTGTCAGAACTCGCCCTTTTTTTTTTTTTTTTCACACCAGATTTAGAGTATTTTTCCTTAATCGTAATTAAATTTTGGGAGAATTACTCGAAAAATAAAGAGTATGGGATAAGGTGCGGGTACCAACAATACTACAAAATACTAATTAAGATGTTATCAGCCATGTTAGAAGGTGATTAATTCATTGGGATAGCCAAAAGATGTACTCTTCAATGCAGGAAAATGCCCTAACAAAAATATCTTAAAGCAGGCGGGGCTCGTTTGTCAAATATATGACTATATATATATATATATTAACTACTAAATTTCGTAAATGGTTCTACATTTTTGCTACACCGTTACTTCATTGCTGCCAAAACATCAGTGTTCTAGATCTACCTGTAGATTACTCGGGTGCAGTCCTACTTTTCTTATTACTCGATTTGAAAAACTGACACGGAAGCTCTTGCAGGGTTAGTGTCTACCGACACAATTTCTTCCCTTACGCTTCAATCACACTATTTATATAGTAAAATTATGTAGTATATTTCCACGATTAATTAAAGGAAAGTTTTTCACATGATTATGTTGGTGGGAAAGCAGGTGTCGCACTCTCCGTCCATTTCTCAGGACACTCTCCGGAATAAAAAATTTTTAATATATTTCTACTACTACTCTTATGCATTAATCTCCGCAATGTATAATCATAGCGCGTTACTCAAATATGTACATAGATGTATTTCCGCATAAAATTAGTGGTGGCAAAAAAAGCTGATTTTTTTTTATCTTCCAAAGTGTCCTGAAAAAATGGTGGAGAGTACAACCCCTGGGAAAGTCAGTGGACACCTTGACTTGTGACTTATTCACGCATCTTTTTATGCAGAAGGATGGTTGCTAATAGCAGATAGCCCGCTTGTCAGTTTTTGACCACTGGAAATTTCGAAAAGAGTTCTGTTAAAGGAATTTCTTAATATTAGCCATTAATCGTGAAAAAAAAAAAAAAAAAACTATTAAAAATTTCTCTTGCACAAAAAAGTGATAGGTGGGACGTCTTGAATTTAAATTCATTGTCAATTAGAAGGGGGAAAAAAAGAGAGAGAAAGAAAGAAAGAGGTTACAGAAACATGAGGAATAATACAGCTTATCAAAAAATGAAACAGAAAATCATAAGAGCGAGAAATTTTAAGGTCAGCGTTACACAGCTTGCAAAAAGCTCAGCGATAGCAAAAAGAAAAAAAAAAAAATATTCTATGTGTGTTTCGCTTTTCAGTGGAATCACACAAACCATCCGTTTCTTTTTTTTTTTTATTAATAACTCTTCACAAGTGTCATTCTTTTTTTAGTTAAACTATTGGGTTGCTCGATAAATAATGTTGTTTTTTAAAACCTTCGCTTCTAAAAACTAAGGCTTCTTCGAACGTGAAAGTTTTCAACTTACCGAAAGATAGCAAAAGATTATCCAACAAAATGGTCAATATATCATTTGTTTGTTGTTAATATAAATAAATTCACTTTGAAAAACATGAAAAAAAAAACGACAGTATTTATCGAACAACCCAATAAGTATGGTAATAATAAATTTGTGATAATAAATGAAACATTACTATGAAATAAATACATACATGATAAAACAGGATTAAATGCATTTGGATATGTTGTCGTAATGAAATACTAAATCTTGATTTTGTGAATAGATTGGGATATTTTAATACATATAATTATAGGAAGGAAAACAACTACTTTCTTTCCCTCTTATTATTTATTTCTTTTGTTTCTTTTCCACTTTAAAGTTTTATTCTTTTCCTTGCACGCATTGTTTGTCTTATTCTTTCCAAATAATACTTAATTCTATGTTTTAAAACATTATATGTGGAACTACTACAATATATGCATATGTTACAGGTGGTCGTCGTGGTCTTTTTTTAAAACACCTTCTTCAACAGAAAAAATTAAAAATCCTTTTCAGAGTTATGTTCGATTGAATATTTCGGAGATTGTTTTATGAAAACATTGGTAAACAAAAAAGTAACTGTGCTCAGCCTTTTTATTATTTTATAATTTAATATAGTAGTTTCATTTTTTTTTTTTTTTCTTTTCTTTTCTTTTAAATTAAAATGAATATTCCGTCAAAAACTTTATTAAAAATTCTTCTTAAAATAAATAAGTAAAGAAAGAGATAAAGAAAAGAAAAAAATAACTTATCAGAAAAATAATATATTTATAAAAAATTGCTTTTTCGCTGCTTGTGGTGGCATGGAATTTTTTTTTTTTTTTTTTTTTTTTTTTTTTTAAGTTGAAAACTTTTCATGTACGCTGTCTTTCAAGACAGTATTAAAATTAACTCTGGTATTGGAAAACAAACCGAGATCTTTCTCGGCGTAAAATGTGCTCGCTTACGGTTGGTCGCTGTTTAATTTTCTACCACATTTAGTTATCTTTAGAATGCCAGATTCTATTCATTATTTTTAGCTGGTGTTTAATTTTGTCACTTTTAAGTTTTATACTTTTTTCTTATTAAGGGGAAAGCACACATTATCTCCGCTCCCACCGGATTATTTTTACAATTATTTTTTACTTCTTGTCATAGAAATTCGACGCTTTGACGAGGAAATATTTTTTATAAAAAATGAACGGTGTAAAACAATTCAATTTATTCACTGTTATGAGACACAAGAATTCTTTTAAAATAATTTTTAATGAGAATTTTCTCTTTATTATAGGAGGAAAGTATTTTTTAAAAAATAACGGTGTGAGTATACATAATGTGTGCTTCCCCCTTAATCAGGCTCTGGTGTTAACTGTATCTCAGGAACCACTGTACAGAAGCAGAATTTCATACAAATTGGAATGCAGTTGCTTAATACCTGTGAAAATCGTCCAAAAAGGGGCGATGCCATCCTGCTTTTTCTAAGATTTTAAAACATGATGTACTAAATTACTGAAACATAATGTATTAAAATTAATTGGAATCGACTACTTATTATTATTGTTATTATTTTAAAATGGATTTATTACTATGTCTTCTGCATATATAAGAACGTAAAAGATTTGGAAAAACTTTTGATTTCCGGTTAATGATGAATTTACACGCTTTGAGATTTGCTTGCATTTCTATTAACTGAAATTGGCTACTTATTTTTAAAACAGTGAATTTCTTACTAACTTCTGCTTGTATAAGAAAAAAGTAGAAGATACGTAAAAAATTTCGATTTCCGGTTTTCGATGAATTTACACATTTTGTGATATCCTTGCATTTAAAATAAGATAAATTTACTATTTCTTTTTTCTTTCTTTTCTTTATTTTTTTTTTAAATATGATTTATTATTAAGTACATTTATTAAAGTATACAATTCAGAAAAGTTCTTAGATTTCCGGGTACAGGTTTTGAGATATGCAGAACTCAATTCGACCAGCTTCATCTCAACTTATGTATTGCATAAACTCACCAAACCAAACATGGTGTACGAGATGAATATTATGTAAAACTATGCTGTTTTATTGTGGGTGCATATCGGCCGACAAGTGTCTGCTGTACTGCAATGTAATTCTGATTATGTGAAAGCAATTTTTAGCTTTGCATTGCAAAAAGTGATCGAGTTTCGGCGACTGGGCGATACTAGTTCATAGTAAATTACTTGATTCATATCCTTAGCCAACAATGCGGTAAGAGATACTGATGTATATATACATTTAATATATGGACGATAGTTCAAAGATTAAAGTAGAATACGAGAAATCCTGTTGTAAGATAATGCGGAGTTTTAGAAAAACGGATCGTACTCTCTGCCTTTTTTCAGGACACATTCAGAAAAAAAAAAAAATCATTCATTCCTAGCACTACTTTTTTCCGCCCTGTATAATCATAGCCAATACTATAAACATATGTAGATATATTTCTGCATAAATTTAGTTGGTAATTAAAGGGGAAAGTTTTTATCTTTGGGAGTGTCCTAAAAAAGGGAGGAGTGTCAAGAAAAAAAGGCGGGTCAGTCGACATCCTGACTTCTAACTGAGCCACGCCTCTTCTTCTGCAGAAGGATGTTAGCTGATGGTAGAGTTCCGACTTTTCAGTTTTATGAGCACTGGAAATTTCGAAAAGAATTCTCTTAAAAGAATTTCTTAAGATTGAACTTAAAAAGGCGTGAAAAATAAATAAATAAATAAATAAAATCTATTAAAAACTACCCGTGTCCAGAAGAGTGACAAGTTAGAATCCCATAATGGGGTGGGAAGTCTTGAATTTAAATTCACTGCTAAACATAACTTAAAGGGGAAAAAGAGAGAGAGAGAGAAAGAAAGAAAGAGATCACAGAAACATGAGGAATAATACACCTTATCATAAAATGCAGCAGAAAATCATAATAGCTAGAAAGTTTAGGGTCAGCGTTACACAACTCACAAAAAGCTGAGGGATTAGTATATATATATATATATATATATAACTATTCATGTGTATTTAGTATTTCAGTGGAATCACACAAACCGTCCCTAACACAGCTCGAACTGACAATCTCAGCCTGTTTCTTTTCTCATTATTAACTCTGCCAAAGTGTAATTTTTCTTTTAGTTAAACTAAATATGGTAAAAATAAATTTGTGATAATAAATGACACATTAGTAAGAAATAAATACATACATAAAAAAACAGAGTTAACTGCATTTGGATAGGTTGAAGTAATGAAATACTAAATCTTGATTTTGTGAATAGATTGGTATATTTTAATAAATATAATTATAGAAATGAAAACAACTGTTTTCTTTGCCTCTTATTATTTCTTTCTTTTCTTTCTTTCCTACTTTAAAGTTTTATTCTTTTCCTTGCTCTTATTCGTTGTCTTATTCTTTTCAAATAATACTTAATTCTGTCTTTTTAAATATTATGTATGGGAACTAATACATTATATGCATTTGTTACAGCAGGTCGGCGTGGTCTCTTAAAACAGCACCTTTTTCAACAGAAAAAGTTTAGAAATTATTTTCATCGTTATATTCGATTAAATAATTTGGAGATTGTTTTACAAGAACATAGGTAAACAAAAAAGTGACTGGTCTGAGGCTTTTTATTACTTTATAATTTATTATATTTTAATTTTTTTTTCTTTTAAATGCAATGAGTACTCCTTTAAAAATTTAAAAAATTCCTCTTAAAATATATAAAGAAAACTAATGAAAAGAAAAAAAAAATCTTAACATCACAAAAATAATATATTTATATAAAATTGCTTTTTCGCTGCATACGGTGGATTTAACAATAAAATTAAGCAAACCTTAAAACATTTCCATAGCTTCCAATTTTTTATTTTATTCTGAAATACTTTGAGCCCTGCCTTTAATACGCAAATCTTTAAAAAAAAATCTCCAATATATAACTTCAACAAAATAAGAAAAAGTTACTTTTAGAAAAAAAGTGGTACGAAATAAAAGCGGGGTTAAAAATACTCCGGAATAAATTAAAATATTGGCAGCTATGCTATTCAAGTACGCTGTCTTTCCAGACACTATCAAAATTAAATCTGAAAGTGGAAAGCAAATCGAGGTCTTCGGCGTAAAATGTTCTCGCTTACTATCGGCAGCTGCTTATTTTTCTACCACATTTAGCGATTTTTGGAATGCAAGCTCCTAATCATTATTTTTAGCCAGTGATTTCGAAAACTTTGACACGGAAGCACTTGCACGGTGAGTGTTTACCGAAGCAATTTCTTTCCTTACACTTCCATCACTATATTTATATAGTAAAATTCTGTAGTATGTTTACACGATTAATTAAAGGAAAGTTTTTCGCATGATTTATGTTGCTGGTAGAACAGGGGTCTTCGTCGTTTTTCAGAGGAATATATATATATATTTAATTTATCCGTACCACTACTTTTATGCATTAATCTCCGCGCTACATAATCATAGCACATTGCTATAAATATATATAGATATATTTTTGCATAATGTTAGTGGTGGTAAAAAAGCCAGGTATATTTTATCTTTCAGAGTGTCCTAAAGAAGGGTGGAGAGTATGACCCCTGGGAGAGTCAGGAAAAAATGCGGGTTCGTGGAGACCTTGACTTGTGACTGAGTCCCACATCTTCTTATGCAGAAGGATGGTTGCTAATGGCAGAGTTTCCGCTTGTCTGTTTTTCAGCACTGGAAATTTCAAAAAGAGTTCTTAAAGGAATTTCTTAAGATTGACCTTAATTAATCGTTAAAAATGTAAAAAAAAAAATACACATAAATTTCCCGGTGCCCGGAAAAGTGGCGGGTGGAAAGTCTTAATTTAAATTCTCGGCCAAATAGAAGATAAAGAAAAGAAAAGAAAAAAAAAGAGAGAGAGACAGGAAGAGAAAGAGATGACAGAAACATGAGGAATACTTCAGCTTATCAAAAAATTAAACAGTAAATCATAATAGCCAGAAAGTCTAAGATCAGCGTTACACAGCTCACAAAAAACTCAAGGATAGAAAAAAAAAATTATTATTTCTTTTTTATGTGTGTTTCGATTTCAGTGGAATCACATAAACCGTCTCTGAGCAGCTCGAATTGACACAATTAGCCACTTCCTTTATTTCATTTTTTTTTTTTTTTTTTTTTTATTAATAACTTTTCACAGCAGTCTTTTTTTAGGGAATTTTTTTTTTTTTTATGGTAATTAAATTGAAAATTACTCTAAAAAAAGAGTGCGGAAATAGGGGCAAGTATCAGCAATATTATAGAATATTAAATAAGATGTTAGCAGCTATGATAATATGCGATTAATTCGTAAGGAAAGCTAAAAGACTCTTCAAAGTAGGAAAATGCCCTAGCATTAATACCATAGAGTAGGCGGGCTCGTTTCTCATATATATCACTATATATATATATATTTTTTTTTTTTTAATTAGTAAATTTCAGAAATGACTCTACATTCTTGCTACACCGTTACTTCAGTGCTGCCAAAACAGCAGTGTTCTAGATCCACTTGTCGATAACGCGGGAGCAGTCCTAGTTTTCTTATTACAGTAAAGCACCGTTTATACATCTTTCAAGGGACTGACGTAAAATGATGAATAAAAGAAAAGATGTATAAACGAAATTTTAATAATAACGTTTTGATTACTGCAAATTTAATGACACTTAAATATAATTGATATGAAAATATTGATTAATAAAGTTTCTTACGTTAGTAAATGCATATTATAATTTTATTTAAGACAATAATTAATTTAAAAAATGAATAAATAAAACTGTATAATCGACCTGTATAATCATAGCACATATTATAAATATATATATAGATATATTTCTGCATAAAATTAGTGGTGGTAAAAAAGGTGGAAATTTTTTTATCTTTGAGAGTGTCCTAAAATAATAATAATAATAAAAGGGAGAGTACGACCCCTGGGAGAGTTAAAAAAAAAAAAAAAAAAAAAAGGCGGGTCATTGGACACTCTGACTTGTGACTGAGTCACGCATCTTCTTCTGCAGAAGGATGGTTGCTAATGATAGAGTTCCCACTTGTCAGTATTTTGAGTGCAGGAAATTTCGAAAAGAATTCTCTTAAAATAATTTCTTAAGATTGACCTTAATCATGAAAAAAAAAAAACAAGAAAAAGAAAAAAGAAAAAAAAAAACAGAAAAATAAGAAAAGAAAAAAAAAGAAAGAAAAAAAAACTATTAAAAGTTACACGTGTCCAGAAAAGTGTCGGGTGAGAACCCTATAATGGGGTGGGAACTCTATAATGGGCTGGGAAGCCTTGAACACTGCCAAATATAAGTTAAAGAAAAAAGAGAGAGAGATCAAGAGAGAAAGAAAGAAAGAGATCACAGACACATAAGGAATAATACATCTTATCATAAAACTAAGTAAAAAATCATAATAGCTAGAAAGTTTAAGGTCAGCGTTACACAACTCACAAAAAGCTCAGGGATTTAAAAAAAATAAAAATTAAATAAAAATAAATATTATTATTCATGTGTATTTCGTTTTTCAGTGGAATCACACAAACCGTCCCTGACACAGCTCGAACTGTCAAAATCAGCCTGTTTCTTTTCTTATCAATAACTCTTAAAAAGTGTCATTCCTCTTTTAGTTAAACTAAATATGGTAACAATAAATTTGTGTTGATAAATGAAACATTACTATGAAATAAAACAGACATAAACAAACAGGACTAAATGCATCTAAATATGTTGGCGTAATGAACTAAATCCTGATTTTGTGAATAGAAAGGCATATTTATTAAATAAAATTATAGAAACGAAAACAACCGCTTTCTTTCCCTCTTATTCTTTCTTTCCTTTTTTTTTTCTTTTCGACTTTAAAGTTTTATTCTTTTCCTTTCTCTTATTCGTTGTTTTATTCTTTCCAAATAATACTTAATTCTGTCTTTTAAAATATTATATATGGAACTAATATATTACATGCATTTGCTACAGTAGGTCGGCGTGGTCTTTTTCATAACATCTTTTTCAACAAAAAAATGTAGACTTTATTTTTAGAGCTATGTTCGATTGAATAATTCATAGATTGTTTTATAAAAACATTATTAAACAAAAAAAGCGACTGCGATGAGGCTTTTTTTTATTTTATAATTTATTATATTTTAATTTTTTTTCTTTTAAAATAAAATGAGTTTTCCTTAATTCTTCTTAAAATAAATAAAGAAAGAAAACGAAAGAAAAGAAAAAAAAATCTTAACATAAAAAAAAAAATAATATATTTATATAAAATTGCTTTTTCGCTGCATACGGTGGTTCTAACAATAAAATTAAGCAAACCTCAAAACTTTTCCATAGCTTGCAATATTTTAATTTATTCCTAAGTGCTTTCAGCCCTGCCTTTAATTCGCACTTCTTAAAAGAAAAAAAAAAAAAAAATCTGCAATATATAACTTCGACAAAATAAGGAAAAGTTACTTTTAGAATAAAAGTGGTACGAAATAAAGGCGGGGTTAAAAATACTCCGGAATAAATTAAAATACTGGCAGCTATGCTTTTCAAGTACGCTGTCTTTCCAGACACTATCAAAATTAAATCTGAAAGTGGAAAGCAAATCGAGATCTTCGGCGTAAAATGTTCTCGCTTACTATGAGCAGCTGCTTATTTTTCTTCCACATTTAGCGGTTTTTGGAATGCAAGCTCCTAATCATTATTTTTAGCCAGTGATTTCGAAAACTTTGACACGGAAGCACTTCCACGGTTAGTGTTTACCGAAGCAATTTCTTTCCTTACACTTCCATCACTATATTTATATAGTAAAATTCTGTAGTATGTTTCCACGATTAATTAAAGGAAAGTTTTTCGTATGATTTATGTTGGTGGGAGAACAGGGGTCTCCGTCTTTTTCAGAACACTCTCAGGAATATATATATATATATATTTAATTTATTCGTACCACTACTTTTATGCATTAATCTCCGCGCTGTATAATCATAGCACATTGCTATAAATATATATAGATATATTTTTGCCTAATATTAGTGGTGGTAAAAAAAGCAGGTATATTTTATCTTTGAGAGTGTCCTAAAAAAGGGTGTAGAGTATGACCCCTGGGAGAGTCAGGAAAAAATGCGGGTTCGTAGACCCCTTGACTTGTGACTGAGTCACACATCTTCTTATGCAGAAGGATGGTTGCTAATGGCAGAGTTTCCGCTTGTCTGTTTTTTAAGCACTAGAAATTTCGAAGAGGTCTCTTAAAGGAATTTCTTAAGTTTGACCTTAATTAATCGTTAAAAAATATAAAGAAAAAAAAAATACAATTAAATTTCCCGGTGCCCGGAAAAGTGGCGGGTGGAAAGTCTTAATTTAAATTCACGGCCAAATAGAAGATAAAGAAAAGAAAAAAAAAAAAAAAAAAAGAAAGAGAAAGAGATGACAGAAACATGAGAAATAATACAGCTTATCATAAAATGAAACAGAAAATCGTAATAGCCAGAAAGTCTAAGATCAGCGTTACACAGCTCACAAAACACTCAGGGATACAAAAAAAAAAAAAAAAAAAAAAAAAAAATATTTTTTCTTTTCTATGTGTGTTTCGTTTTTCAGTGGAATCACACAAACCGTCCCTGACGCAGCTCGAATTGACACAATTAGCCACTTCCTATCTTTCATTTTTTTTTTTTTTATTATTATTAATACCTCTTCAGAGCAGTCTTTTTTTAGGGATTTATTTATTTATTTTTTTTTTATCGTAATTACATTGAAAATTACTCTAAAAATAAAGAGTGCGGAAATAAGGGCAAATACCAACAATATTATAGAATATTAATTAAGATGTTATCAGCTATGATAGTATGCGATTAATTCGTAAGGAAAGCTAAAAGACTCTTCAAAGTAGTAAAATGCCCTAGCATTAATGTCATAGAGTAGGCGGGGCTCGTTTTTCATATATATCACTATTTATTTATTTATTTATTTATTTTTTAAACTAGTAAATTTCAGAAATGACTCTACATTCTTGCACACCGTTACTTGAATGCTGCCAAAACAGCAGTGTTCTAGATCCACTTGTCGATAACGCGGGCGCAGTCCTAGTTTTCTCATAGCTGCCAATATTTTAATTTCTTCCGGAGTACTTTTAGCCCCGCCTTTAATTCGCACCACTTTATTTATAGAAAAATTTTCTTTAATAGATAACTTCGATAAAATAAGAAATAGTTGCTTTAAAAAAATAAGTGGTACGAATTAGAGGCGGGGCTAAAATTACTCCGGAATAAATTAAAATATTGGCAGCTATGGTTTTCTTATTACAGTAAAGCACCGTTTATACATCTTTCAAGGGACTGACGTAAAATGATGTATAAAAGAAAAGATGTATAAACGAAATTTTAATAATAACGTTTTGATTACTGCAAATTTAATGACACCTAAACATAATTGATATGAAAATATTGATTAATAAGAATTTCTAGCGATTGACCTTAATCAATGAAAAAAAAAAAAAAAAAACTATTAAAAGTTACACGTGTCCAGAAAAGTGTCGGGTGGGAATCCTATAATGGGGTGGGAAATCTATAATGGGCTTGGAAGCCTTGAACACTGCCAAATATAAGTTAAAGAAAACAGAGAGAAGGAGAGAGGAAGAGAGAGAGGAAGAGAGAGAGAAAGAAAGAGATCACAGACACATAAGGAATAATGCATCTTATCATAAAATTAAGTAGAAAATCATAATACCTAGAAAGTTTAAGGTCAGCGTTACACAACTCACAAAAAGCTCAGGGATTGAAAAAAAATATAAATTAAATAAAAATAAATATTATTATTCATGTGTATTTCGTTTTTCAGTGGAATCACACAAACCGTCCCTAACACAGCTCGAACTGACAAAATCAGCCTGTTCCTTTTCTTATCAATATCTCTTCAAAAGTGTCATTCCTCTTTTAGTTAAACTAAATATGGTAATAATAAATTTGTGATGATAAATGAAACATTACTATGAAATAAAACAGACATAAACAAACAGGGCTGAATGCATCTAAATATGTTGGCGTAATGAACTAAATCCTGATTTTGTGAATAGAAAGGCATATTTTAATAAATAAAATTATAGAAACGAAAACAACCGTTTTCTTTCCCTCTTATTATTTATTTCTTTTCTTTCTTTTCCATTTTAAAGTTTTATTATTTTCCTTTCTCTTATTCGTTGTTTTATTCTTTCCAAATAATACTTAATTCTGTCTTTTAAAATATTATATATGAAACTAATATATTATATGCATTTGTTACAGGAGGTCGGCGTGGTATTCTTCATAACATATTTTTCAACAAATAAATGTAGACATCATTTTTAGAGCTATGTTCGATAGAATAATTCAGAGATTGTTGTATAAAAACATGATTAAACAAAAAAGCGACTGCGACGAGGCTTTTTATTATTTTATAATTTATTATATTTTAATTCTTTTTTTCTTTTAAAATAAAATGAGTTTTCCTGAATTCTTCTTAAAATAAATAAAGAAAGAAAACGAAAGAAAAGAAAAAAAAAAAAAAATCTTAACATGAGAAAAATAATATATTTATATGAAATTGATTTTCGCTGCAAGCGGTTGTTTTATTAAGAACTATATTAAAAATTATAACTTTTCAAGTACGCTGTCTTCCGAGACAGTAACAAAATTAAATCTGAAAGTAGAAAATAAGCCAAGATTTTCTTTGGCGTAAAATGTTCTTGCTTACCATCGGTAGCTGTTTAATTTTCTGCCACATTTAGAGATTTTTGGAATGCAAGGTCCTAATAGTTATTTTTAGCCAGTGATTTCGAAAAACTTTCACGAGGAAGCACTTGCAGGGTGAGTGCTTACAGAAACAATTTAATCCCTTACTCTTCCATCACTATATTTATATAGTAAAATTTCGTAGTAAGTTTCCATGATTAATTAGAGGAAAGGTTTTCGCATGATTTATGTTGGTGGGAGAGAAGGGGTCGTACTCTCCGGAATACTTTTTTTTTTTTTTTTTTTTTTTTTTGTACAACCACTTTTATGCATTAATCTCCGCCCTGTATAATAATAGCACATTACTATAAATGTATATAGATGTATTTCTGCTTAATATTAGTGGTGTTAAAAAAGGCAGAAATATTTTATCTTTGAAAGTTGTTCACATTCATTTTTAGCCCCGCCATCTTTTCACACCAGAAATTTAGTAGATTATTTCTCTTTAATGTGTCACAGCGATTAAATAAGAAGAAAATCATTTTTCAAAATTTCCGCTATGAAAAAGAGGCGTTGCTAAAAATGATTGTAAATAAATTATTAAAGTTGGGAACGCTGGAGTGTCCTAAAAAAGGGTGGAGAGTACGGCACCCTGGGAAAGTCAGGAAAAAAAGGCGGGACAGCAGACACCTAGACTTGTGACTGAGTCACGCATCTTCTTATGCAGATGGATGGCTGCTAATGGCAGAGTTCCCGCTTGTCTGTTTTTTCAGAACTGGAAATTTCGAAAAGAGTTCTGTTGAAGGAATTTCTTAAGATTGACCTTAATTAATCGTAAAAAAAGAAATATACATTGAAAAATTTCCAGTGCCCAGAAAAGTGACTTATGAGAAACTCTGAATTTAAATTCAATGCAAAGGAATTTAAATTCATAAAGGAATAAAAAAAAAAAAAAGAGAGAGAGAGGATGAGCGAGAGATCACAGTAACCTGAGAAATAATATAGCTTATTCAAAAATAGAACAGAAAATCATAATAGCTAGAAAGTTTAAGGTCATCGTTACACAGCTCACAAAAAGCTGAGGGATTAAAAAAAAAAAAAAAAAAAAAAAAAAAAGAAATAAGTTTGTTTTTCAGTAGAACCACAAAAACCGTCTCTGACGCAGCACGAACTGACAAAATCAGCCTGTTTCTTTTTATTTATTTTTTATTTTTTTTATATAACTTTTCACAAGTGTCATTCTTCTTTTATTTAAACTAAATAGGGTAATAATAAATTTGTGATAAAAAATGAAACATTACTGTGAAATAAATACATTAATAGACAGGATTAAATGCATTTGGATATGTTGTCGTAATGAAATACTAAATCTTGATTTTGTGAATAGATTGGGATATTTTAATAAATATAATTATAGGAAGGAAAACAACTACTTTCTTTCCCTCTTATTATTTCTTTCTTTTCCACTTTAAAATTTTATTCTTTTCCTTGCTCTTATTCGTTGTCTTATGCATTCCAAATAATTCTTCATTCTATCTTTTAAAATATTACATACGGAACTAACATATTATATGCATTTGTTACAGGAAATCGGCATGGTCTTTTTTTTGAACAGCACCTTTTTCAAGAGAAAAAATTTAGAAATCATTTTCAGAGTTACATTCGATTGAATAATTCAGAGATTGTTTTACAAAAGCATTGGTAAACAAAAAAGTAACTGCGCTGAGGCTTTTTATTATTTTATAATTTATTATACTATCTTTTTTTTTTTTTTTTTTTTCCTTTTAAAATAAAATGAATATTTATTTAAAAATTCGTCTTAATGTAAACAAAAAAAAGAAAGAAAGAAAAGAAAAATATATATATCTTAACATCAGAAAAATAATACATTTATATAAAATTGCTTTTTTGCTGCATGCGGTAGTTTTATCAAAATTATGTGTATATTAAAAAATAAACTTTTCAAGTACGCTGTCTTTCGAAATAGTATTAAAATTAAATCTGATAGTGGAAAACAATTCGAGATCTTCTTCGGCGTTAAGAGTTCTTGCTTACATTCGGCAGCTGTTTAATTTTTTACTACATTTTAGAAATTTTTGGAATGCAAGCTCCTAATAATATTTTTAGCCAGTGTTTAATTTTGTCACTTTGAATATTTATATATATATTTTTTTTTACTCTTATTCGAAATCTTACTGCTTTCTTCTATATTCAAAGGAAAAAAGTATTGATTTATAAAAATTCTCAACCACAGGTTTTTAATGAATTTACACGTTTGTAGAGTCTAGAATGATTTGACTATTTTTAGAAAATAACTGTCTATGTGTGCGACAAAATTTTGTGTCAACTGTGTCTCAGGAACCACTGTACAGAATTCCATATGAATAATGTAATTACATCTTGATATAAATTTTTACCTGTGAAAATCGTCCAAAAAGTGTCGATGCCTTCCTGCTTTTTCTAAAATTTTAGCATGGTGCTATAGGACGAAATTTCATATAAATGTCCATAAAAAGAATTAATTTTTGAGAATTATTATGAAATTACAAAGAATTATATATAATAATAATAGTTAACTTGCAAAGATTATTTCAGTATATAGTAACATCTCTTTCCCCTGGAGTTAAGTCCATGGAGGGAGAAAAAGGAGGAGGTGGGAAACACGCATTTTTAACACTTTCCAACAAAGTTGAAAATTTTTAATGACTTCGGTTTGTCTGTCCATCTGTCTGTCTGCGCTTTAACTCCCGTAAATATTAATGGAATTTCTTGAAACTAAGTATATGTTTTTTAACTTCACTATCGGATGCTTCCTATTGAAAATGAAATGCATACATCAACTGGTTTGAGTACAGGGGCACCCGAAAGAATTGCAAAGCATTGTGTTCTACGGGAGATATTTCTATAATCCATATTTTAATACCTTTATTTTACACAAATGTTAACGAAGGTGAAATATGTTTTTATGTTCACGATTGGATGTTCCCCATTGAAAATGAAGTAAATCCATCACTGGTTTGTATACAGGGACACCCGAAAGTATTCCAAAAAACTGCGTTCTATAAAAAGTATTCCTCTAAACCCAGTATTAATAACTTTACTTTTCATAAATCTTAATAAAAGTAAAATATGCTATTTATATGAACAAAAGAATGCTTTCCGTAGAATGAAGTATGATTAGCATTTGATTTACTGGACCATACAAAAATATTCAGTTACATAAATGTCTGCTGGAATTGTATTTTCGTTTACTTTAGACGTTTTTATCATTTTCAACATATTTTTAAACGCTCTCCAACAAGGTTGAAAAGTGTTAATTATTTCGGTTTTTCTGTCTGTCTGCCCGCACTCTAACTCCCGTGAATATTTGTGGAATTTCTTGAAAATCATATATATTGTTCTAGTTCACTATCGGATGTTGCCTATTGAAAATGAAGTGCATGCCTCTACTGGTTTGTGCACAGGGACAGCCGAAAGAATTCCAAAGCATTGTGTTCTATGACAGGTATTTCTATGAATTATATTTTAATTTCTTTACTTTGCACAATTTTTCATGGAATTGAAATATGTTATTCGCTACAGAAAATGGAGTAAATACCACCACTAGTTTGTGTATATTGTTATCCGAAAATTTTCCAAAGCACCGTGTTCAATGAGAGGTATTTCTATAAATCAAATTTTAATAACTTTAATTTGCACAAATCTTAATGAAATTGAGTGTATGACTTAATGTTATTCGCATGAACAAAAGAATGCTTTCTACAGAATGTAGTATGATCAGCATTAGAATTACAGTGTTACACCAAAAACATTCAATTACATTTAAATCTTTTATTGGAAATTTGGTGGAATTGCATTTTCGTTTACATTAAACGGTTTAACACTCTTTAGCAATATTTAATGTGAATATTCTTTCAATTTGTGTATTTATCTTCTCGATTGCCCATCCGTCTATCTGTCCGTCTGCTCATCCCCATCAACCATAAATATTTTCGGAATTTTTAAAAAATTATATATGTTATTCATATTAACTATGTAACCTGTTAAAAATATGGAACCTGTTATATACCTTTTTAATACAGCATTAATAGATCCTGTGCAACTGGTTTTTGTAAAGGGTCACCCAAAAAATTTCAATGCATTCCATTTTAGGACAGGCATTTTTTGTAAATTACATTTAAATAACTTCTACAGTAAAAGTCATAAAGAAATTGACATTTATTGTTAGTATGCTAAAACAATGTTTTATGTGGAATATGATATTGTTAACTTTCAGATTTACAGGGCCATACTATAATATTTAGATACATTAAAGGCTGCAATTAAAGACTAAGGGATACGTTTTACGGGAGATCCTTGACTCGAAGGGAAAGCTCAGCACTTATCTACATATACGAAAGACATTTTATAATTGACTAGTTTTTGCTATTATAATTAATACTTTTTAATTGTTCACAATGATGGGAAAAATTACCCTATTGTGTACATTTATACGATATTTCGCCTTATTCTGCGATATTTAGGGGGATTTTCATCAAAAGTCGATAGGCACTAATTTGCGTTAATGGGCAACTACATATAAATTTGCCTTAAATTCTATGAATTAGTTCTTGTGGTTGAATTTCCGTAATATTTTTTTCACTGGCACATACACACACATATATATATATATATATATATATTTTAAATATCACATCTTTTTCTGAGAATCCCAATTCGTGTAAATACATCGAAATCCAGAAGTCGAAACTTTTATGACTAAAATACTTTCCTTTATTAAATACAGAAGAAATTAATAACGAATAGAATTTTATAAAATTTCGCATCTACTCTGATTCTCAGACAGGGCTGTTCGGTTTTTTCCATAGTGGAAAAAACCGTCCAGGACAAAATACCGTTTTGTCCAATTTTGTCCACTATTAATTATTTGCCTGTACTAGATAAAAAATTATCTTTGTTCTTTCCATATTAAAACAATTCTTTAATTATATGTGTATACGTGTAAGGCTTATGAAATAGAGTCACCTGGTTGGCATTAGCGACCATTATTTTTTAACTGGCAATGTTTTCAACTTTAAGAAAATTAAACATTTTTTTTCTTCATATTTTGGTGAAAGAATTGGTCCCAGAATCGGGTTCCGATTCTATTTTCCATGTAGGCTAACTCTTGCTGTTTTGATTCTTGCTTTTCTCACCGCTTTTTGAGACACTGTGTTGAATCAAAACGACATTAGGGCATTTGCACATCTCCGTGCATGTTTCTCTTCTTGCATGTGCTTTCATAAATTCACTCAAGCAGAATGACATATGGGATTTATTTGAGGTTTTACCGGGGATGAAAATAGTAGGATGCAAATGGGCATTCAAACCAAAATATAACAGTCAGGGCCATGTTGAAAAATACAAAGCCAGGCTGGTTGCAAAGGGCTTTTCACAGAAATAAGGAATAGACTACGATGAGACTTTCGCCCCAGAGGCGTCTCACACAACTTTGAGAAGTTTTTTGGCAATAAGTCTTTATAAGAATTTAAGTGTTAGACATATTGATATCAAGACTGTATTTTTACACGGTAAATTGAGTGAAGATGTTTATATGCATCAGCCAGAAGGATACGTGGTATCTGGGGAAGAACATAAAATGTGCAAATTAAAAAAGGCAATATACGGGCTAAAGCAGGCCGCGAAAGCATGGAATTTAAAACTGGATGAGTCATTACTTAACTTAAGTTTTAATCAGAGTCAATTCGATAAATGTCTTTATAAACGCAAACAAAACGATGTATCAACTTATGTACTTGTGTATGTCGATGATTTGTTAATAGCGGGGAATGATCAACAAATAAATGAAATTATAAACAATCTACAACAAGAATACACGTTAACAGACTTGGGAGAAGCAAAACAATATGTTGGGATAAATATTAATTGTCCTAATGAAAATACAATGACTCTTGATCAAACACACAAAATACAAGAACTTATAGTCAAATACGGTTTAGAAAATTCAAAACATACAGACACTCCTATGGAGACAGGTTACATAAAATTAAATGACGAAGAAAACCTTTTACCAGAAAATACACAATATAGACAGGCTTTAGGCGCATTGTCATATATTTCAACCGTGTCACGTCCGGATATTAGCGCCGCGGTAAATATTTTGAGTAGAAGAAATGAGCGACCAAGAGCAAAAGATTGGGAAGCGCTAAAAGGCTAATTAGATATTTAAATGTACAATTAATCTTAAATTGACATATAATAATATTGAAGAACCTGTCTTGAGGGTATATGCAGATTCCGATAGGAGAAACGATCCCAGTGATCGTAAGTCTACAACAGGAAATTTATTCTGTATAGGAATAAATACTATATATTGGTCCAGTAAAAAGCAAAAATCTGTATTGATGTCATCAGCAGAAGCGGAATATATTTCTGCAGCAAGTGCCGCACTGGAAATTAAATGGCTTATAAACCTTTTTGAAGATTTTGACTTGCAGCAAAATTGTCCTATCACACTTTATGAAGACAATCTTTCTTGCATCAAACTGGCTGAAAATGACAAGTTTGGATATAAAACAAAACATATAGAGTTAAGGTACCATCTGATTCGAGACCTTGCTGAACAGCGCATAATAAAGATCGAATATGTCAGTACGGAAAATATGATCGCCGACATACTCACCAAGCCTCTGCCGAGACATTCCTTTCGAAAATTGCGAACTTCTTTTTTGAACTGTGATTAAATGTCATCGAGTTTACGCAGGGGTGTTGGTGAGAAATAAACTCAAACGACATTCTTTCAATTATTACAAAAACTTTCTTTTTCATATTATTCCAAAAACACTTCATTTGACTCTTTTTTCTTCTTGCATATATACATCTACATTAGAGTGTCGCTGTGACGCATTTGTTGTGATTGGCCGTCTGCATTCTATGTACATGTAGTGAAGTCTGTTCGTTTTTTTCTCACTTCGATGTTCAGTTTTAATAAAAATGTAGTTAAAGAAAATATGTGGGTTATTTTTTTTATTCCCACAATATATTATAATATATACTTATTATTCACAAACGAAGCCAAAGGAGGCTGGTTTCATTTATTTGAAACACTATTCTTTATATATTTAAAATTATCTTTTGAATAGTTTAGAAGAAAAGATATTTATTATGAAAACAGAAGTTCTTTTTCATTTATGGAATACATCTGTTCCTGAAAGCCTAAAAATAACAGAGGATACTCTGTGGTGAGTGCATTTTACTTACTTTATAAACCTTGTTGAACTATTTTATAGGGTATATTACATATATCAAAATAAGTCAATTAAACATTTATATATGATTCAAATAATTCTTTTGTCATTCTCAATATATACAACTGGTTTGTGTACAGATACATCTCACATAAAATACCAGTTCATTGCGTTTTAGGAGAGACGTTTTTATCAATCCCATTTAAATAACTTTCTACATTAAAAATCATAAAAAATTGACATTTATTGTTAATATGCTGAAATAATGTTATGTATAGAATAGGATATACTTAACCTTCAGATTTGCTGGGATATACTGAAGTATTAAGATACATTAAGGGATGCATTTCTGTTTGTGTTAAGCTTTTTTTAAATTTTTCCAACAATACATAAGAATGCTTATGAATTAATTTAGTCTATTTGTTTGCCTTTCAGTCCTTTTGTCTGCATGTTATTTGATAACGTAAGTGAAGGGGATTGAAAGTTGTACGATTCAACATGTACGTACAGTTGGAAAATGTTAATAATCATTGCGTAGCGCATGATTTTTCGTTCTTGGAATTTAATTAAACTTATTTTTAGTTCTAGCAATTGTTCGAAAATTCTCTAGAGAATTTAATCATTTTATGTAATAAACTGTACATTTTTGTATTTTAATAAGGATAATAATGATAATAATAATGATAATAATTATTATTATTATTATTGAAAACTTTGCTTTGTCAATGAAAATGTTTGATTATTAGTATGTATTTTCTATTAAAAAAAGAGAAAAAAAAACTAACGGAAATTCTTTTAGACTAATAAATGTTGAAGAAATACTAAAACAATTCATATCACTATTTACTGATAATAATCATCGTTTTATTTATTCAGAGATAAGTTTTAAAAAAATTATCATTGAAAAGATGTAATGTTACACTTTTTGGCAATCCTTATTTCAGATTTATTCAAAATTGTTTTCGAAAATTTATTTATATATATTTATAAAAGAAAAAATGTATAATTTTTAAAATTTTGCATTTGAAAATAAACATTGATTGAGGCATTCGTCATTAAAATAAGCTTTCTGTTAAACACATTTCAATTAAGAGAAATTGATTACTTATTATTATTTTTTAAAAGATTTATTATTAAGTAGATTTATTAAGTTATACAATTCAAAAAAATTTTTAGATTTCCAGTTTTCGATGAAGTTACACGTTTTGAGATATGCCGAACTCAGTTCCACCGGCTTCATCTCAACTCCTGTATAGCATGAACTCACCAAATCAAACATGGTGTATGAGATGGATATTATATAAAACTATGCTGTTTTAATTTGGGAGCATGTCGACTGACAAATGTCGCTGCCGTACTGCAACTTAATTCTGTTTATGAAAATACAATTATTTTGCTTAGCATTGCAAAAAGTGATCCAGTTTCGACTATTGGGTGATACTAGTTCATATTTAATCACTTGGTTATTATTCTTAGCAAACAATGCGGTAAAGGCAACTGATGTATATATACACTTAATATACCGACGATACTTAACAGATTAAATTATAATACGCAAAATCCTGTTGTTAGGATGCGAAGCTTTAGAAAAAAGCATAAAAGCCGATTTTGGTTTACTTCCCCCCCCCCTTGGTGAGAGAAGACGGGGGGGTGAAAGAAGTCATGAAACATTGCATGTGGATGAGGGTACATTTCATTTTATGTGTGTAGTGGGCATAGCTGCCAACATCCTAATTAATATTCCATAGCATTGTTAGAACTCGCCTTTCTTTTCTTATTTTTACTCCAGTTTTAGTGTATTTTTCCTTAATCGTAATTACATTTAAAGAAAATTACTCTAAAAATAAAAAGTGTGGAAAAAAGGACGGGTATCAACAATACTACTAAATATTAATTAAGATGTTAGCAGCTATGTTCGTCGGCGATTAATTCATAAGGAAACCCAGAATACGGAGTTTACTCTTCGAAGTAGAAAAATCATCTAACCATTATATCTTAAAACAGGCGGGGGCTCGTTTTTCAAAAATATCACTATTTTTTTTTTTTTTTTTTTTTTCATCACTTTGACTGCCATGGCTATCGTATGTGATAACCAGTGATGTTTCCGTTGGGACACTGGCTATCAAATATGATAGCCATGATGCTTCAACAGTCCATACCTTGGCTGTGGAAGAATTTACACTAAATTTCGTGGGGTGCTTTGCTATCATTTTTGAAACCCAAGATGAGAATGTATCTCCCGGTGTGTTGCAAAATGTGTCAGATTGAAAAACATTGTTTTTATATATAGTTTTATGTTGAACAAAAATACAAATTACACACACAAAAAAAAAAAAAAAAAAAAAAAAAAACTTTTGGTCCCGTGGTGAATATTCGCAATTTTTGCTTGGCAGTCAAAGTGTTAACAAATAAATTTCAGAAATTATTGTACTTTCTTGCTACACGGTTGCTTCAATGCTGCATAAACAACAGTGCTCTAGATCTAATTGTCCATTACGCGGGAGCAGTCCTAGTTTTCTTATTAAATTCGATTTGAAAAACTTTGACACGGAAGCACATGCTGGGTGAGAGTCTACCAGTACAATTTCTTCCTTTACTCTTCTATCGATATATTTATATAGTGAAATTATATTGTATGTTTCCACAATTAATTAAAGGAAAGTTTTTCACATAATCATATTGGCTGGAGACAGAGGTCGTATTCTCCGTACTTTTTTGGGACACTCTCAGGAACAAAGAAATTTTTAATTCATCCCTAACACAACTTTTACGCATTAATCGCCGCCCTATGTAATCATAACGCATTACTATAAAATATATAGATGTATTTCTGAATAAATTTAGTGGTGGTAAAAAAAAAGTAAATTTTTTATATTTGAGAGTGTCTAGAAAAAAGGCAGGAGAGTAAGACCCCTGGGAGAGTCAGGAAAAGAGGCGGGTCAGTGGACACCCTGACTTGTGACTGAGTCACGCATCTTCCTCTGCAGAAGGATGGTTGCTAATGGTAGAGTTCCCACTTGTCAGTTTTTTGAGTACAGGAAATTTCGAAAAAAATTATTTTAAAAGATTTTTTTAAGATTGGCCTTAATTAATCGTGAAAAAATATTATATATATACAATATTAAAAATTCTACGTGCCCAGAAAAGTGACGGATGGGAGCCCTATAATAGAGTGGGAAGTCTTGAATTTAAATTCACAGCGAAATAGAAAACAGAGAAAAAAAAAAGAAAGAAAGAGGGAGAGGGGAAGAGAAAGAGAAAGAAAGAGATCACATAAACATGAGGAATACTACAGCTTATCGTAAAATGAAGCAGAAAATTATAAAAACTACAAAGGTTAAATTCAACGTTACAAAACTCACAAAAAACTCAGGGATAACATTTTATTTTATTTATTTATTTATTTATTTATTTATTTTTTTATGTGTGTTTTGTTTTTCAGTGGAATCACACAAACCGTCCCTAACACAGCTAAAACTGACAAAGTCAGCCTGTCTCTTTTCTTATGAATAACTCTTCACAAGTGTCATTCTTCTTTTAGTTAAACTCAATATGGTAATAATAAATTTGTGACAATAAATGAAACACAACTATGAAATAAATACCTACATAAATAAACAGGATTAAATGCATTTGGATATGTTAGCGTGATGATACACTAAATTTTGATTTGTGAATAGATTAGCATATTTTAATAAATATAATTATAAAAACGAAAGCAACAGCTTTCTTTCCCTCTTATTATTTATCTCTTTTCTTTCTTTTTCACTTTAAAGTTTTATTATTTTCCTTGCTCTTATTCGTTGTCTTATTCTTTCAAAAAATAGTACTTATTTTTATCTGTTAAAATATTATATATATAACTAATATATTATATGGATTTGTTACAGGGAGTCGGCGTGGTCTTTTTTAAAACAGCACCTTTTTCAACAGAAAACATGAATCATTTTCAGAGTTATGTTCGATTAAATAATTCGGAGATTGTTTTATAAAAACATTGGTAAACAAATAAATGACTGCGCTGAGGTTATTTATTATTTTATAATTTAATATATATATATTATATATGTATTTTATAAAATGAATGTCCCTCTAAAAATTTAAAAATTCTTCTTAAAATAAATAAATAAATAAAAAGAAAGAAATGAAAAGAAATATATCTTAACATCAGAAAAATAATATATTTATATAAAATTGCTTTTTCGCTGCATGCGCTGGTTTAATAAACATTTTACGCTTTTTTGGGAACGTTTCAAGCTCGCTGTCTTTCAAGACAGTATTAAAATGAAATCTGATAGTGGAAAACAATCCGAGATCTTCTTTGGCGTAAAAGGTTTTGTCTTAGAGTCGGCAGCCGTTGAATTAACTACCACATTTAGCGATTTTTGTAATGCAAGCTCCTAATCTTTATCTTTAGCCAGTGTTTAATTTTGACACTTTAAAGTTTTATACTTTTTCTTACTCTCAGGGATGGAACACGGGCGCAGAATTCATACCGGAATCCGTTTAAGAAATTTCTCTACCTATAATATCGTTGATTTAAGAAGTAGAAAATTTTCTTACATTGATAGTGGTATGAATTCTGCGCCCGTGTTCCATCCCTGTACTCTTATTCGTAATCTTATTATTTTCTTCTATATTCAACAGAAAAATGTATTTATTTCATGGAAATTCTCAACCACAGGTTATTAATGTATTTAAAAGTTTGCAGAGGTCTAGAACGATTTTATAATATTTAGAAAATGTCTGTTTGTGTGTGTGAAAAATTTTTTGTGTTAACTTAATCTCAGGAACCACTGTACAGAATTTGATACAAATTGAAATGTAGTGTCCTAATACCTTTGAAAATCGGGTGAATTTCTTATGAATAACTCTTCACAAGCGTCATTCTTCTTTTAGTTAAACTAAACATGGTAAAAGTAAATTTGTGATCATAAATGAAACACTACTATGAAATAAATACATACATGAATAAACAGGATTAAATGCATTTGGATATGTTAGCTTGATGTTATACTAAATTTTCATTTTGTGAATAGATTGGCATATTTTAATAATTTTGATTATAGAAACGAAAACAACTACATTCTTTCCCTCTTATTATTTATCTCTTTCATTTTTTTTTTTTTTCCACTTTAATGTTTTATTCTTTTCCTTGCTTTTATTCGTTGTCTTTTTCTTTACAAAAATAATACTTAATTCTATCTTTTAAATTTTTATATATGGATCTAATACGTTATATGGATTTGTTACAGGAAGTCGGCAGTCGGCGTGGTCTTTTTTAAAATTGCATCTTTTTCAACAGAAAAAATTAGAAATCATTTACAGAGTTATGTTCGATTGAATAATTCGGAGATTGCTTTATAAAAACATTGGTTAACAAAAAAATGACTGCGCTGAGGCCTTTTATTATTTTATGATTTATTATATTTTCTTTTCTTTTCTTTTCTTTTCTTTTCTTTTTTTTTTCTTTTTTTTTTTTTTTTTTTTTTTTAATAAAACGAATTTCCCTTTAAAAATTTAAAACTTCTTCTTGAATTAAATAAATAATAATAAAAGAAAGAAAAAGAAAGAAATGAAAAGAAATATATTTTAACATCAGAAAAATAATATATTTATATAAAATTGATTTGTCGCTGCATGCTGCGTTTTAATAAATACTTATAAATAATTAATAAACTTTTCAAGTTTGCTGTCTTTCGAGACAGTATTAAAATGAAATCGGATAGTGGAAAACAATCCGAGATCTTCTTTGGCGTAAAAGGGTCTCTCTTAGAGTCGGCACTTGTTTAATTGTCTAACGCATTTAGCGAATTTTGTAATGCAAGCTCCTAATTACTATTTTTGGCCAGTTTTTAGTTTTGTCACTTTAAAGTTTTATACATTTTTCTTACTTTTATTCGTAAACTTACTATTTTCTTTTATATTCAACAGAAAAAAGTATTTATTTCATAAAAATTCTCAAACTCATGTTATTAATGTATTTAAAAGTTTGAAGAGGTCTAGAACGATTTTACCATATTTAGAAAATGTCTGTTTGTGTGTATGAGAAAAATTTTGTGTCAACTGTATCTCAGAAACCATTGTACAGAATTTCATACAAATTGAAATGTAGTTGCATATTGATATGAATTAATACCTGTGAAAATCGTCCAAATAGTGGCGGTGCCGTTCTTCTTTTTCTAAGTCTTTAAAATATAATGTACTAAATTACTAAAACATAATGTATTCCAATTAACTGAAATCGATTACTTATTTTTTTTTTTAAATTGTTTTATTACTCTATCTTCTACATATATAACAAGAAAGTGTAAGATTTCGAAAATTTTCATATAAAGTTTTCGATGAATTTACATGTTTTGTGATATCCTTGCATTTCAATTAACTGAAATTGACTACTTTTTTTCCCCTCTATTTTTAAGTAGATTTATAATTAGAGGATTTATCAAAGTATACAATTTAGAAAAATTTTTAGATTTCCGGTTTTGAATGAAGTTTCAAGTTTTGAGGTTTGCTGGTAATCAATTCGACTGGCTTCATCTCTACTTCTGTATTGCATAAACCCACCAAACCAAACATGCTGTATGTGATAAATATTATGTAAAACTATGCTGTTTTAATTTGGGTGGACATGTTTCGCTGTTTCGCCAACCGACATGTTTCGCTGTTTTGCTGCAATTTAATTCTGTTTATGAGAAGGCAATTTTTTTGCTATGGTTTACAAATGCGGTCGAGTTTCGACCACTGGGTAATACTAGTTCATATTAAATAACTCGATTCTTATTCTTAGCAAACGATGCAGTAAAAGCTACTGATGCTACCACTTAATCATAGCTTCTTAAACTAGATGCCTTCCACGTGGCGAGGAAACTTGGCAACATTTCAAGCGGTAGACAGCGCCATCTTGTACAGATTCCCGACTTTTTTATTCAAATATCCCCAATAATTTTTACAAGGGACTTATAATATATATAATCGACGTTTCTTCGATTCTATTCGCCTTTCCAATATATGATATCCCACTTTAAAAAAATTATGGTGGCAGTACAATAAAAAAGTCACACAATCTGTACCAGATAGCGCTGCCTGCAACCAAGTTTCCTATCCACGCGGAAGGCTTCTAGCTTAGGAGGTTATAACTTAATATACTGACGATACTTAAGAGATTAAATTAGAATACGCAAAATCCTGTTGTTAGAATGTGAAGTTTTAGAAAATCGCCTAAAAGTGTCTTTTGGTTTGCTTTTCTTTTTTCTTGGTGAGAGAGGGGCTGGGGATAGGGAGTCGGGCGTATATTTCATTTTATGTGTGTAGAGAGCATAGCTGCCAACATCCTAATTAATATTCCACAGCATTCTTAAAACTCACAATTTTTTTCTTTCCACACGATTCTTAGAGTATTTTTCCTTATTGGTAATTACATTTAGGGAGAATTACTCTAAAAAGTAAGAGTATGAAAAAAGGGTTGGGTACCAACAATACTACGAATTATTAATTAATATGTTATCAGCCATGTTAGAAGGTGATTAATTCATTAGTAAAGCCAAAGGATATACTCTTCAATGTATGAAAATGCCCTAATAAAACATCTTATAGCAGGCGGGTCGCGTTAGTCAAATATATATTACTATATATATATATTAACTAGTATATTTTGTAAATGATTCTACATTTTGGCTACACCGTTACTTCAGTGCTACAAAAACAAAAGTGTTCTAGATTTACATGTTCATTGCTCGGGTGCAGTATTACTTTTTTTATTATTCGGTTCAAAAAACTGACACGAAAGCACTTGCAGGGTTAGTGTCTACCGACACAGTTTTTTCCCTTACTCTTCCATCACTCTATGTATATAGTAAAATTATGAAGCATGTTTCCACGATTAATTAAAGAAAGGTTTTTCACATGATTATGTGGGTGGGAGAGCAGGTGTCGTACTCTCCGTCTTTTTTCAGAACACTCTCAGGAATAAAAATTTTTTAATTTAATCCTACCACTACTTTTAAGCATTAATCTCCGCCCTGTATAATCACAGCGCATTACTAAAACATATATAGATGAATTTCAGCATAAAATTGGTGGTGGTAAAAAAAAAGCTGATATATATATTTTTTATCTTTCAAAGTGTCCTTAAAAAAGGGTGGAGAGTGCAATGCCTGGGAGAGTCAGTAGACACCTTGACTTGTGACTGATTCACACATCTTCTTATGCAGAATGATGGTTGCTAATAGCAGAGTTCCCGCTTGTCAGTTTTGTTGAGCACTGGAAACTTCGAAAAGAGTTCTGATAAAGGAAGTTCTTAAGATTAACTTTAATAAATCTTGAAAAAATATTTAAAAAGAAATAAAGAAATAAAGTACTAATAAAAAATTCCGGTGCACAGAAAAGTGACGTGTGGAAAGTCTTGATATTAAATTCACTGTCAAATAGAAGAAAAAAAAGAAGAAGACAGAAAGAAAGGAAGCGATCACGGAAACATGAGGAATGATACAACTTATCAAAAAATGAAAAACAAAATCATAATAGCTAAAATGTTTAAGGTCAGTGTTACACAGATTACAAAAAGCTCAGGGATAGCAAAATAAATAAATAAATAAATAAATAAATAAAAATACTTTTTTTCTATGCGTGTTTCGCTTTTCAGTGGAATCACACAAACCGTCCCTAACGCAGCTGGAACTGACAAAGTCAGCCTGTTTCTTTTCTTATTCTCTTCACATGTGTCATTCTATTTTTAGTTAAACTAAATATGGCAACAATAAATTTGTGATAATAAATGAAGCATTACTATGAAATAAATACATACATAAAAAAACAGGATTAAATGCATTTGGCTATGTTAGCGTAATGAAATACTAAATCTTCATTTTGTGAATAGATTGGCATATTTTAATAAGTATAATTATAGAAACGAAAGCAACTGCATTCTTTCTTTATTATTATTTATTTCTTTTATTTCTTTTCCACTTTAAAGTTTTATTCTTTTTCTTGTACTTATTTGTTGTCTTATTCATTCCAAATAATACTTATATCTATATTTTAAAATATTACATATGGAACTTATACATTATATGCATTTGTTGCAGTAGATCGGCGTGGTCTTTTTGAAAACAACATCTTTTTCAACAGAAAAATTTAAAAATCATTTTTAGTGTTACGTTCGATTGAATAATTCAGATATCGTTTCTTAAAAACATTGGTAAACAAAAGAGTGACTGTGCTGAGCCTTTTTATTATTTTATAATTTATTATAAATTATTTATTTATTTATTTTTTTTTTTTTTTAAATAAAATGAATATTCCGTCAAAAATTTCTTAAAAATTCTTCTTAAAATAAATAATGAAAGAAAGAAAGAAACAGAAAATAAAAAATATCTTAACATCAGAAAAATATTATATTTATATAAAATTGCTTTTCGCTGCTAGCGAGAGGATTGATACTGTTTGAGACAATTTTAAACAGTTTGAAAACCTTTCAAGTTCGCTGTCTCTCGAGACAGTATTAAAATTAAAGCTGGTAGTGGAAAACAAACCGATATCTTTGTCGTCGTTAAATGTTTTCTCGCTTACAGTCGGCAACTGTTTAATTTTCTACCACATTTAGCTATTTTTGGAATGCAATCTCCTATTCATTATTTTTAGCCGGTGTTTAATTTTGTTACTTTAAAGTTTTATGCTTTTTTCTTACTCTTATTTGTAATCTTATTACTTTCTTCTATATTCAACAGAAAAAAATTTCTTGATTTCATAAAAATTCTCAACCTCAGTTTTTTAAAAGGATTTAAACGTTTCGAGAGGTCAAGAACGATTTGACCATTTTTAGAAAATGGCTGTCTGTGTGTACGAAATAATTTTGTGTCAACCAGAGCCTGATTAAGGGGAAAGCACACATTATCTCCACTCTCACCGGAATATTTTTACAATTACTCTTTACTTCAAGTCATAGAAATTCCACGCTTTGACGAGGAAATATTTTTTATAAAAAATGAACGATGTAAAATAATCCATTTTATTCACCGTTATTAGACACAAGAATTCTTTTTAAAAAAATTTTAATGAGAATTTTCTGTTTATTATAGCTGGAAAGTATTTGTTAAAAAATAACAGTGTAAGTATAAATAATGTGTGCTTCCCCTTTAATCAGGCTCTGGTGTTAACTGTATCTCAGGAACCATTGTACAGAAACAGAATTTCATACAAATTGGAATGTAGTTGCTTAATACCTGTCAAAATCGTCTAAAAAGGGGCGATGCCATCCTGCTTTTTCTAAGATTTTAAAACATGATGTACTAAATTACTGAAACATAATGTATTAAAATTAATTGGAATCGACTACTTATTATTTTAAAATGGATTTATTACTATGTCTTCTGCATATATAAGAACGTAAAAGATGTGGAAAAAGTTTTGATATCCGGTTTATGATGAATTTACACGTTTTGAGATTTGCTTGCATTTCAATTAGCTGAAATTGAACTACTTATTTTTAAAACAGTGAATTTCTTACTAACTTCTGTTTATATTAGAAAAAAGTAGAAGATACGTAAACATTTCGATTTCCGGTTTTCGATGAATTTACAAATTTTGTGATGTCCTTGCATTTAAATTAGAGAAATTTACTATTTCTTTTTTCTTTCTTTTTTTTTAATATGATTTATTATTAAGTAGATTTATTAAATTATACAATTCAGAAAAATTTTTAGATTTCCAATTACACGTTTTGAGATATGCGGAACTCAATTCGACCGGCTTCATCCCAACTTCTGTATTGTATAAACTCACCAAACCAAACACGGTGCATGAGATGGATATATGTAAAACTATGCTGTTTTAATGTGGGTGCATATCGACCGGCAAGTGTGTGCTGTGCTGTAACGTAATTTCGATTATGAGAAGGCAATTATATTTTGCTTTGCATTGCAAAAAGTAATCGAATTTCGGCGACTGGGCGATACTAGTTCATAGTAAATTACATGATTCATACCCTTAGCAGCAATGCGATAAGGGCTACTGATGTATATATACATTTAATATAAGGACGATAGTTAAAAGATTAAAATAGAATACTAGAAATCCTGCTGTAAGATAATGCGGAGTTTTGGAAAAACGCCCAAAAGCCGATTTTTTTTTTTTTTTTTAACTTCTTCTTACTTTTCCTTGATGAGAGGAGGAGGGGATAGGGAGTCAACACACTGCATGCAGATGTGGGTAAATTTCATTTTATGTATGTAATGGGAATGTTTTCCAACATCCTAATTAATATTCCTTAGCATTGTTAGAACTTGTCTTTTTCTTTTTTTACACGGCAGTCTTTTTTTAGGGTATTTTTCTTTAATAGTAATTACATTTAGGGGGAATTACTCTAAAAATAAAGAGTGCGCAAAAAGGGGCAGGTACCAACAATATTATAGAATATTAATTAATATGTTAGCAGCTATGATAGTATACGATTAACTCGTAAGGAAAGCTAAGACACTCTTCAAAGTAGGAAAATGCCCTAGCATTAATATCTTAGAGTAGGCGGGGCTCGTTTTTCATATATATCACTATTTTTTTTTCTTTAGCTAGTAAATTTAAGAAAAAACTCTACATTCCTGCTACACCGTTACTTCAATGCTACCAAAACAACAGTGTTCTGGATCCACTTGTCGATAACGCAGGTGTAGTCCTAATTTTCTTATTACAGACGAAAAAAAAAAAAAAAAAAAAAAACTATTAAAAGTTACCCGTATCCAGAAAAGAGACGGGTGTGATTCCTACAATGGGGTGGGACGTCTTGAACACCGCCAAATATAAGTTAAAGGGGAAAAAAAAAAAAAAAAACAGAGAGAGAGAGAGAGAGGAAGAGGAAGAGAGAAAGAAAGAAAGAGATCACAGACACAAAAGGAATAATACATCTTATCATAAAATTCAGTAGAAAATCATAATAGCTAGAAAGTTTAAGGTCAGCGTTACACAACTCAGAAAAAGCTCAGGGATTTAAAATAAATAAAAATTAAATAAAAATAAATATTATTATTCATGTGTATTTCGTTTTTCAGTGGAATCACAGAAACCGTCCCTGACACAGCTCGAACTGTCAAAATCAGCCTGTTCTTTTTCTCATTAATAACTCTATAAAAAGTGTCATTCCTCTTTTAGTTAAACTAAATATGGTAATAATAAATTTGTGATAATAAATGAAACATTACTATGAAATAAATACACACATAAATAAACAGGATTAAACGCATTTGGAGATGTTGGCGGAATGATGTACTAAATCCTGTTTTTGTGAATAGATTGCTATATTTTAATAAATATAATTATAGAAACGAAAACAACTACTTTCTTTTCCACTTATTATTTATTAATTTCCTTTCTTTTCCACTCTAAAGTTTTATTATTTTCCTTGCTCTTATTCGTTGTCTTATTCTTTCCAAATAATACTTAATTCTGTCTTTTAAAATATTATAAATGGAACTAAAATATTGTATGCATTTAAAACAGGAGGTCGGCGTGGTCTTTTTTATAACATCTTTTTCAACAAAAAAAGTGTAGACATCATTTTTAGAGTTATGTTCGATTGAATAATTCAGAGATCGTTGTATAAAAACATTATTCAACAAAAAAGCGACTGCGATGAGGTTTTTATTATTTTATAATTTATTATATTATTTTTTTTTCTTTTAAAATAAAATGAGTTTTCCTTAATTCTTCTTAAAATAAATAAATAAATAAAACAAACGAAAAGAAAAAAAAAATCTTTACATAAGAAAAATAATACATTTATATAAAATTGCTGTTTCGCTGCAAGCGGTGTTTTAACAAAAATTTTTTTAAAAACAGAAAACTTCTCAAGTACGCTGTCTTCCGAGACAGTAACAAAATTAAATCTGAAAGTAGAAAACAAGCCGAGATCTTCTCTGGCGTACAATGTTCTTGCTTACCATCGGCAGCTGTTTAATTTTCTACCACATTTAGCGATTTTTGGAATGCAAGATCCTAATAGTTATTTTTAGCCCGTGATTTCGAAAAACTTTGACGAGGAAGCACTTGGAGGGTGAGTGTTTACAGAAACAATTTAATCCCTTACTCTGCCATCACTATATTTATATAGTAAAATTCCATAGTATGTTTCCATGATTAATTAAAGGAAAGGTTTTCGCATGATTTATGAAGGGGTAGTACTCTCCGTATTACATTTTTTTTTTTAATTGTACCACCACTTGTATGCATTAATCTCCGCCCTGTATAATAATAGCACATTACTATAAACGTATATAGATGTATTTCTGCATAATATTAGTGGTGGTAAAAAAGGCAGAAATATTTTATCTTTGAGAGTGTCCCAGTGTTCCCATTTTTTATAAATTGTTCACATTCATTTTTAACCCCGCCATCTTTTCACACCAAAAATTTAGTAGATTATTTCTCTTTAATGTGTGACAACGATTAAATAAGAAGAAAATCATTTTTCAAAATTTCCGCTATGAAAAACAGGCGGGGCTAAAAAGGATTGTGAATAAATTAAAAAGTTGTGAACGCTAGAGTGTCCTAAAAAAGGGTGGAGAGTACGACCTCTGGGAGAGTCAGGGAAAAAAAGCGGTTCAGTAGACACCTTGACTTGTGACTGAGTCACGCATCTTCTTATGCAGAAGGATGGTTGCTAATGGCAGAGTTCCCGCTTGTCAATTTTTTGAGCGCTGGAAATTTCGAAAAGAGTTCTCTTAAAGGAATTTCTTAAGATTGACCTTAATTAATCGTGAAAAAAAGAAATATACTATGAAAAATTTCCAGTGCCCAGAAAAGTGATTTATGAGAAGTCTGAATTTAAATTTAAGGCATTTAAATTCATAAAGGAAAAAAAAAAAAAAAAAAAAAAAAGAGAGAGAGAGAGAGAGAGAGAGAGAGAGAGAGAGAGAGAGGATGAGAGAGAGATCGCAGAAACATGAGAAATAATACAGCTTATTCAAAAAAAAAAAAAAAAAATCATAATAGCTAGCAGGGATGGAACACGGGCGCAGTATTCATACCACTATCAATGTAAGAAAATTTTCTACCTCTTAAATCGACGATATTATAGGTCGAGAAATTTCTTAAACACATTCCGGTATGAATTCTGCGCCCGTGTTCCATTCCTGAGCTAGAAAACTTACGGTCAACATTACACAGCTCACAAAAAACTCAAGAATAGAAAAAGAAATTTAAATTTGTTTCGTTTTTCAGTAGAACTGCACAAACCGTCTCTGACGCAGCTAAAACTGACAAAATCAGCCTGTTTTTTTTCTTATGAATAACTCTTCACAAGTGTCATTCTTCTTTTAGTTATACTAAACAGGGAAATAATAAATTTATGATAATAAATGAAACATTACTATGAAATAAATACATACATGAATAAACAGGATTAAATGCATTTGGATATGTTGGCGTAATGAAATTTTAAATCTTTATTTTGTGAACAGATTGGCATATTTTAATAATAAAGTAATAGAAACGAAAAATACTACTTTCTTTCCCCTTATTATTTTTTTCTTTTCTTTCTTTCCGTTTTAAAGTTTTATTCATTTCTTTGCTCTTATTCGTTGTCTTATTCATTCCAAATAATTCTTCATTCTATCTTTTAAAATATTATATACGGAACTAACATATTAAATGCATTTGTTACAGGAAATCGGCATGGTCTTTTTTTAAAACAGCACCTTTTACAAGAGAAAAAATTTAGAAATCATTTTCAGAGTTATATTCGATTGAATAATTCAGAGATTGTTTTACAAAAGCATTGGTAAACAAAAAAGTGACTGCGCTGAGGCTTTTTATTATTTTACAATTTATTATACTATCTTTTTTTTTTTTTTTTTTTTTTTTCCTTCTAAAATAAAATGAATATTCATTTAAAAATTCGTCTTAATGTAAACAAAAAAAGGAAAATATATATATCTTAACATCAGAAAAATAATACATTTATATAAAATTGCTTTTTTGCTGCATGCGGTGGTTTTTTACTAAAATTATATTTATATAATAAAAAACATTTCAAGTACGCTGTCTTTCGAGACAGTATTTAAATTAAATCTGATAGTGGAAAACGATTCGAGATCTTCTTCGGCGTTAAGAGTTCTTGCTTACATTCGGCAGCTGTTTAATTTTTTACTACATTTCTGAAATTTTTGGAATGCAAGCTTCTAATAACTTTTTTAGCCAGTGTTTAATTTTGTCACTTTGAATCTTTATATATATTTTTTGACTCTTATTCGAAATCTTACTACTTTCTTCTATATTCAACGAAAAAAAGTATTGAATTATAAAAGTTCTCAACCACGGGTTTTTAATGAATTTACACGTTTGTAGAGTCTAGAATGATTTGACTATTTTTAGAAAATATCTGTCTATGTGTGCGACAAAATTTTGTGTCAACTGTGTCTCAGGAACCACTGTACAGAATTCCATATGAATTGTAATGTAATTACATCTTTATATAAATTTTTACCTGTGAAAATCGTTCAAAAAGTGTCGTTGCCTTCCTGTTTTTTCTAAAATTTTAACATGGTGGTACAGGACGAAATTTCATATAAATGTCCATAAAAAGAATTAATTCTTGAGAATTATTATGAAATCAAAAAGAATTATATATCATAATGATAGTTAACTTGCAAAGATTATTTCAGTATATAGTGACATCTCTTCCCCCTGGAGTTACATCCAGGCAGGGAAAAAAGGAATGGGGTGGGGGGAAACACGCACTTTTAACACTTTTCAACAAAGTTGAAAAGTGTTAGTGACTTCGGTTTGTCTGTCCGTCTGTCTGTCTGCGCTCTAACTCCCGTAAATGTTAATAGAATTTCTTAAAACTAAATATATGTAATTCAGCTTCAGTACCAGATGCTTCCTATTGAAAATGAAATGCATAACTCAACTGGTTTGTGTACAGGGACACCCGAAAGAATTCCAAAGCATTGTGTTCTACGGGAGGTATTTCTATAACCCATATTTTAATACCTTTATTTTACACAAATATTAACGAAGTTGAAATATGTTTTTATGTTCACGATTGGATGTTCCCCACTGAAAATGAAGTAAAGCTATCACTGGTTTGTATACAGGGACACCCGAAAGTATTCCAAAACACTGCGTTCTATAAAAAGTACTCCTCTAAACCAAATATTAATAACTTTACTTTGCATAAATCTTAATAAAAGTAAAATATGCTATTTATATGAAAAAAAGAAAGCTTTCCGTAGAATGAAGTATGATTAGCATTTGATTTACTGCACCATACAAAAATATTCAGTTAGATAAAATGTCTGCTGGAATTGTATTTTCGTTTACTTTAGGCTTTTTTATCATTTTCTACATATTTTTAAACGATCTCCAACAAGGTTTAAAAGTGTTAATTATTTCGGTATTTCTGTCTTTCTGTCCGCACTCTAACTCCCGTGAATATTTGTGGAATTCCTTGAAAATAATATATATTGTTCTAGTTCACTATCGGATGTTGCCTATTAAAAATGAAGTGCATACCTCTACTGGTTTGTGCACAGGGACAGCCGAAAACACTCCAAAGCATTGTGTTCTATGACAGGTATTTCTATGAATTATATTTTAATTTCTTTATTTTACACAATTTTTAATGGAATTAAAATATGATATTCAAGTTCACAATCGGATGTTTGCTACAGAAAACGGAGTAAATACCTTCACTAGTTTGTGTACACTGTTATACGAAAGTATTCCAAAGCACTGTGTTCAATGAGAGGTATTTCTATAAACCAAATTTAATAACTTTAATTTGCACAAATCTTAATGAAATTGAGTGTATGACTTAATGTTATTCGCATGAACAAAAGAATGCTTTCTACAGAATGTAGTATGATAAGCATTAGAATTACAGTGTTACACCAAAAATATCCAATTACATTTAGGCATTTTATTGGAATTTTGGTGGAATTGCATTTTCGTTTACATGAAACGATTTAACACTCTTTAGCAATATTTTAATGTGAATATTCTTTCAATTTGTGTAATTATCTGCTCGATTGTCCATCTGTCTATCTGTCCGTCTGCTCATCCCAATCAACCATAAATATTTTCGGAATTTTAAAAAAATTATATATGTTATTCAAATTTACTATGTAACCTGTTAAATACATGGAACCTATTATATACATATTTAAAATAGCATTAATAAATCCTATAAAACTGGTTTTTGTAAAGGGTCACCCAAAAATTTTCAATGCATTCCATTTTAGGACAGGCATATTTATAAATTACATTTAAAGAACTTCTACAGTAAAAGTCATAAAGAAATTGACATTTATTGTTAATATGCTAAAATAATGTTTTATGTGGAATATGATATTGTTAACTTTCAGATTTACAGGGCCATACTAAAATATTTAGATACATTAAAGGCTGCAATTAAAGACTAAGGGATACGTTTTACGGGAGATCCTTGACTCGAAGGGAAAGCTCAGCACTTATCTACATATACGAAAGACATTTTATAATTGACTAGTTTTTGCTATTATAATTAATACTTTTTAATTGTTCACAATGATGGGTAAAAATTACCCCCATTGTGTACATTTATACGATATTTCGACTTATTCTGCGATATTTAGGGGGATTTTCATCAAAAGTCGATAGGCACTAATTTATGTTAATGGGCAACTACATATAAATTTGCCTTAAATTCTATGAATTAGTTCTTGTGGTTGAACTTATGTAATATTTTTTTCACTGGCACATAGACACACACACACATATATGTATATATATTAAATATCACATCTTTTTCTGAGAATCCCAATTCGTGTAAATACATCGAAATCCAGAAGTCGAAACTTTTATGACTAAAGTACTTTCCTTTATTAAATACAGAAGAAATTAATAACGAATAGAATTTTATAAAATTTCGCATCTACTCTGATTCTCAGACAGGGTTGTTCGGATTTTTCCATAGTGGAAAAAACCGTCCCGTACAAAATACCGTTTTGTCCACATTTGTCCACTATTAATTATTTGCGTGTACTAAATTAAAAATTATCTTTGTTCTTTCCATATTAAAACAATTCTTTAATTATATGTGTATACGTGTAAGGCTTATGAAATACAGTCACCTGGTTGCCATTGGCGACCATTATTTTTTAACTGGCAATATTTACAACTTTAAGAAAATTCAACTTTTTTTTTTTTTTTTTTTTAAATATATATATTTTGGTGAAAGAATTGGTCCCAGAATCGGGTTGCGATTCTATTTTCGATGTAGGCTAAATCTTGATTCTTGCTTCTCTCATCGCTTTTTTAGACACTGTGTTGAATCAAAACACCATTAGGGTATTTACACATCTCCGTGCATGTTTCTTTTCTTGCATGTGCTTTCATAAATTCACTCAAGCAGAATGACATATGGGATTTAGTTGAGGTTTTACCAGGGATGAAAATAGTAGGATGCAAATGGGCATTCAAACCAAAATATAACAGTCAGGGCCATGTTGAAAAATACAAAGCCAGGCTGGTTGCAAAGGACTTTTCACAGAAATAAGGAATAGACTACGATGAGACTTTCGCCTCAGAGGCATCTCACACAACTTTGAGAAGTTTTTTGGCAATAAGTCTTTATAAGAATTTAAGTCTTAGACATATTGATATCAATACTGTATTTTTACACGGTAAATTGAGTGAAGATGTTTATATGCATCAGCCAGAAGGATACGTGGTATCCGGGGAAGAACATAAAATGTGCAAATTAAAAAAGGCAATATACGGGCTAAAGCAGGCCGCGAGAGCATGGAATTTAAAACTGAATGAGTCAATACTTAACTTAGGTTTTAATCAGAGTCAATTCGATAAATGTCTTTATGAACGCAAACAAAACGATGTAACTACTTATGTACTTGTGTATGTCGATGATTTGTTAATAGCGGGGAATGATCAACAAATAAATGAAATTATAAACAATCTACAACAAGAATACCCGTTAACAGACTTGGGAGAAGCAAAACAATATCTTGGGATAAATATTAGTCGTCCTAATGAAAATACAATGACTCTTGATCAAACACACAAAATACAAGAACTTATAGTCAAATACGGTTTAGAAAATTCAAAACTTACAGTTTTCAAAACCAATTCAAAAACCAATTAATCTTAAATTGACATATAATAATATTGAAGAACCTGTCTTGAGGGTATACGCAGATTCCGATTGGGGAAACGATCCCAGTGATCGTTAAGTCTACAACAGGAAATTTATTTTGTATAGGAATAAATAGGAAATATTTCTACAGTAAGAAAAAATCGTTTGCATGGAGAATTTTATTTTCACAACAGTTATATTTTTGGAAGTTTTTTTTTATCTTCTGATATTTAGAATTTTTGTTTAGATGCAAAAATGCGCTTTTAAAAAGGCAGTTGATGGGAGGATACATTTCTTTTCTCTCTTTTACCAAAGAGAGTTTTTAGTGAAATCTTTATAAAAAGCATTTATCAGGAGAAAAACGGAAAAATGTCTCAACAATAGATGAATCTTGGGTCTATTTAACTGGTTGCAAAAAAAAAAAGATCAATTTATTATCACAAAAGTGGAGAAAAAAATTTTTGCTACATGGTTCAAAGCATCAAAAGAAAGTTTTTCTAAAGGATTTATGATTGCCACTGGTTTTTCATACAAGCGCAAGATAAAGCAAAAAAAAAAATGTGACAAAAATGTCAAAATCAGCTCTAAATACTATCAAAAACATATTTTAATTCCAATTTTTAAAAATGAAAATCAAGATCTTTATCCACAATGCTATCAATCCGTTGAACTGTATCAAGACAAAACACGCAGCCACACATCACAATCCGCAATTGTTCTTCTGGAAAAAAATGGAAAAAAAAACTTCGAATTAAAACCATACCCTTCACTGATATTCCTGCTAAATCGCCTGATGTATCACTGTTGGATTTTTGTGTTTTTCGACTCTTAAAATCAACATTATCGAAACACCGACCTACAACGCTTTGTGGACTTTGGAAAGCCGTTCAAGAGGAATAGAAAAATATACCTCTTCCGATATTATAAAAAGCGTTATTGTTATAGAAATTACGATGTAGAATGATAGTTAAGAACAAGGGCTATCAAACTGAATAAATAAAACACGAAATATGAGTGAAATTGCTTCAGTACACTCCATCAAAATCGTCTAAAAAATGTGCGAACAGACTCTGTACTATATATTGGTCCAGTAAAAAGCAAAATTCTGTATCGATGTCGTCAGCAGAAGCGGAATATATTTCCGCAGCAAGTGCCGCACAGGAAGTTAAATGGCTTATAAAACTTTTTGAAGAACTTGACTTGCAGCAAAATTGTCCTATTACACTTTATGAAGACAATCTTTCTTGCATCAAACTGGCTGAAAATGACAAGTTTGGACATAAAACAAAACATATAGAGTTAAGGTACCATCTGATTCGAGACCTTGCTGAACAACGCATAATAAAGATTGAATATGTCAGTACGGAAAATATGATCGCCGACATACTCACCAAGCCTCTGCCGAGACATTCCTTTCGAAAATTGCGAATTTCTTTTTTGAACTGTGATTAAATGTCATCGAGTTTACGCAGGGGTGTTGGTGAGAAATAAACTCAAACGACATTCTTTCAATTATTACAAAAACTTTCTTTTTCATATTATTCCAAAAACACTTCATTTGACTCTTTTTTCTTCTTGCATATATACATCTACATTAGAGTGTCGCTGTGACGCATTTGTTGTGATTGGCCGTCTGCATTCAATGTACATGTAGTGAAGTCTGTTCGTTTTTTTCTCTCTTCGATGTTCAGTTTTAATAAAAATGTAGTTAAAGAAAACATGTGGGTTCATCTTTTTATTCCCACAATATAATATAATATATACTTATTATTCACAAACGAAGCCAAAGGAGGCTGGTTTCATTTATTTGAAACACTATTATTTATATATTTAAAATTATCTTTTGAATAGTTTAGCAAAAAAGATATTTATTATGAAAACAGAAGTTCTTTTTCATTTATGGAATACATCTGTTCCTGAAAGCCTAAAAATAACAGAGGATACTCTTAAACAAGGTGAGTGCATTTTACTTACCTTATAAACCTTGTTGAACTATTTTATAGGGTATATTACATATATCAAAATAAGTCAATTAAACATTTGATATATGGTTTAAATAATTCTTTTGTCATTCTCAATATATACAGCTGGTTTGTATACAGATACATCTCACATAAAATACCAGTTCATTGCGTTTTAGGAGAGACGTTTTTATCAATCCCATTTAAATAACTGTCTACATTAAAAATCATAAAAAATTGACATTTATTGTTAATATGCTGAAATAATGTTATGTATAGAATAAAATATACTTAACCTTCAGATTTACAGGGCTATACTGAAGTATTAAGATACATTAAGGGCGCATTTCAGTTTGTGTTAAGCATTTTAAAAATTTTCCAACAATGCATAAGAATGATTATGAATTAATTTAGTCTATTTGTATGCCTTTCAGTCCTTTTTTCTGCCCGTTATTTGACAACGTAAGTGAAGGAGATTGAAAGTTGTACGATTCAACACGTACATACAGTTGGAAAATATTAATAATCAATGCATACCGCATGATTTTTCGTTCTTGAAATTTAATTATACTTATTTTTAGTTCTAACAATTGTTCGAAAATTCTCTAGAGAATTTCATCTTTTTTATGTAATAAACTGTACATTTTTTATGCAAATGTATTTTAATAAGGATAATAATGATAATAATATTAATAATAATAATTATTATTATTATTGAAAACTTTGCTTTGTCAATGAAAATGTTTGATTATTAGTATGTATTTTCTATTAAAAAAAAGAGAAAAAGAAAAACTAACGGAAATTCTTTTAGACTAATAAATGTTGAAGAAATACTAAAGAAAAATCCATACCACTATTTACTGATAATAATCATCGTTTTTTTTTTATTCAGAGATAAGTATTAAAAAGAGTATTATTGAAAATATGTAATGTTACACTTTTTGGCAATCCTTATTTCAGATTAATTCACGATTGTTTTCGAAAATGTATTTATATATATTTATAAAAGAAAAAATCTATTATTTTTAAAAATTTTCATTTCAAAATAAACATTTGACTAGTGCATTCTTCATTGAAATACGCTCACTATTAAATATTGAACTGTCATTTCCTCAAAATCTAAACCATATAGAAATTTTGGTCATATTTCAGTTTAGAGCATATTGTACTATCTTCACTTTAATATACAATGTGAATAAATGTATTAAATAATTTCTAAAATCAAGATCAAAATTTAAATTTAAAATTTTCAAAGAACGTAATTAAAAAAAAAAAAAAAAAAAAAAAAAAAGAAAAGAAAGAAAATCTCACATTAACTTTATACTGTTGTCTTGAATTTCTACAAAAGAAAAAATCAAGAGGATAAATTTTTCCTTTTGGACAGAGTTCTGCTCTTGTAGTTGGTGTACGAGAAGTACCAGGTTCGATCTCAGATAGCATTCGTCGACCTAACTGTTCGTAGTTTTTAGCGTTTTTTCCCGAAACCCGCGTAAATACAGGCTAGTACCTTTTAGAAAGAATTTTACGAAGGACTCTCTAACCAGGCCTAGGATCCTCGTATTGTCATTTAGCCGTAATCCTAACACGAGAACCCTGTTTTGGACATTTTCCAGACAGTGTTTTTATGGGGAGTATATTTTAGTGGTGAGCGGAATGTTTAAATTAATCCATGAAAAACAATACACAAGTATATATCAGGGGTTATTGTGCGCGGATTTTTTAACATTCCTATTTAGAAAATTAATTTTTTATATTATGTTTCTGTTACTATGTTACAGTCAAATTACTGTACCGTAACATCTAACTTTTCTGATTTTTAAACACCACTTTTTTTTTATTTTAAATAGTTATCTTAATTTTATTCACTTTTCCTGTATATAATGCCTAGGATAAATAAATCTCTTTCACACCAGAAATTTTAATTAGCAAAAGATAGTATATTTGTACTGAAGAGAAAAAATAAAATAAAATAAATAAATAGAAAAATTTCTGTCTATCTATATAAATATATATACAATTTCCTCTATTATAAGCATTGTTTTTAAACTAAATCCAATCATTTAAAAAAAAAATTAAGAAACAATTTTTCAGAAATTTTTACTTGTTTTAATCGATTTTTAAACTTTTGTTCTTTCTGTGTTTGATAGATAGCAGAGGTATTCCGAAATTTAAAAATTACTATTTCAGAGGTGGCGATATGCTGAAGTCACCATATATTCCTTAATAAGTGCAAGTGCATCTGGCTGCTTTGATTATGCACTCGTGCCTACTTTTTTGATCGGAGGAAGGACATTGTTGTATTTTTGGAATGAAATGAATATTGCGAGTTTTAACCATTTTATAGTACCTACGTACTCAGATAATTATTTAATAAATAAATTATTATTTGAATTTAATGAAGTTAACAAACAGATGTTTCAAACTTAAAATTTCTCGAAAATTAAAAATGCTGTTTTTTCTTTTTACATACTTATGATGCTATTATTATTTAGGTGTCTAGCTCATAGCTGTCAAAATTTCTAAATTTTGACCCAAGAACTCTAGCATGTTCGTATCTGCTGCTATCACATTTCATTTAAGAGAAATTTATTACTTTTTTTTTTTTTTTTTTTTCTTAAAGTAGATTTATTATTAAGTTGATTAATTAAGGTATGCAATTCAGAAAATTTTTAGATTTCCAGTTTTCGATGAAGTTACACGCTTTGAGATATGCCGAACTCAGTTCGACCGGCTTCATCAGAACTCTTGTATTGCATAAACTCACCAAACCAAGCATGGTGTATGAGATGGATATTGTGTAAAACTGTGCTGTTTTATTTTGGGTGCATGTCGAAAATTAAATATGTTTGTGAGAAGGGAATTATTTTGCTTTGCAATGCGAAAAGTGGTGAAGTTTCGACCAATGGGCGATACTAGTTCATATTTAATCACTGGCTATCAAATATGATAGCTATGGTGTTTCAAAAGTTCAGGTCTTGGCTGTGGAAGAATTTACACTAATTTTCATGGGGTGCTTTGCTATCATTTTTGGAACCCAAGATGAGAATCCATCTCCCGATGTGTTGCAAAATGTGTCAGATTGAAAAACATTGTTTTTATATATAATTTTATGTTGAAAAAAAAAAGAAAAATACACAAAAAAAAATTTTGGCCCGTGGTGAATATTTGCAATATTTGCTTGGCAGTCAAAGTGTTAAAAAATAAATTTCGGAAATGATTCTACTCTCTTGCTACACCGTTGCTTCAATGCTGCGAAAACAACAGTGTTCTAGATCCACTGGTCGATTACGCGGGTGCAGTCCTAGTTTTCTTATTATATTCTATTTGAAAAAGTTTGACACGGAAGCACATGCAGGGTGAGTGTCTACCAGTACAATTTTTCCCTTACTCTGCTATCGATATATTTATATAGTAAAATTATATTGTATGTTTCCACGATTAATTAAAGTTTTTCACATGATTATATTGGTTGGAGACAGGGGTCGTATTCTCTGTACTTTTTTCGGGACAGTCTCAGGAACAAAGAAATTTTTAATTTATCCCTAACACAACTATTACGCATTAATCTCCGCCCTAGATAATCATAACGCATTACTATAAAATATGTAGATGTATCTCTGAAAAAAGTGGTGGTAATAAAAAAGGAAATTTTTTATCTTTGAGAGTGTCTAGAAAAAAGGGAGGAGAGTACGTACGACCCCTGGGAGAGTCAGGAAAAAGAGGCGGGTCAGCGGACACCCTGACGTGTGACTGAGTCTTACATCTTCTTCTGCAGAAGGATGGTTGCTAATGATAGAGTTCCCACTTGTCAGTATTTTGAGTGCAGGAAATTTCGAAAAGAATTCTCTTAAAATAATTTCTTAAGATTAACCTTAATTAATCGTGAAAAAATATTATATATATACAATATTAAAAATTCCACGTGTCCAGAAAAGTGACGGGTGGGAGGCTAATAATGGGGTGGGAAGTCTTGAATTTCAATTCAGAGCGAAATAGAAGATAAAGAAAAAAAAAAGAAAGAAAAAAAGAGAGAGAGAGGAAGAAAAAGAGAAAGTAAGAGATCACATAAACATGAGGAATACTACAGCTTATCATAAAATGAAGCAGAAAATTATAAAAACTAGAAAGGTTAATGCAAACGTTACACAACTCACAAAAAGCTCAGGGATAGCAAATATATATATATATATATATTATATGTGTTTTCTTTTTCAGTGGAATCACACAAACCGTCCCTAACGCAGCTAGAACTGACAAAGTCAGCCTGTTTCTTTTCTTATCAACAACTCTTCACTAGTGTCATTCATTCTTCTTTTAGTTAAACTAAATACAGTAATAATAAATTTGTGCTAATTAGTGAAACACTACTACGAAATAAATACATACATAAATAAACAGGTTTAAATGCATTTGGATATGTTAGCGTGATGATATACTAAATTTTATATTGTGAATAGATTAACATATTTTATAAATATAATTATAGAAACGAAAACAACCGCTTTCTTTTCCTCTTATTATATATTTATTTATTTCCCACTTTAAAGTTTTATTCTTTTCCTTGCTCTTATTCGTTGTCTTATTCTTTCGAAATAATACTTAATTCTATATTTTAAAATATTATATATGGAACTAATACATTTTATGGATTTGTTACAGGAAGTCGGCGTGGTCTTTTTTAAAACAGCACCTTTTTCAACAGAAAACATTATAAATCATTTTCAGAGTTATATTCGATTAAGTAATTCGGAGATTGTTTTATAAAAACGTAGGTAAACATAAAAATGACTGCACTGAAGCTTTTTAATATTTTATAATTTATTATTATTATTATTATTTTTTTATGAGTATTTCTTTAAAAATTCTGTTTCTCTCTCTCTCTCTCTCTCTCTGTCTATATATATATATATTATAAAAGGAATATCTTTTAAAAAGTTTAAAAATTCTTCTTAAAGAAAATAAAGAAATAAAGTATTAAAAAGAAAGAAAGTAAAAGAAATATATCTTAACACCAGAAAAATAATATATTTATATAAAATTGCTTTTTCGCTGCATGCGATGGTTTGATAATAAATATCTATTTATTAAAACTTTTCAAGTTCATTGTCTTTCGAGGCAGTATTAAATTTAAATAGGCTATTGGACAACAAACCGAGAACTTCTTTGACGTAAAATGTTCTCTCTTAGAGTCGGCACATGTTTAATTGTCTACCACTTTCAGCGATTTTTGTAACGCAAGCTCCTAATCATTATTTTTTGCCAGTGTTTAATTTTGTCACTTTAAAGTTTTATACTTTTTTCTTACTCTTACTCGTAATCTTATTATTTTCATCTATATTCAACAGAAAAAAGTATTGATTTAATAAAAATTCTCAACTTCAGGTTATTAATGTATTTAAAAGTATGGAGAGGTCTAGAACGATTTTACCAAATGTAGAAAATGTCTGTCTGTGTGTGCGACAAAATTTTGTGTCCACTGTATCTCTGGAACCACTGTACAGAATTTCATACAAATTGGAATGTAGTTGCATCTTGTTATGAATTAATACGTGTGAAAATCGTCCAAATTGTGGCGATGCCATTCTACTTTTTTTAAGTTTTTAAAATATAATGTACTAAATTACTAAAACATAATGTATTCCAATTAACTGAAATCGACTACTTATTTTTTTTTAATGCATTTATTACTGTATTTTCTGCAATGTATAAGAAGAAAGTATAAGATTTGGAAAAACTTTTGATTTCCAGTTTTCGATTAATTTAGATGTTTTGAGATATCATTGCATTCAAATTAAGATAAATTGACTTTTTTTTTTTCTCTAGTTTAAAGTAGATTTATTATTAGTGGATTTATCAAAGTATGCAATTCAGAAAAATTTTTAGATTTCCAGTTTTCAATGAAATTACACGTTTTGAAGTTTGCTGAAATCAATTCGACTGGCTTCATCTCAACTTCTGTATTGCATAAACCCACAAACCAAATATGGTTTATGGGATGGATATTATGTAAATCTATGATGTTTTAATTTGGGTGCATATCGACCGACAACTGTCGCTGTTGCGCTGCAACTTAATTCTGTTTATGAGAAGGTAATTATTTTGCTAACCTTTGCAAATGTGATTGGGTCTTGACCACTGGGTAATACTAATTCATATCAAATCACTTGATTCTTATTCTTAGCAAACGATGCGGTAAAAGCTACTGATGTATATATACACATAATCATAACCTCCTTACAGGGTTGCCAAATTTGGCCTTTTTTTTATTCAATAGTCACCAATAATTTTTATTTGTAACATTTGACTAATCATTTCGAAGATTGATAGTGTATTGTGTATATCAAATGCCACTTCTCAAAATGATTGGTGACTATTGAATAAAAAAAAAAAAAGGCAAAATTTGGCAACCCTGCCTCCTTAACTAGATGCCTTCCGCGTGGCGAAGAAACTTGGCAACAGTTCAAGTGGTAGACAGTGCAACCACGTACACATTCCCGATTTTTTAATTCAAATAACACCAATAATTTTAAGAAATGACATACAATATATATAATCGGCGTTTTTCCGATTCTATTCGCCTTTTCTGTATATCATATCCCACTTTAAAAAACTTATGGTGGCTATTGAATAAAAAAGTCGCGCCATCTGTATCAGGTGGCTCTGCCTACCGCCACGTTCATAGCCACGCGGAAGGCTTCTAGTTTAGGAGGCTATAACTTAATATACTAACGATACTTAAGAGATTAAATTACAATATGCAAAATCCTGTTGTTAGGATGCGAAGTTTTAGACAATCGCCTAAAAGCTGCTTTTGGTTTCTTTCTTTCTTTTTTTTTTCTTGATGAGAGAGAGGCTGGGGATAGGGAGTGAACACATTGAATGTGGATGTGGGTATATTTCATTTTATGTGTGTAGTGGGCATAGCTGGCAATGGCAACATCCTAATTAATATTCCATAGCATTGTCAGAACTCGCCCTTTTTTTTTTTTTTTCTTTTTTTTTTCACACCAGACTTAGAGTATTTTTCCTTAATCGTAATTAAATTTTGGGGGAATTACTCTAACAATAAAGAGTATGGGATAAGGTGCGGGTACCAACAATACTACGAAATATTAATTAAGATGTTATCAGCCATGTTAGAAGGTGATTAATTCATTGGGAAAGCCAAAAGATGTACTCTTCAATGCAGGAAAATGCCCTAACAAAAATATCTTAAAGCAGGCCGGGCTCGTTTGATCAAATATATGACTATATATATATATATTAACTACTAAATTTCGTAAATGGTTCTACATTTTTGCTACACCGTTACTTCATTGCTGCCAAAACATCAGTGTTCTAGATCTACCTGTAGATTACTCGGGTGCAGTCCTACTTTTCTTATTACTCGATTTGAAAAACTGACACGGAAGCTCTTGCAGGGTTAGTGTCTACCGACACTATTTCTTCCCTTACGCTTCAATCACACTATTTATATAGTAAAATTATGTAGTATATTTCCACGATTAATTAAAGGAAAGTTTTTCACATGATTATGTTGGTGGGAAAGCAGGTGTCGCACTCTCCGTCCATTACTCAGGACACTCTCAGGAATAAAATTTTTTAAATTTATTTCTACCACTAGTCTTATGCATAAATCTCCGCCCCGTATAATCACAGCGCATTACTAAAAATATATATAGATGTATTTCCGCATAAAATTGGTGGTGGTAAAAAAAAAGCTCATATATATATTTTTTATCTTTCAAAGTGTCCTTAAAAAAGGGTGGAGAGTACAACCCCTGGGAGAGTCAGTAGACACATTTACTTGTGATATCATTCAAACTACTTTTTATGCAGAAGGATGGTTGCTAATAGCAGAGAGCTCGCTTGTCAGTTTTTGAGCACTGGAAATTTCGAAAAGAGTTCTGTTAAAGGAATTTCTTAATATTGACCATTAATCGTGAAAAAAAAAAAAAAAAAAAAAAAACTATTAAAAATTTCTCGTGCACAAAAAAGTGATAGGTGGGACGTCTTGAATTTAAATTCACTGTCAATTAGAAGGGGGAAAAAAAGAGAGAGAAAGAAAGAAAGAGGTTACAGAAACATGAGGAATAATACAGCTTATCAAAAAAATGAAACAGAAAATCATAAGAACGAGAAATTTTAAGGTCAGCATTACACAGCTTACAAAAAGCTCAGCGATAGCAAAAAGAAAAAATATTTTTTTTTTCTATGTGTGTTTCGCTTTTCAGTGGAATCACACAAACAATCCCTAACGCAGCTGGAACTGACATTGTCAGACCGTTTCTTTTTTTATTAATAACTCTTCACAAGTGTCATTCTTTTTTTAGTTAAACTATTGGGTTGTTCGATAAATAATGTTGTTTTTTTAAAACCTTCGCTTCTAAAAACCAAGGCTTCTCCAGACGAGAAATTTTTCAACTTACCGAAAGATAGCAAAAGGTTATCCAACAAAATATATCATTGATTAATGTTTGTTGTTAATATAAATAAATTCACTTTGAAAAACATGAAAAAAAAAAAAAAAAAAAAAAAAAAAAAAGAACGACAGTATTTATCGAACAACCCAATAAGTATGGTAATAATAAATTTGTGATGATAAATGAAACATTACTATGAAATAAATACACACATAAATAAACAGGATTAAATGCATATGGATATGTTGGCGTAATGAAATACTAAATCTTGATTTTGTGAATATATCGGCATATTTTAATAAATATAATTACAGAAATGAAAGCAACCGCTTTCTTTTTATTTTTTTCTTTTATTTCTGTTCCGCTTTAAAGTTTTATTCTGTTCCTTGCACGTATTGGTTGTCTTATTCTTTCCAAATAATACTTAATTCTATATTTTGAAACATTATATGTGGAACTAATACAATATATGCATTTGTTACAGGTGGTCGTCGTGGTCTTTTTTTAAAACACCTTTTTCAACAGAAAAAATTAGAAATCATTTTCAGAGTAATGTTCGATTGAATATTTCGGAGATTGTTTTATGAAAACATTGGTAAACAAAAAGTAACTGTGCTGAGCCTTTTTATTATTTTATAATTTAATATAGTAGTGTCATGTTTTTTTTTTTCTTTTCTTTTCTTTTCTTTTCTTTTAAATTAAAATGAATATTCCGTCAAAAACTTTATTAAAAATTCTTCTTAAAATAAATAAAGAAAGAAAGAGATAAAGAAAAGAAAGATAATATATTTATAAAAAATTGCTTTTTCGCTGCTTGCGGTGGCATGGAATTTTTTTTTTAAGTTGAAAACTTTTCATGTACGTTGTCTTTCAAGACAGTATTAAAATTAACTCTGGTATTGGAAAACAAACCGAGATCTTTCTCGGCGTAAAATGTGCTCGCTTACGGTTGGCAGCTGTTTAATTTTCTACCACATTTAGTTATCTTTAGAATGCCAGCTCCTATTCATTATTTTTAGCCGGTGTTTAATTTGTCACTTTTAAGTTTTATACTTTTTTCTTACTCTCAGAGCCTGATTAAGGGGGAAGCACACATTATCTCCACTGTCACCGGAATATTTTTACAATTATTTTTTACTTCTTGTCATAGAAATTCGACGCTTTGACGAGGAAATATTTTTTATAAAAAATGAACGGTGTAAAACAATCCAATTTACTCACCGTTATTATACACCAGAATTCTTTTAAAATAATTTTTAATGAGAATTTTCTGTTTATTATAGCAGAAAAATATTTGTTAAAAAATAACGGTGTAAGTATAAATAAAGTGTGCTTCCCCCTTAATCAGGCTTTGCTTACTCTTATTTGTAATCTTATTACTTTCTTCTATATCCAACAGAAAAAAATGTATTGATTTTATAAAAATTCTCAATCTCAGTTTTTTAAAAGGATTTAAACGTTTCGAGAGGTCAAGAAAGATTTGACCATTTTTATAAAATGGCTGTCTGTGTGTACGAAATAATTTTGTGTCAACTGTGTCTCAGGAACCACAGTGCAGAATTTCATACAAATTGGAATGTAGTTGCTTAATACCTGTTAAAATCGTCCAAAAAGGGGCAATGCCATCCTGCTTTTTCTAAGATTTTAAAACATGATGTACTAAATTACTGAAACATAATGTATTAAAATTAATTGGAATCGACTACTTATTATTTTAAAATGGATTTATTACTATGTCTTCTGCATATATAAGAACGTAAAAGATTTGGAAAAACTTTTGATTTCCGGTTTATGATGAATTTACACGTTTTGAGATTTGCTTGCATTTCAATTAACTGAAATTGACTACTTATCTTTAAAACAGTGAATTTCGTACTAACTTCTGCTTATATAAGAAAAAAGTAGAAGATACGTAAAGATTTCGATTTCCGGTTTTCGATGAATTTTCACATTTTGTGATATCCTTGCATTTAAATTAAGAGAAATTTACTATTTCTTTTTTCTTTCGTTTCTTTTTTTTTTTTTCTTTTTTTTCTTTTTTTTAATATCATTTATTATTAAGTAGATTTATTAAAGTATTTAATTCAGAAAAATTCTTAGATTTCCGGGTACACGTTTTGAGATATGCGGAACTCAATTCGACCGGCTTCATCTCAACTTATGTATTGCATAAACTCACCAAACCAAACATGGTGTATGAGATGGATATTATGTAAAACTATATTGTTTTGATGTGGGTGCATGTCGTCCGACAAGTGTCTGCTGTGCGGCAACGTAATTCCGATTATGTGAAGGCAATTATTTTGCTTTGCATTGCAAAAAGTGATCGAGTTTCGGCGACTGGGCGATACTAGTTCATAGTAAATTACTTGATTCATATCCTTAGCAAACAATGCGATAAGGGCTACTGATGTATATATACATTTAATATACGGACGACAGTTCAAAGATTAAGGTAGAATACGAGAAATTCTGTTGTAAGATAATGTGGAGTTTTAGAAAAACGTATCGTACTCTCCGCCCTTTTTTCAGAACACATTCAGTAATGAAAAAAAAAAAATAATAATTCATTCCTTCCACTACTTTTTTACCGCCCTGTATAATCATAGCCAATACTATAAACATATGTAGATGTCTCTGGCTTAATTTTTAAACTTATTAGTTATAACTTTCCTCCCGCCCTTATTAAGTTAATTCATAGTTACCTACTTGACAGGAACTTCCACGTGAAGGTGAAAGACACTCTTTCACGGAACTTTTTTGCCCATTTCGGCGTTCCTCAAGGCTCCAAAATTAGTCCTAAACTATTTAATCTTTATATTAACGATATTCCTCGCTACCCTCATACCTCATTGGCTATTTTTGCAGACGATACCTGTATTTTCGCTTCAAGCGTCAACAGGCGTTATGCTATTTTGGCAATTTCCCGTCACCTGAAAATTTTGGTTCACTGGTTTTATAAATGGAGAATAGCATTTAACACTACCAAAACTGAAGCTATTCTTTTTTTACGTGGAAGAAATGCTATGACAACTGATAAACGTATTAAATTCCAAATTAGCCTCGGCGCCACGCCCCTACCATGGTCGAACCACTGTAAATACCTTGGTGTTATTCTAGACCAATCTCTCACTTTTCAACAACACATTCTAACCACGCGTAATAAATTCCGTGCAGCTAAAAGTAAATTACTTCCCCTCTTAGCTCGGAATAGTAAATTAAACTTTAATAACAAATTGCTCTTGTACACTTCCTACTTACGACCCATTCTCACTTATGCATGTATGGTATGGTCATATGCTGCCAAATCGCATATCAAGTTACTCATTAGCGCTCAAAATTCAACTATTCGGCAAATTCTTGATATGCCTTGGTACGATAGAAATTTTCACATTTATAAAGAAATTGAAATTCCTGGACTTAATGACTTTATTAATATTTAAATATACAATTCCATTTGGCTCTTGAACCATTAGATAACTCAGCTTTGAACACACTTGCAACATATGACCATAAAGATCCTCTAAATAGACACACACCCAAAGCGGGCCTCAGTCTAAACTCCCACCTTTAACCTTTTTTATGTTAGCTCTTCTATCTTTTCACTTTTCTTTCGCCTTCGGGCATCGACTTCTCTTCGGAGATTATATCCTGTCCTCGTCCTTGCGTTGTCCTGTATTGTGTCTAAATTTTGTCCTTGTGTTTAAAAAAAAATAAATAAATAAATAAAATAAATAAATTAAAAAGAAAAAAAAATTGTATTGTAAAATACCAAAAAAAATATATATATATATATATATATAAAATTGTATTTTAAAATACCAATATATATATATATATATATATATATAAAATTTGCTCTTTGAAAAATAAAAAATATTCTTACTATCCCTAAACTTTCTCCTAGTTGTGTAATGCTATACTTAACCTTACTACTCATTTTTATTATTGTGTATTTCCCCTTTCCATAGCTCTAAAATTAATTTGGTACTGTTTTTTATTTTTGGTATGTATTCCCCCCCCCCTCTCTCCATTGCAGTAAAATTGATTTTCGGGATTCTCAATCCATTAAGCTGAACCTTTAGGTAATGGAGGATGCGTGACGCTGTCACAGGTGCCTACCATCCATTCAATCCTAACTTCCTAACTAGATGTATTTCTGCATAAATTTAGTTGGTAATTAAACGCGAAAGTTTTTATCTTTGAGACTATCCTGAAAAAAGGGAGGAGTGTCAAGAAAAAAAGGCGGGTCAGTGGACATCCTGACTTCTAACTGAGCCACGCATCTTCTTCTGCAGAAGGATGTTAGCTGATGGTAGAGTTCCGACTTGTCAGTTTTTTGAGCACTGGAAATTTCGAAAAGAATTCTCTTAAAAGAATTTATAAGATTGAACTTAAAAAGGCGTGTAAAAAATAAATAAATAATTAAATAAAATCTATTAAAAATTACCCGTGTAGAGCAAAGTGACGGGTTAGAACCCCATAATGGGGTGGGAAGTCTTGTATTTAAATTCACTGCTAAATATAAGTTAATGGGGAAAAGAGAGAGAGAGAGAGGGAGAAAGAACGAGATCACAGAAACATGGGGAATAATACACCTTATCATAAAATGCAGCAGAAAATCATAATAGCTAAAAAGTTTAGGGTCAGCGTTACACAACTCACAAAAAGCTGAGGGATTAATATATATATATATAACTATTCATGTGTATTTAGTATTTCAGTGGAATCCCACAAACCGTCCCTAACACAGCACGAACTGACAATGTCAGCCTGTTTCTTTTCTTATTATTAACTCTGCCAAAGTGTAATTTTTCTTTTAGTTAAACTAAATATGGTAAAAATAAATTTGTAATAATAAATGACACATTAGTAAGAAATAAATACATACATAAATAAACAGAGTTAAATACATTTGGATAGGTTGAAGTAATGAAATACTAAATCTTGATTTTGTGAATAGATTGGTATATTTTAATAAATATAATTATAGAAATGAAAACAACTGTTTTCTTTCCCTCTTATTATTTATTTGTTTTCTTTCTTTCCTACTTTAAAGTTTTATTCTTTTCCATGCTCTTATTCGTTGTCTTATTCTTTTCAAATAATACTTAATTCTGTCTTTTAAAATATTATATATGGAACTAATACATTATATGCATTTGTTACAGCAGGTCGGCGTGGTCTCTTTTAAAACAGCACCTTTTTCAACAGAAAAGGTTTAGAAACCATTTTCACCGTTATATTCGATTAAATAATTTGGAAATTGTTTTACAAGAACATCGGTAAACAAAAAAGTGACTGCTCTGAGGCTTTTTATTATTTTATAATTTATTATATTTTAATTTTTTTTTTTTAAATACAATACTTTAAAAATTTAAAAAATTCTTCTTAAAATATATGCAGAAAAAAAGAAAGAAAACGAATGTACAGAAAAAAAAAATCTTAACATCGGTAAAATAATATATTTATATAAAATTGATTTTTCGCTGCATACGGTGGTTTTAACAATAAAATTAAGCAAGCCTCAAAACTTTTCCACAGCTTCAAATATTTTAATTTATTTCGGAGCGCTTTTCGCCCTGCCTTTAATTCGCTTAATTCGCACTTCTTAAAAAAAAAAAAAAAAAAAAGTTCTGCAATATGTAACTTCGACAAAATAAGAAAAAGTTACTTTTAGAAAAAAAGTGGTACGAAATAAAGGCGGGGTTAAAAATATTCCGGAATAAATTAAAATATTGGCAGCTATGCTTTTCAAGTACGCTGTCTTTCCAGACACTATCAAAATTAAATCTGAAAGTGGAAAGCAAATCGAGATTTTCGGCGTAAAATGTTCTCGCTTACTATCGGCAGCTGCTTATTTTTCTACCACATTTAGCTATTTTTTTAATGCAAGCTCCTAATCATTATTTTTAGCCAGTGATTTCGAAAACTTTGACACGGAAGCATTTGCACGGTGAGTGTCTACCGAAGCAATTTCTTTCCTTACACTTCCATCACTATATTTATATAGTAAAATTCTGTAGTATGTTTCCACGATTAATTAACGGGAAGATTTTTGCATAATTTATGTTGGTGGGAGAACAGAGGTCTCCGTCTTCTTTCAGAGGAATATATATATATATATATTTAATTTATTCGTACCACTACTTTTATGCATTAATCTCCGCGCTGTATAATCATAGCACATTGCTATAAAAATATATAGATATATTTTTGCATAATATTAGTGGTGGTAAAAAAGGCAGGTATATTTTATCTTTCAGAGTGTCCTAAAAAAGGTGGAGAGTATGACCCCTGGGAGAGTCTGGAGGAAATGCGGGTTCGTAGACACCTTGACTTGTGACTGAGTCACACATCTTCTTATGCAGAAGGATGGTTGCTAATGGCAGATTTTCCGCTTGTCTGTTTTTTCAGCACTGGAAATTTCAAAAAGAGTTCTCTTAAAGGAATTTCTTTAGACTGACCTTAATTAATCGTTAAAAAATATAAAGAAAAAAAATACAATTAAATTTCCCGGTGCCCGGAAAAGTGGCGGGTGGAAAGTCTTAATTTAAATTCACGGCCAAATAGAAGATAAAGAAAAGAAAAAAAAAAAAAAAAAGAGAGAGAGAGAGAGAGAGAGAAGAAGAGAAAGAGATGACAGAAACATGACGAATACTTCAGCTTATCAAAAAATGAAACAGAAAATCATAATAGCCCGAAAGTTTAAAATCAACGTTACACAGCTCACAAAAAACTCAGGGATAGAAAAAAAAAATATTTTTTCTTTTCTATGTGTGTTTCGATTTCAGTGGAATCACAGAATCCGTCCCTGAGGCAGCTCGAATTGACACAATTAGCCACTTCCTTTCTCTCTCTCTCTTTTTTTTTTTTTTTTTTATTAATAATTCTTCACAGCAGTCTTTTTTTAGGGAATTTTTTTTAATCGTAATTACATAGAAAATTACTCTAAAAATAAAGTGTGCTAAAATAGGGGCAAGTACCAGCAATATTATAGAATATTAATTAAGATGTTAGTAGCTATGGTAGTATGCGATTAATTCGTAAGGAAAGCTAAAAGACTCCTCAAAGTAGAAAAATGCCCTAGCATTAATGTCATAGAGTAGGCGGGGCTCGTTTTTCATATATATCACTATTTATTTATTTATTTATTTATTAAACTAGTAAATTTCAGAAATGACTCTACATTCTTGCTACACCGTTACTTGAATGCTGCCAAAACAGCAGTGTTCTAGATCCACTTGTCGATAACGCGGGCGCAGTCCTAGTTTCCTTATTACAGTAAAGCACCGTTTATACATCTTTCAAGGGACGGACGTAAAATGATGTATAAAAGAAAAGATGTATAAACGAAATTTTAATAATAACGTTTTGATTACTGCAAATTTAATGACACTTAAACATAATTGATATGAAAATATTAATTAATAAGAATTTCTAACGATTGACCTTAATCAATGAAAAAAAAAAAAAAACTATTAAAAAATACACGTGTCCAGAAAAGTGTCGGGTGGGAATCCTATAATGGGGTGGGAACTCTATAATGGGCTGGGAAGCCTTGAACACAGCCAAATATAAGTTAAAGAAAAGAGAGAGAGAGGGGGGGGGGGAGAGAGAAAGAAAGAAAGAGATCACAGACACATAAGGAATAATACATCTTATCATAAAATTAAGTAGAAAATCATAATAGCTAGAAAGTTTAAGGTCAGCGTTACACAACTCACAAAAAGCTCAGGGATTGAAAAAAAATATAAATTAAATAAAAATAAATATTATTCATGTGTATTTCGTTTTTCAGTGGAATCACACAAACCGTCCCTAACACATCTCGAACTGACAAAATCAGCCTGTTCCTTTTCTTATCAATATCTCTTCAAAAGTATCATTCCTCTTTTAGTTAAACTAAATATGGTAATAATAAATTTGTGATGATAAATGAAACAGTACTATGAAATAAAACAGACATAAACAAACAGGATTGAATGCATCTAAATATGTTGGCGTAATGAACTAAATCCTGATTTTGTGAATAGAAAGGCATATTTTAATAAATAAAATTATAGAAACGAAAACAACCGTTTTCTTTCCCTCTTATTATTTATTTCTTTTCTTTCTTTTCCATTTTAAATGTTATTATTTTCCTTTCTCTTATTCGTTGTTTTAATCTTTCCAGTTAATACTTAATTCTGTCTATTAAAATATTATATAGGGAACTAATATATTATATGCATTTGTTACAGGAGGTCGGCGTGATCTTTTTCATAACATCTTTTTCAACAAATAAATGTAGACATCATTTTTAGAGCTATGTTCGATAGAATAATTCAGAGATTGTTGTATAAAATCATTATTAAACAAAAAAGCGACTGCGACGAGGCTTTTTATTATTTTATAATTTATTATATTTTAATTCTTTTTTTCTTTTAAAATAAAATGAGTTTTCCTGAATTCTTCTTAAAATAAATAAAGAAAGAAAACGAAAGAAAAGAAAAAAAAAATCTTAACATCAGAAAAATAATATATTTATATGAAATTGCTTTTTCGCTGCAAGCGGTGGTTTTATTAAAAACAATTCAAAAAAACTAAAACTTTTCAAGTACGCTGTCTTCCGAGACAGTAACAAAATTAAATCTGAAAGTAGAAATAAGCCAAGATCTTCTTTGGCGTAAAATGTTCATGCTTACCATCGGCAGCTGTTTAATTTTCTACCACATTTAGCGATTTTTGGAATGCAAGGTCCTAATCGTTATTTTTAGCCAGTGATTTCAAAAAACTTTGACGAGGAAGCACTTGCAGGGTGAGTGTTTACAGAAACAATTTAATCCCTTACTCTTCCATCACTATATTTATATAGTAAAATTCCGTAGTATGTTTCCATGATTAATTAGAGGAAAGGTTTTCGCATGATTTATGTTGGTGGGAGAGAAGGGGTCGTACTCTCCGGAATACATTTTTTTTTTTTTTTTATTGTGCAACCACTTTTATGCATTAATCTCCGCCCTGTATAATAATAGCACATTACTATAAATGTATATAGATGTATTTCTGCTTAATATTAGTGGTGTTAAAAAAGGCAGAAATATTTTATCTTTGAAAGTTGTTCACATTCATTTTTAGCCCCGCCATCTTTTCACACCAGAAATTTAGTAGATTATTTCTCTTTAATGTGTGACAACGATTAAATAAGAAGAAAATCATTTTTCAAAATTTCCGCTATGAAAAAGAGGCGGGGCAAAGAATGATTGTGAATAAATTATAAAATTTGGGAACGCTGGAGTGTCCTAAAAAAGGGTGGAGAGTACGACCACTGGGAAAGTCAGGAAAAAGAGGCGGGACAGCAGACACCTAGACTTGTGACTGAGTCACGCATCTTCTAATGCAGATGGATGGCTGCTAATGGCAGTGTTCCTGCTTGTCTGTTTTTTCAGGACTGGAAATTTCGAAAAGAGTTCTCATAAAGGAATTTCTTAAGATTGACCTTAATTAATCGTAAAAAATGAAATATACAATGTAAAATTTCCAGTGCCCAGAAAAGTGACTTATGAGAAATCTGAATTTAAATTCACTGCAAAGGAATTTAAATTCATAAGGGAATAGAAAAAAAAAAAAGAGAGAGAGAGAGAGAGAGAGAGAGAGAGGATGAGAGAGAGATCAGAGAAACATGAGGAATAATATAGCTTATTCAAAAATAGAACAGAAAATCATAATAGCTGGAAAGTTTAAGGTCAGCGTTACACAGCTCACAAAAAACTCATGAATAGAAAAAAAAATTAAGGGTGTTTTTCAGTAGAACAACACAAACCGTCTCTGACGCAGCTCGAACTGACAAAATCAGCCTGTTTCTTTTTTTCTTTTTTTTTTTTTTTTTGTTAATAACTTTCAGAAGTGTCATTGTTCTTTTATTTAAATTAAATAGGGTAATAATAAATTTGTGATAATAAATGAAACATTACTATGAAATAAATACATACATGAATAAACAGGATTAAATGCATTTGGATATGTTGTCGAAATGAAATACTAAATCTTGATTTTGTGAATAGATTGGGATATTTAAAAAAAATATAATTATAGAAAGGAAAACAACTACTTTCTTTCCCTCTTATTATTTATTTCTTTTCTTTCTTTTCCACTTTAAAGTTTTATTATTTTCCTTGCTCTTATTCGTTGTCTTATTCATTCCAAATAATTCTTCATTCTATCTTTTAAAATATCATATACGGAACTAACATATTATATGCATTTGTTACAGGAAACCGGCATGGTCTTTGTTTAAACAGCGCCTTTTTCAAGAGAAAAAATTTAGAAATCATTTTCAGAGTTATATTCGATTGAATAATTCAGAGATTGTTTTACAAAAGCATTGGTAAAAAAAAAAAAAGTGACTCCGCTGAGGCTTTTTATTATTTTATAATTTATTATACTATCTTTTTTTTTTTTTTTTTTTTTTTTTTTTTCCTTTTAAAATAAAATGATTATTCATTTAAAAATTCGTCTTAATGTAAACAAAAAAAGAAAGAAAAAAAAAAAAAAAAAGAAAAAAATATATATCTTAACATCAGAAAAATAATATATTTATATAAAATTGCTTTTTTGCTGCATGCTGTAGTTTTATCCACATTATAAAAAATTAAAAAATCCTATCAGGTACGCTTTCTTTCGAGACAGTATTTAAATTAAATCTGATACTGGAAAACGATTCGAGATCTTCTTCGGGGTTAAGAGTTCTTGCTTACAATCGGCAGCTGTTTAATTTTTTACTACATTTTTGAGATTTTTGGAATGCAAGCTCCTAATAATTTTTTTAGCCAGTGTTTAATTTTGTCACTTTGAATCTTTATATATATTTTTTTACTCTTATTCGAAATCTTACTACTTTCTTCTATATTCAACGAAAAAAAGTATTGATTTATAAAAGTTCTCAACCACGGGTTTTTAATGAATTTACACGTTTGTAGAGTCTAGAATGATTTGACTATTTTTAGAAAATATCTGTCTATGTGTGCGACAAAATTTTGTGTCAACTGTGTCTCAGGAACCACTGTACAGAATTCCATATGAATTGTAATGTAATTACATTTTTATATAAATTTTTACCTGTGAAAATCGTTCAAAAAGTGTCGATGCCTTCCTGTTTTTTCTAAAATTTTAACATGGTGGTACAGGACGAAATTTCATATAAATGTCCATAAAAAGAATTAATTCTTGAGAATTATTATGAAATTAAAAAGAATTATATATAATAATGATAGTTAACTTGCAAAGATTATTTCAGTATATAGTGACATCTCTTCCCCCTGGAGTTACATCCAGGCAGGGGAAAAGGAATGGGGTGGGGGGAAACACGCACTTTTAACACTTTTCAACAAAGTTGAAAAGTGTTAGTGACTTCGGTTTGTCTGTCCGTCTGTCTGTCTGCGCTCTAACTCCAGTAAATGTTAATAGAATTTCTTGAAACTAAATATATGTAATTCAGCTTCAGTACCAGATGCTTCCTATTGAAAATGAAATGCATAACTCAACTGGTTTGTATACAGGGATACCCGAAAGAATTCCAAAGCATTGTGTTCTACGGGAGGTATTTCAATAACCCATATTTTAATACCTTTATTTTACAGAAATATTAACGAAGTTGAAATAAGTTTTTATGTTCACGATTGGATGTTCCCCACTGAAAATGAAGTAAAGCTATCACTGGTTTGTATACAGGGACACCCGAAAGTATTCCAAAACACTACGTTCTATAAAAAATACTCCTCTAAACCAAATATTAATAACTTTACTTTGCATAAATCTTAATAAAAGTAAAATATGCTATTTATATGAAATAAAGAAAGCTTTCCGTAGAATGAAGTATGATTAGCATTTGATTTACTGCACCATACAAAAATATTCAGTTAGATAAAATGTCTGCTGGAATTGTATTTTCGTTTACTTTAGGCGTTTTTATCATTTTCTACATATTTTTAAACGCTCTCCAACAAGGTTTAAAAGTGTTAATTATTTCGGTCTTTCTGTCTTTCTGTCCATCCATCCATCTACCTGTCTGTCTGTGCGCACTCTAGCTCCCGTGAATATTTGTGGAATTCCTTGAAAATAATATATATTGTTCTAGTTCACTATCGGATGTTGCCTATTAAAAATGAAATGCATACCTCTACTGGTTTGTGCACAGGGACAGCCGAAAACACTTCAAAGCATTGTGGTCTATGACAGGTATTTCTATGAATTATATTTTAATTTCTTTATTTTACACAATTTTTAATGGAATTGAAATATGATATTCAAGTTCAGAATCGGATGTTTGCTACAGAAAACGGAGTAAATACCTTCACTAGTTTGTGTACACTGTTATACGAAAATATTCCAAAGCACTGTGTTCAATGAGAGGTATTTCTACAGTGGTGGAAAAAATTATAAAGACACTTGAAAATATGATATAATTAAAAAACAAAAGATCAAACATTTACAAAATTTCATACATATATATTATATGCTACAAGTAACAAAAGGAAAAAATAAATTTATTAATAACTACAATAACAAAAGATTAGTAGACGTAAGAAAAATTTATGTACAAAGAAAGCTGGAAAAAATTATAAAGTCGATACATGTATTTCATCAATAATCGATGTGAGACCCTTTTTTTTATAACTGTGACTAGTCTCTTGTTCATTGAATCTATCAGACTACACAAAGTACTTGCATCAATATTATTCCAGCAGTTTTTAATCTACAAAAAAGACACTTAAAATGTACAAAAAAGCCAAGCTCAAAGAAAGAGAATTGATTAAAGTTGTGTCTAAAAAGGGTGTGATATCAAATTCCCAAGCTTACATTCAAATACTTATTTAATATTCCCTTTTAACTAAATTTTCACATGTGAATCAAGTGCCTTATGATATGTTGATAGAAATCCTTCTTTCCTGTACTAAATACATCATAGCGTGTTTCTGAAAAATATTATTATTTTTATTTATATATGATGGGCTTGGCGGACATCTTTCAAAGTTTTACGTTAGTTTGAATTCTATAAATCTCATCAATTATAGGATGAGTTGGTTGATTGGTTGGTTAATTGAGTTTTATATCGCACTAGTACTGCGCAATGAGAAATAATTATAGGATGGGAGGATGGGAGTGCGCCAAACTTACCACTGTTAAAACTTAAATTGATTCAACTTGTGTGCTTAACGGGGCTTTTGCGATGTTTTTAATGCATTTTTTTTTCTTTTTTAATCTGAATATTTCAACCCCTGTTGAATGGAATAACCATATTATTTTTACGAGATATTTATTCCAAGAAGCTAAATTCAAATTGGGTAAATATAACGGGGGGTGGAAGCTTCTATGCTTCCCCCCCCCTCTCCTTCATGTTTTTACGTTAATTTAAATTTTTATATTCTTTATTCCCGGCATTTATAGGATGGAAGTGCACTTAATACTAAATAATTATAAGAAATCATGTTATCGAAATATTTCCGTCTCTGCTGAATGGAATAGCAAAATTAATTTTATATGAGATATATTTTAAGAAACTTGTGTGAATGTTTATTCAAATTGTGTGAATGTTTATTCAATTACTTGAAAGATGGCCGCCAAGCCCATCATATATAAATAAAAATAATAATATTTTTCAGAAACACGCTATGATGTATTTAGTACAGGAAAGAAGGATTTCTATCAACATATCATAAGGCACTTGATTCACATGTGAAAATTTAGTTAAAAGGGAATATTAAATAAGTATTTGAATGTAAGCTTGGGAATTTGATATCACACCCTTTTTAGACACAACTTTAATCAATTCTCTTTCTTTGAGCTTGGCTTTTTTGTACATTTTAAGTGTCTTTTTTGTAGATATCATTTATTTTTTTTAAATAGTTTTTATATTTATTGGAATTAACCTGATACTTTACATCAGATATGTCCTGGATTTCAACTCAGCTTTCGTGCGATGTTGTTCTTTGCGTTAAACTGTATTACAAAGTTTTCTTTGCGTTAAACTTTCCATAATTCTGGTTGCTAGACATTATCCATGGGTTTTCTATGCAGACTAGTATGTCGTGTCCATCACAAAACTTTCTTTTACATTTTCCTATACATATTAACGCAGCACAAATTATTTATTATTTTTTTCATTATGAATGCTGAATATTATCAACTCAGAGAGGTATTGTTGCACAAAATGTCCAACGGATGTAAATTTTCACCATGCAGATGGCATCCTTTTAGTTCTAAAAAAAAAATTGTAGTATATGAGCTCCACTTATCGGGCGATAGGCATCGAGATTGAATCAGCATAATGTCTCAAAATGGCCTTTTCACATATTAAGTTTTCTTTCATTATATGCACCAGAACCTTTCCTTAAATTGCGAAAATCGCTGTATAGCAGCGCCACATGTTGAGATATTGGTACAAAAGTTGATAAGCACTATAATTTGTAACAATGTAAATTTATTTGTAAATTTATGCAATTCCATGCATTAGTTACTCAGATATAGCCTTCTCTGAAATTGCGGCAATCACTGTATAGCAGCACCATGTTGAGCAATTGACACTAAATATTGATAAACGCTATTATACATCAAGGTTCAATTGCATATAAATTTATATGTAATTCTGAGCAGTAGATCCTGATATCTAGTTGGAACAAAACTTTCGCCACACACATAGACCACACACACTCAAATAGAAATTTTCTAAAAATAGTCAAATTGTTTTCAGGAGCTCTTATAACGTGTAAATCCATTAAAAACCGAAAGTCGAAATTCATTTCAATAAAATGACAAGCGAAGCGGGCAAAGCCTGCTAGTATACTATATAGAAGGAAGTAGAAATCTTTATGCATCATAATTATCATTGCCAGATTGAATTGAAGGATATTAAATTTGGATACTATATCGTGTACTGACTTTCTTATTCTAAGGTATAAAAAATATTTAAAAAACTAGTATATTGTGGCCACCACAAGACTTTCTTCTATATTTACCTATACATATTCAATCAGTAACAATATTAAAAAAAAAAAAAGTACGATTTTTTTTTCTAAGTTTTTTTTTTTTCTTTTTTTTTTTTTTTTTTTTGTTAAAAGTAAAAAAAAAAAAAATCGATAACTTTGTTTTAAATTATCACAGATTTATAGTTCAACCATTCGTTTTAAAGGTATTGACGAGACCTTTCGAAAGATACCCATCTTGAAAATTTATCCCCCCCGGGAGGGTACTTCGCCCCCAGGGGGGGAAGCGATGCCCCCCCATGCAGAAAAATTTTTTCCTAGTTACATACTACTATTATCAATAATTCATATTAATTTTACAATCACAAGTTTAAAACAACTCTTATTATGCACATTTATACGAATTTTTGTCCTATGCTGCCATGTTAAAAATTTAGATAAAATGCTATCACAGCGCCACCTGTTGAGCTATTGATCCCCAAACATAATCAGCACCAGTTAATGTCGGAGACAAACTAAATACCAAGTTTGGTTAAATTTCGTTTAAAAAAAAAAAAAAAAAAAAAGCGATTTTTTTCTAAGTTTTTTTTTGTTAAAAGTAAAAAAAATCGATAACTTTGGTTTAAATTATCACAGATTTATCGTTCAACCATTCGTTTTAAAGGTATTGAGGAGATCTTTCGAAAGATACCCATCTTGAATCTTTGCCCCCCGGGTGGGAACTTCCCCCCCCCGGTGGGGGGGGGAACCGATGTCCCCACATGCACAAAAATTTTTCCCAGTTAACTATTACCATTATCAACGAGACCTTTCGAAAGATACCCATCTTGAAAATTTACTTCCCCGGGGGGGTACTTCCCCCCCAGGGGGGGGGAATCGATGCCCCCACATGCACAAAATTTTTTTCCTAGCTAACTACTACTATTATCAATAATTCATAAAAATTTTACAATCACAAGTGTAAAATAACTCTCTTTATGCCCATTTATACGGAATTTTGTCCTATGCTGCCATGTTAAAAATTTGCATAAAATGCGATCACAACGCCACCTATTGAGCGATTGATCCCAAAATCTAATCAGCACCAGTTTATGTCAGGGTGCAATTAAATACCAAGTTTGGTTAAATTTCATTCATTGGTTCGTGAGATGCAGCGTCCACAAAAAAATGATACAGACAGACAGACAGACAGACATTTTCTAAAAACTATTAATTCGTGTTCTCCACATCCCAAAACATGTAAATCCATCAAAAAGTGGACTTCGAAAATTTTCGCGAATCCAATACTTTCTCTATATTACATATAGAAGAAAGTAATAAGCAATTCGAGCGATAGATTTGAAACAAATGTTATTCAAAAATTCTGTTTTCAGGGATATAAAATTTAAAATTGTACAAAATAATAAAAGCAAAGATTCTTTGGTTAAAAAAACAACTTATAAAAAGAAAAAGCAGCTCAATTTGAAATTAATATTTTTTGGGTAAACTGAGATGAAGCAATTTCATATTTGGCGATTTATGTTTCTTTGGCGATATTTAACAGTTTTTCAGCAATTAAGATAGGAAATTTTGATTTTTAAAAGCTAAATTTTATAAAAGTTCCTAGATTAAGTAATTGTCTATCTGAAAAACCAGTTTTCAAAGAATTCTGCACATTTATGAATTCTCTAGCTTGTTTTAAAAAAAATTTCTTGAAGAAGAAATTTTTTCAAAAAGTTGTCAAAACATCTAATTTTACGCTAAATTGAAAATGCTCCCATTTTTTTACTTATTAACTTAGAAAGTTCGTTTTTATCTCAAATTAAAGATCTCGTTGATACGAAAATTTTACTTTTTGTTTCATTTTACTGCCATATTTGGTTCGTCCAATATTTAAAACTTTACGGAAAAAAAATTTGCCGATTTAACATGGGAAAGTTGGTTTCTGTATAATAAGCATTTAACGATCTTGGGTTATTTCTGTAGCTTTTATTATTGGCGCGTTCTGCTTTGTGTTAGTGGTAGTTTGTTTTGCTTTTCTCTGAGCTTGGCTTGGCAAAACGACCGTTTCTGCTTGATAGCATTCATCAAATCTAATTTTAAATTGAATTGTTGTTCATTTTTGTAAACATTTCGGGCTAAAATTCCCCAAAGATTTTCTATTACATTCAGATTGGGGCTACGAGCTGGCCATTGAAGGCATTTCACCTGGTTAGCTTCCAGCCAAGATTTAGTTGACTTCGAAACATGAACGTAAGCGTTGTCCTGCTGAAATGCCCAGTCTCCTGAAGTTATAAGAGGAGCAATGGGTAATAAATTATCTCCTAACATATCTTGATACATAATTGAATTCATTTTGTTATGGATGAAAACAATTGGAGTGGTTCCACCGGCAGCACATGCAGCCCAAACCATTACCGAGCCACCTCCAAATTGACGCTTTGAAAAAATATGAGGTTCCTGTCGTAAATCGTGCCAAAAATATTTATAGCCGTCGGGTCCATCGAAATTAAATTTCTTTTCATCGGAAAAGACAATATCTCTCCAATTTGTGCCTTCGGTTAAATGTTTTCGGGCAAAGTCTAAGCGAGCATATTTGTGGTGCTTCGAAAGAGGGGATTTTCCTTTAATTTTTTTAAACTGAACAATGGGATTGCTACTTAAAACATTTTTTACCGTTCGGCTTGTACATGGTAATTGTAAATGTTCTTGAATTTGGGCAGACGACATTTTTGTCCACAAGCTAGCTTCCGGATTTGTTTTGATTGCCTTACAGTTAAGGATTTCGGTCTTCCTGTACGCTTCTTACTGCCGTAATCTTCGAGATTTCTGAGAAAACTGTTTACTGCAGCCTTGAACCTTCCTATTTTTCTTACAATATTAGAACCAGACATTCCATTTTCATTTAAAGTTAATATTTTAATTTGTTCACCATCGGATAACTTTTTTCCTCTTGGCATTGTATTAAACACATCAAATACAAAATGAATGCCCGTAACACGTTTATATTTACCTAAACTTTCCTAGGAACCTGCTTTCTCATGTCTGGCATTATGCCAAAGGAGGCTAGAACCATCGGCTTTAAAATTTTTTCCAAGTTGTTTTTCATTGGTTGTAAGAAATTAGCATAATTTATATTCCTATTTCGTTTTTCTAAACAAAGTTTATGCGCATTACTTCGATGTTGATCATGCAAATAAAAATAGAATTTGCGTTATCAACAATTCCATTACTTTTTGACTTTTGTACATTTTTCTATCGGCTTTATAATTTTTTCCAGCACTGTATAAACCAAATTTAATAACTTTAATTTGCACAAATCTTAATGAAATTGAGTGTATGACTTAATGTTATTCGCATGAACAAAAGAATGCTTTCTGCAGAATTTAGTATGATCAGCATTAGAATTACAGTGTTACACCAAAAATATCCAATTACATTTAGGCATTTTATTGGAAATTTGGTGGAATTGCATTTTCGTTTACATGAAACGATTTAACACTCTTTAGCAATATTTTAATGTGAATATTCTTTCAATTTGTGTATTTATCTGCTCGATTGTCCATCTGTCTATCTGTCCGTCTGCTCATCCCAATCAACCATAAATATTTTCGGAATTTTTAAAAAATTATATATGTTATTCAAATTTACTATGTAACCTGTTAAATATATGGAACCTATTATAAACATATTTAAAATAGCATTAATAAATCCCATACAACTGGTTTTTGTAAAGGGTCACCCAAAAATTTTCAATGCATTCCATTTTAGGACAGGCATATTTATAAATTACATTTAAAGAACTTCTACAGTAAAAGTCATAAAGAAATTGACATTTATTGTTAGTATGCTAAAACAATGTTTTATGTGGAATATGATATTGTTAACTTTCAGATTTACAGGGCCATACTAAAATATTTAGATACATTAAAGGCTGCAATTAAAGACTAAGGGATACGTTTTACGGGAGATCCTTGACTCGAAGGGAAAGCTCAGCACTTATCTACATATACGAAAGACATTTTATAATTGACTAGTTTTTGCTATTATAATTAATACTTTTTAATTGTTCACAATGATGGGTAACAATTACCCCATTGTGTACATTTATACGATATTTCGCCTTGTTCTGCGATATTTAGGGGGATTTTCATCAAAAGTCGAAAGGCACTAATTTATGTTAATGGGCAACTACATATAAATTTGCCTTAAATTCTATGAATTAGTTCTTGTGGTTGAACTTATGTAATATTTTTTTCACTAACACATAGACACACACACACATATATATATATATTTTTTAAATATCACATCTTTTTCTGAGAATCCCAATTCGTGTAAATACATCGAAATCCAGAAGTCGAAACTTTTATGACTAAAATACTTTCCTTTATTAAATACAGAAGAAATTAATAACGAATAGAATTTTATAAAATTTCGCATCTACTCTGATTCTCAGACAGTGGAAAAAACCGTCCCGGACAAAATACCGTTTTGTCCACTTTTGTCCACTATTAATTATTTGCGTGTACTAAATTAAAAATTATCTTTGTTCTTTCCATATTAAAACAATTCTTTAATTATATGTGTATACGTGTAAGGCTTATGAAATACACTCACCTGGTTGCCATTGGCGACCATTATTTTTTAACTGGTAATGTTTTCAACTTAAAAAAAAATCAACTTTTTTTTTTATATATATATTTTGGTGAAAAAATTGGTCCCAGAATCGGGTTACGATTCTATTTTCGATGCAGGCTAAATCTTGCTGTTTTGATTCTTGCTTCTCTCGCCGCTTTTTTAGACACTGTGTTGAATCAAAACACCATTAGGGCATTTACACATCTCCGTGTATGTTTCTCTTCTTGCATGTGCTTTCATAAATTCACTCAAGCAGAATGACATATGGGATTTAGTTGAGGTTTTACCAGGGAAGAAAATAGTAGGATGCAAATGGGCATTCAAACCAAAATATAACAGTCAGGGCCATGTTGAAAAATACAAAGCCAGGCTGGTTGCAAAGGGCTTTTCACAGAAATAAGGAATAGACTACGATGAGACTTTCGCCCCAGAGGCGTCTCACACAACTTTGAGAAGTTTTTTGGCAATAAGTCTTAGACATATTGATATCAAGACTGTATTTTTACACGGTAAATTGAGTGAAGATGTTTATATGCATCAGCCAGAAGGATACGTGGTATCTGGGGAAGAACATAAAATGTGCAAATTAAAAAAGGCAATATACGGGCTAAAGCAGGCCGCGAGAGCATGGAATTTAAAACTGGATGAGTCATTACTTAACTTAGGCTTTAATCAGAGTCAATTCGATAAATGTCTTTATAAACGCAAACAAAACGATGTAACTACTTATGTACTTGTGTATGTCGATGATTTGTTAATAGCGGGGAATGATCAACAAATAAATGAAATTATAAACAATCTACAACAAGAATACCCGTTAACAGACTTGGGAGAAGCAAAACAATATCTTGGGATAAATATTAATTGTCCTAATGAAAATACAATGACTCTTGATCAGTGGCGGCTCGTGAATGACGTTTTGGGGGTGCTGCATCGAAGCGTCTAGAAAAAGTACATTGAATGGAATCTTTATTCGTCTTATTGGCTGACTCTTTTATTTTGAGAATCAACGTAATACATCGACACTTCAATAGCCAATCAGAAGAAAAAGCTTTCCATACTAATAAAGTGTTTTTAGTCAGTAGCTTGCAGCCCACCCAATACGTCATTCACCAGCCGCCACTGCTCTTGATCAAACACACAAAATACAAGAACTTATAGTCAAATACGGTTTAGAAAATTCAAAACCTACAGGCACTCCTATGGAGACAGGTTACATAAAATTAAATGACGAAGAAAACCTTTTACCAGAAAATACACAATATAGACAGGCTTTAGGCGCATTGTTATATATTTCAACCGTGTCACGTCCTGATATTAGCGCCGCGATAAATATTTTGAGTAGAAGAAATGAGCGTCCAAGAGCAAAAGATTGAGAAACGCTAAAAGTCTAATTAGATATTTAAATATACAATTAATCCTTAATTGACATATAATAATATTGAAGAACCTGTCTTGAGGGTATATGCAGATTCCGATAGGAGAAACGATCCCAGTGATCGTATGTCTACAACAGGAAATTTATTCTTTTATACTATATATTGGTCCAGTAAAAAGCAAAAATCTGTATCGATGTCGTCAGCAGAAGCGGAATATATTTCTGCAGCAAGTGCCGCACAGAAAGTTAAATGGCTTATAAACCTTTTTGAAGAACTTGACTTGCAGCAAAATTGTCCTATTACACTTTATGAAGACAATCTTTCTTGCATCAAACTGGCTGAAAATGACAAGTTTGGACATAAAACAAAACATATAGAGTTAAGGTACCATCTGATTCGAGACCTTGTTCAACAACGCATAATAAAGATTGAATATGTCAGTACGGAAAATATGATCGCCGACACACTCACCAAGTCTCTGCCGAGACATTCCTTTCGAAAATTGCGAATTTCTTTTTTGAACTGTGATTAAATGTCATCGAGTTTACGCAGGGGTGTTGGTGAGAAATAAACTCAAACGACATTCTTTCAATTATTACAAAAACTTTCTTTTTCATATCATTCCAAAAACACTTCATTTGACTCTTTTTTCTTCTTGCATATATACATCTACATTACAGTGTCGCTGTGACGCATTTGTTGTGATTGGCCGTCTGCATTCTATGTACATGTAGTGAAGTCTGTTCGTTTTTTTCTCTCTTCGATGTTCAGTTTTAATAAAAATGTAGTTAAAGAAAACATGTGTGTTAATCTTTTTTTTCCCACAATATAATATAATATATACCTATTATTCACAAACGAAGCCAAACGAGGCTGGTTTCATTTATTTGAAACACTATTATTTATATATTTAAAATTATCTTTTGAATAGTTTAGCAGAAAAGATATTTATTATGAAAACAGAAGTTCTTTTTCATTTATGCAATGTATCCGTTCCTGAAAGCCTAAAAATAACAGAGGATACTCATAAACAAGGTGAGTGCATTTTACTTACCTTATAAACCTTGTTGAACTGTTTTATAGGGTATATTACATATATCAAAATAAGTCAATTAAACATTTGATATATGATTCAAATAATTCTTTTGTCATTCTCAAAATATACAACTGGTTTGTGTACAGATACATCTCACATAAAATACCAGTTCATTGCGTTTTAGGAGAGACGTTTTTATCAGTCACATTTACATAACTTTCTACAGTAAAAATCAAAAAAATTGACATTTATTGTTAATATGCTAAATTAATGTTACTTATAGAATAGGATATACTTAACCTTCAGATTTACAGGGCTATACTAAAGTATTAAGATACATTAAGGACTGCATTTCTGTTTGTGTTAAAAATTTTAAAATTTTCCAACAATGCTTATAAGAATGCTTATGAATTAATTTAGTCTATTTGTATGACTTTCACTCCTTTTGTCTGCCCGTTATTTGACAACGTAAGTGAAGGAGATTGAAAGTTGTACGATTCAACATGTATATACAGTTGGAAAATGTTAATAACCAATGGGTAGCGCATGGTTTTTCGTTCTTATAATTTAATTAAACTTATTTTTAGTTCTAACAATTGTTCGAAAGCTCTCTAGAGAATTTAATCTTTTTTATGTAATAAACTGTAAATTTTTTATGCAAATGCAGGGATGGAACACGGGCGCAGAATTCATACCACTGTGAATGTTAGAAAATTTTCTACCTCTTAGATCAACGATATTATAGGTATGGAAATTTCTTAAACAGATTCCGGTATGAATTCTGCGCCCGTGTTCCATCCCTGCAAATGTATTTTAATAAGGATAATAATGCTAATGATAATAATAATAATTATTATTATTATTGAAAACATTGCTTTGTCAATGAAAATGTTTGATTATTAGTATGTATTTTCTATTAAAAAAAAAGAGAAAAAGAAAAGCTAACAGAAATTCTTTTAGACTAATAAATGTTGAAGAAATACTAAAGAAAAATCCATACCACTATTTCCCTAACAGCACAAAATATTCCAGAAACGTAACAATCATATAACATTGAAACATTATGAAACCTTCCGAAACGTTTAAAACCGTTCAGATTACTTTCCGATTAGTTTCAAAAACGTAGAAATGTCCGCGATCGTAACAAAAAATCAGATACGTAACAGAAACTTAAAATCACTTAACAGATAGAAAATCAAAAAGGGCGAATGTTTCAGAAAGGTATCAGAGAGCATACTAAAACGTGTTACGTTTTTGAAAGATTGTAAGCTTTTTGCAACATAACTGAAACATCCTGTGCTGTATGGGTTACTGATAATAATCATCGTTTTTTCATTCAGAGATAAGTATTAAAAAGAGTATTATTGAAAATATGTAATGCTACAATTTTTGGCAATCCTTATTTCAGATTAATTCATGATTGTTTTCGAAAATGTATTTATATATATTTATAAAAGAAAAAATCTATAATTTTTAAAAATTTTCATTTCAAAATAAACACTTGATTGAGGCATTCTTCATTAAAATATACTCACTGTTAAATATTGAACTGCCATTTCCCCAAAATCTAAACCGTATAGAAATTTTGGTCATATTTCAGTTTAGAGCATATTGCAGGGATTGAACACGGGCGCAGAATTCATACCGGAATCCGTTTAAGAAATTTCTCTACTTATAATATCGTTGATTTAAGAAGTAGAAAATTTTCTTACATCGATAGTGGTATGAATTTTGCGCCCGTGTTCCATCCCTGATATTGTACTATCTTCACTTTAATATACAATGTGAATAAATGTATTAAATAATTTCTGAAACCAAGTTCAAAATTTAAATTTAAAATTTTCAAAGAGCGTAATTTTTAAAATTAAAAAAAAAAAAAAATATCCTGATAAACTTGATACTTTTCTCTTGAATTTCTACAAACGAAAAAATCAAGAGGATAAATTTCTCCTTTTGGACAGAGTTCTGCTCTTGTAGTTGGTGGACGAGAAGTACCAGGTTCGATCTCAGATAGCATTCGTCGTCCTAACTGTTCGTAGTTTTCAGCGTTTTTTTTCCGAAACCCGCGTAAATACAGTCTAGTACCTTTTAGAAATAATTTTACGAAGGACTCTCTAACCAGGCCTAGGATCCTCGTATTGTCATTTAGCCGTAATCCTAACACAAGAACCCTGTTTTGGACATTTTCCACACAGTTTTTTTATGGGGAGTATATTTTAGTGGTGAGCGGAATGTTTAAATTAATCCATGAAAAACAATACACAAGTATATATCAGGGGTTATTGTGCATGGATTTTTTAACATTCCTATTTAGAAAATTAATTTTTTATATTATTTTTTCTGTTACTATGTTACAGTGAATTATCTTAACCCGTTAGTAGTCGCTAGTTGGTCGATTTGCCGCCCATCCTTCAGTTTTTCTAGATTTTTTTATTCAATAGCCACCAAAAATTTTTAGAAGTGGCATTTGATATACATAAATCGCGAATAAAATCGATTTAACGTCGATCACATCACTTCTTAAAACTATTGGTGGCAGTTAAATAAAAAGTTCGCAATCTGTAATAGGTGGCGCTGTTTATAGCGACTACTAACGGGTTAATTTTATTTACTTTTCCTGTATATAATGCATAGGATAAATAAATCTCTTTCACACCAGAAATTTTAATTAGCAAAAGATAGTATATATGAACTGAAGAGAAAAAATAAAATAAATAAATAGAAAAATTTCTGTCTATCTATCTATATATATATACAATTTCCTCTATTATAAGCATTGTTTTTAAACTAAATCCAATCATTAAAAAAAAAAAAAAAAAAAAAAAATTAAGAAACAATTTTTCAGAAATTTTTACTTGTTTTAACCGATTTTTAAACTTTTGTTCTTTCTGTGTTTGATAGATAGCAGAGGTATTCCGAAATTTAAAAATTACTATTTCAGAGGTGGCGATATGCTGAAGTCACCATATATTCCTTAATAAGTGCAAGTGCATCTGGCTGCTTTGATTATGCACTCGTGCCTACTTTTTTGATCGGAGGAAGGACATTGTTGTATTTTTGGAATGAAATGAATATTGCGAGTTTTAACCATTTTATAGTATCTACGTACTCAGATAATTATTTAATAAATAAATTATTATTTGAATTTAATGAAGTTAACAAACAGATGTTTCAAACTTAAAATTTCTCGAAAATTAAAAATGCTGTTTTTTCTTTTTACATACTTATGATGCTATTATTATTTAGGTGTCTAGCCCATAGCTGTCAAAATTTCTAAATTTTGACCCAAGAACTCTAGCATGTTCGTATCTGCTGCTGTCACATTTCATTTAAGAGAAATTTATTCCTTTTTTTTTTTTTCTTAAAGTGGATTTATTATTAAGTTGATTAATTAAGGTATGCAATTCAGAAAATTTTTAGATTTCCAGTTTTCGATGAAGTTACACGCTTTGAGATATGCCGAACTCAGTTCGACCGGCTTCATCAGAACTCTTGTATTGCATAAACTCACCAAACCAAGCATGGTGTATGAGATGGATATTGTGTAAAACTGTGCTGTTTTATTTTGGGTGCATGTCGAAAATTAATTATGTTTGTGAGAAGGGAATTATTTTGCTTTGCAATGCGAAAAGTGGTGAAGTTTCGACCAATGGGCGATACTAGTTCATATTTAATCACTGGCTATCAAATATGATAGCTATGGTGTTTCAAAAGTTCAGGTCTTGGGTTTCGGAAGAATTTACACTAATTTTCATGGGGTGCTTTGCTATCATTTTTGGAACCCAAGATGAGAATCCATCTCCCGATGTGTTGCAAAATGTGTCAGATTGAAAAACATTGTTTTTATATATAATTTTATGTTGAAAAAAAAAAAAAAAAATACAAATTACACAAAAAAAATTTTGGCCCGTGGTGAATATTTGCAATATTTGCTTGGCAGTCAAAGTGTTAAAAAATAAATTTCGGAAATGATTCTACTCTCTTGCTACACCGTTGCTTCAATGCTGCGAAAACAACAGTGTTCTAGATCCACTGGTCGATTACGCGGGTGCAGTCCTAGTTTTCTTATTATATTCTATTTGAAAAAGTTTGACACGGAAGCACATGCAGGGTGAGTGTCTACCAGTACAATTTTTCCCTTACTCTGCTATCGATATATTTATATAGTAAAATTATATTGTATGTTTCCACGATTAATTAAAGTTTTTCACATGATTATATTGGTTGGAGACAGGGGTCGTATTCTCTGTACTTTTTTCAGGACACTCTCAGGAACAAAGAAATTTTTAATTTATCCCTAACACAACTATTACGCATTAATCTCCGCCCTAGATAATCATAACGCATTACTATAAAGTATATAGATGTATCTCTGAAAAAGTAGTGGTAAAAAAAAGGAAATTTTTTATCTTTGAGAGTGTCTAGAAAAAAGGGAGGAGAGTACGACCCCTGGGAGAGTCAGGAAAAAGAGGCGGGTCAGCGGACACCCTGACGTGTGACTGAGTCTTACATCTTCTTCTGCAGAAGGATGGTTGCTAATGATAGAGTTCCCACTTGCCAGTATTTTGAGTACAGGAAATTTCGAAAAGAATTCTCTTAAAATAATTTCTTAAGATTGACCTTAATTAATCGTGAAAAAAATATTATATATATATACAATATGTAAAATTCCACGTGTCCAGAAATGTGACGGGTGGGAGGCCTATAATGGGGTGGGAAGTCTTGAATTTCAATTCAGAGCGAAATAGAAGATAAAGAAAAAAAAAAAAAAAAAAAAAAAAAAGAAAGAAAGAGAGAGGAAGAAAAAGAGAAAGAAAGAGATCACATAAACATGAGGAATACGACAACTTATCATAAAATGAAACAGAAAATCATAAAAACTAGAAAGGTTAAGGCCAACGTTACACAACTCACAAAAAACTCAGGGATAACAAATATATATATATATATATATATATATATAACTAGCAGGCTTTGCCCGCTTCGCTGGTCACTATATTTAAAGGAAACTCTTTTCTATATAGTTTTATGAAAAAAAGAGAAAATAATAATGCTGAAATCGCTCAAAAGTTCGCTTTGGGTTCCCGCTACCTTCGGCAGCGCCTTGTTCGTCCTCGCATTCTGCGATACCTGTCCCTATTGCCTGCGACAATGACTTACCCGTGGGCTTCCATTTAGGTGCTTATCATATATGACAATTTCGATACAGACAGTATCGAAAATTTTGAAGTAGCCCTTTATATTTGAATCCTAGTTATATATGAGCAACATTATACGTGATGTACATAATATTTGCTTTCAAGTTATTCTCTATATTTATTTGATTTAATCGATCAACCATAAAATGACAGCACTTTCAAGCCAAATATAATATTACAATATGCTATGATCGGCTACTTCTATCGCATGAGACAATTATTATTATTTTGTGGTTATATATACTTCATGCTTAGTTAATAGTAGTTGGTATATAGAAAACTTGATCATGGTACAGCCTTAATGCCCTTGGCGACTTTTAAATTTTTGTTGCCGTTTTAGACCAAAATATAATTTATGCGATTATTGTTCCTATACGCAAGCGAAGTGTGACGTCACTGACCGTCCGTGGATCCAAGAAAATGATTTCCTATGTTAATCGCCCACTGGATTTTTTGTAAAAAATGATTAAAAATCGAAGAAAATTATTTCCCGATTTTAATCCCCATATTTGGATACATATATGTATTATTTATCATGTGCATGTGTTAGATTGAGTTATTTTGCTGTCAACTTGACAAAATTTTAATTTTAAATTTCAAAACTCTGTCGTTCTTGGCGCTTATTGGTGATCAAAAACGTAATACGAAAATATACATGCCAGATGTATATTTTCGTAATATGCATTGTACGAAATATTGTTTCATAGTATTCATTACTGTCTTAAAATAAGTTGTTAAAATAACCATGATTTTTGAAAGGAATTAAATTATGTTCGCCAAATAATTTGGCGATATTTTATTTTTCTACCAAGGATGACCGATATCAAATCTATTCCGCTACAACATATTAGTATCTTATATTAGATACTTTATACAGTCCTACTCACATTAATGCTCATTTCCCTCATAGCACAGTTTTCGCACTCTGCTAAATTTCTTCTAGAGCATTTTCATCTGAACTTTCTAACAATTTACTGTTCACTATGCTTTAAAGCTACAATTTTTGTCCTGCCCAAGTAAAATCTCTTTTAAAGCTTTCCGATCATCATTCCAGCTCTTATAATTATACACCATCTAACTCACAACAAAGCTCTCAACCTATCTTGAACCCAATAACGTTACCCTTGCCATGTCATTTAACCCTCACAGACCTTTACATTTATCCTTTCCCTCTCTAAACACAATTTTATAAAAATCGCTCTAAAGCATTTTCAACCACAAACTCTAATTGTTCCTACTTATCGACATTATTAATAGTAATTCACAGTCCGAGGAACAGTGGATTATAATAATAATAATAAATAAATAAATAAGTAATAATAAAAATAAATAAATAAATAAATAAAATAAAACCAAAGTTCAGCTATACCAACTTTCCTGCACATCGTCTTCACACCAACACACTCACATTTAAGCTCCCGACCTATCCCGCAACCCATCAAGTATCTTCTTTGCCATTACACACAACCTTTTTAAATTTATGTTGGTTTTCTTCATGAACATTATTCTAGACCTGCTGGTCATACCTACCATCTCACCCCTTTGTTGTCTCTAATTCCCATTCATTCCGTTTCATTTCCCTCCCCTCCCATTATAGTTTTTGGTATTCTGTTAAAACTGTTCTAAAGCATTTTCATCCCCTTTCTCATTTGAGCTTACCATTCAGCGACAGTTTACATCGGCTAATTAGCTCCTTGGACAGTGGACCCAATTATTAACTCTAGTAAAGCTTTCTGATAATCGTATTAGCACTTTTAATTACACACCATCTGACTCACAACAAAGCTGTCATCCTACTCAAAACACAAAAACGTTTCTCTTGCCACGTTTCTTGACTCTCACAATCTTTTTGAATTATCCATTCCCTCCTTACTCTGTTTACACAATTTTGTTAAAATCGTTCTAAACCATTTTTCATTCACAAAGTAAAACTTTCACCTTCTATCGACTTAATTAAACAATTTTTTACAGCTCGAGGGTCTGTAGTTCAAAACAAATCCAAAGTTCAGTCCTAGACTTACTTTCTACACTTTGTTTACGCACCAACACACTCACAATTAAGCTCTCAGCCTAACCCGCATCCCATTTCAGCACATCATTTACACACCTTCCGGTCAAGTTTTAAACCAGTCACGTAATAAAATAACTAATTTCTTTGCCACTAAATTCAACCTTTCCTATTAAAGCTTTTGAAGTGGTTGATCATACGAACAACTCTCAACGAAAGCTTGTCCAGTTATTCCTTTTAGCACATTACTTTAGTGCTCGCCTTCCCCTTCCTTGGGGCTCCAAGGGTTCGGACTTGGCAACCACTCCCCCCCTCCCAGGCTCTTCCTTCAGCCAAATTTTAACATAATTCTTTCGATGACTCCAACTGCCATCTCCCCCTTCCTCACTCTAGCACCGACACCATTGACCTAACCTAATCTCAGTCTGCCAAATCTCATACTCTTCAACTAATCTTCCCCTTTCTGAGCTCAGACTTCCCCCTATTATTAATTTTTTTTTTTTTTTCTCTCTCTCTCTCACCACTCAAGAACAATTCTCTAAACTCTAAACCCATCCAATTCGAACTAAAATTAAAATCCTCACAAACCTACCTTTTTTTTTTTTTTTTTTTTTTTTTTTTGAGACATGGTGCGACTGGGAAAGCCCCATCCATCCATCTGGAAGTTTTCTTTTCTTTACCAATAAGTTTTCAATTCTATTCAAATAGAATTCTTTCAATCAACAAAAACAGCTTTTCTCAAAGCTCTTCAAAACCCTGAAATATCAAAACTATTTCTCATTACAAGACAATCATGTCTGATGTTGGTGAAGAGACCCCAAACAATGAAGAGGTGCTGCTGTCGGAGGTGGACAGCGATTTCGAGCCTCCAACCACCAGATCCAGATCAAAGGTACCACAGGTTTTCTTCAATAAGAAAGAAAATTTTAGGACGTACACTTCCATCCAAGAAATAGCCAATGAAGCCATCAATATCATAATGAAGGTTAAGAACAATAAAATCACCCCAGCTCCACTAATCTTATTCAAACACGCCTTCCAACAAATAAAGGCACTAGACAACAGCAGACCATCAAACACCCAGTCAACCTCTTCTATCACTCAAGTCCAACAAGCACCCCATACTACGGATGGAGCCACACAAGACACATCCTCCCTGCAAGATCTCCGCACACTGATAACGGACAACATTGCTGGATTAGACCAAAAATTAACAGAAATTAAAACTCTACAGGAAAGAATAAATGAAAGAATCCTGCAGGAAAATTCAAGCTCTTCCCAAGAACCACCTCCACATCTGGATCCCGACAGAATATCACCCAGTTTCTCACAGGTAGCAGCCAACAGCACCAACAATCAACGCCCTATTGAAGCACAACCTCCCCAAAATAAAAACTTGTCAACAAAGCAAACATTCAAAACCTTCCAAATAGCCCTAAATACATACCAAGCTTTCAAGAAAATAGCTTACGTAACAACAACCAACTCCACAAAATCAGGCTCTCAAATCATGAACTACATCAAAAACTACAATATCTCAACGTCAGCGAAGATCATCAAAACTATAATATACCGAAGATCAGTCGATGTCCATTGCTCTACGGAACAAGATGCTCAACAACTAATGAAAGACTTGCAAGCGATAGATGAAATTAATGAACATCTCATAATCAAGACCAAGCCAAACCCAAAACATCGGTTCCTAGTGGTAGGCCTCCCAAAAGAGATTGAGGAACACCAACTACTTAAATACCTAACTGAACACTGTGGCATAGAAACAGAAGAAGATGACCTAATAGAAATAATCAGATCACAGCCATCAAGATACAATGAACTACAAAATTGGGTGATCCAGGCTCCGGCCCCCCTAGTAGAAGCTTTCATTAACTCAGGGGCAATTCAAATAGGTCTACTTTGCATTCCAATAAGACCCCTAACACAAGTTCCTAAGTGCTTGAACTGCCAAAGTTTCGAGCACTCAACAGCAGTTTGTACAAGTAACACCTTTTGCTCACACTGCTCGGGCAACCACAAAAATGACAAATGTGACCTGCGGCCAAACTGCATTAATTGCCAGAGGGAAAGCATGAGCAGACTAAGAAACGACAGGCTCCCACCACTACGGTCAAATCATCCAGCCTACTCTAAGACATGCCCAGTGTACATAGAAAAGTACAGACAGCGAAGAGAGGAGCTCGATCAAAGGTTCCCCCTGTCTACAAACAACCCACCTAGACTTTCCAGAAAGGATGCAGCCTTTAAAAAGAACCATGAGCTTCAATCTTCGTCCAGGCACGGCAGCAACAGACGACAAAACCCATCCTCATCAAGATCTCGACTAGCCCAACGACAGCGCTCTCGCCCAAGAAGTGACAACAGAGAAGAGACCACCAGCCAAAGTAGAGGCAGAACAGCCAACTCAAACTCCCGTCCGAACAACAACAGAGAACAGAATCAGCAAAGTAACAGCGAATTCACCCCTGAAGCAGACTTCCAGTACAATGGTCAAGAAGGAAGCCGAGGACCAGATCCAGCTTGGCCAACGCTCCCTTTACAAATGTTCCCCTTCTCACAGATGCAACAACCTGGTCCAGGCTACATGCCGCAGCTACTTATGGATTTCATGAGACAACAAGCTTTTTCCTCCTTCAATCAAGCCACCTATCCTAGAGCCAGTAGGTAAGCAGTATTTCTATGCCTCTTTCCCAGGTTTAACCAACAACTCCCAGTATAATGCTCTCTTTAAATGAAGAAAGATTGCCTTCCTCACCCCCCCATGATGCAGCATCCTCCTCAAAATCTAAATCAAAATCAAAAGAAAAAACATCTTTCAATAACCTTAGTTTCCTGCAGGTCAACCTCAACAATTGCAAGGCGGCTAACTCGGCGGCTCAGGAGTACATGGAGAAAAACTCCATAGACATTGGGCTGCTGCAGGATGCATACTGCACTGTTGAGGGTGATTTGTACGGATTCCCATCCTCTTGGCCAAGTTTCAGCTCTAATCAACACTCAGCCCACATTGTCATCAATACACGAAACCTTAACTTTACCCATTTACTCACAGGGGAGAATTGCGTCTTCCTCACGTTGACCACGAATGAAGGTGAGCTGAGGTTTGGCAGTGCTTACGCTGCCCCGTCTGCAGATTTTGAGGACTGCATGCAAGAGTGGCAGCACATTATTTCACAAAAAACACTCTTTCTATGTGGCTGCGACCTAAACGCTAACTCCCCGCTTTGGTGTTCTCCAAGCGAGGACGCGAGGGGTAGCAGCCTCATAGAATTCATAGCCTCGAATAATCTCAGCATAGCAAACATTGAAAATTCACAACCAACATTCCAGAGAGACAATGCGAGAGGCTGGCCAGATTTCACAATCGTAAATCCTAAGACCTTCGCCAAAATTAACGACTGGTCAGTCCTCGACATACACAACAATTCAGACCACAATTACATCACATATTCAATCACCACTATTCCTACGATTACACTATCCAAGAGATTCGCCACAAAAAATGGCAACTTTAAGAAATTTTGCAAAATTCTTCAAGAATCCGCCTCAAACCTAGAACAACATATAACAACGGTAACCAACACAAATGAACTCGAACAATTCACAGTCAACTTAATCAACACAATCCACTCAGCAGCCTCCTCGGCATTTAAACTGAAGAAATCGGGTCGGCGGTTCACCTACAACTTCTGGTCCCCCCAACTCAGATCCATGCGGAACAAGCTTACAGCCCTCAGGAGACAACAAAAATACCTTGCTCCAGAATCCATCCCCCTTCACAAACAGAAAATAAAGCAACTCTCAGCTGAATTCAAAAAACAAATCAACACGGCTAAAAACACCGCATGGAGAAAGTTCTGTTCAACACAAACAAACGCTTACGGCACAGCTCAAAAATTTTACAGCAATAAGTTTTTCACACCCACTGAGCTGAAACTGGAACGTCCTCCAGCCCAGTCCTCCAAACGTAACAACCTAGAGCACCTTACTGAAGCTTTATTCCCAACAAGTAAATACGCAAACTTCAACGCACCAACCTTCTCGTCTCCCTTGGATGACCCCTTCACGGAGGCAGAAGTCAAAGCCATTCTGCATAGTTTTAATGTTAACAAAGCTCCTGGTCCAGATCATATAGATTTCAAAATTCTTAGACATACCTATTACACAATCCCTCACGTTTTACACAGCTGGACCAACTCATGCCTTAACTTGGAGTACTTTCCGGAGACCTTAAGAAAGGGGGAAGTGGTGTATTTCCTAAAGCAAGGGAAGCTTCCCTCTGAACCATCCTCGTACAGACCGATCTGCCTCCTACCTACTCTTGGCAAATTATTAGAAAAACTAATAGTATCTCGACTAAATTACCATCTCGAATCTAACAACCTTCTCCATCCTAATCAGTACGGGTTCAGAGAGGGCAGATCCTGCGAACATGCTTTGCAACATATTAAAAGCTCCTGCGCCGTAAACTCAGAGTTAAGAAAATACACTACTTTGGTCTCCCTAGATATTAAAGGAGCGTTCGACAACATTGAATGGCCACACATTCTACACACATTAATAAAACTTAACTGCCCGAGAAATATCGCGGGGGTCATCAGCTCGTACCTCTCTAAGAGAAAGATCCAGGTCAACTGGGGTGATGGCTCCACAGAACTGCCTCAGACAAAGGGCTGCCCTCAGGGTTCCTGCCTGGGTCCGGTTCTGTGGAATCTAATAGCAAATGATATCTTAACAAGAATGAATACAGAAGGATATGACACATGTGCTTACGCTGATGACTTCTCGGTAATTCTCTCGGGAAGGGTGAGGACTGACCTGGAGAACCAAGCCAAGGGCGCACTTTTCCTCTTCAGTAATATTCTCAACGAACTCGACCTAACTTTATCTACCTCAAAAACACAAGCTCTGACCTTCGCGTTCCCCAAAGCTCTCAAACGATCTCCTGTGATGAGGATCAACGGCGTCAGTGTTCGCCACGTCCAAAACCTCAAAATCTTAGGCATAACCGTCGACAGGAACCTCAACTGGACGGCTCATATAAACGACCTAAAACTGAAAACTATGTCCCACTATCATAACGCCACAAAAATGGTAGGAAAGAGGTGGGGAATCTCTACCTCCTTCCTCAAAATATGGTACTATTCCATCATAGACAAGATCTTGACATATGGCGCGGGCGTCTGGGGAGGTCACCTGTCGGCGGCAAACAAAACCAAACTCGACTCAGTACAAAGACCTTTTATCCTTCAAATCACCCGAGGTTATAAAACTATCTCCACTGACGCCCTGACCGTTGTCACAGGAATTCCTCATGCCCACCTACAACTTCAATACTGCTATCAAAAAACTAATATTCTTCAATTAAATAATACTCAGATTGCAAACTCTCTTTTACCTAATCTAAATATACAATCCCTTACAAACAGCTGGAATATCCATCCGGCAAAGGATGTTGCATCTTCTCTCATCAACTGTAATATTAATAGCTTTTCTCCCCTAGCTCCTGTGGCGATCTTCACAGATGGCTCCAAGACTGAACACGGAGTAGCAGCTGCACTCTGTGTCCTTAACAACAATGAAACCATCTTCCAGTGGTCCTGCAGGCTCGAAAACCACAATTCAGTCTTTCAGGCGGAATTATTTGCCATCCTTAAGGCTGTCGAATGGGCTGAGGAAAATGCTCACTCTTACCCAAGTATTAACATCTTTAGCGACAGCCTTTCGGCCCTGCAAGCCATTGCCCGCTACAGGAGCAGACACCCCATAATATTGAAAATAAAACATAAACTCTATAACCTAAAATCCATCATCTCCCTGGCACACGTTTCTGCCCACAGGGGTGTCGTCGGGAACGAAATGGCAGATCATTTAGCAAAAACTGCCACAGAACATGCAACGATTGATTTTCACTTACCCGCCCCCCCTTCTTATGTAAAATCTAGACTCAAGGACAAATTAAAACAAAATTGGCAATCCTTATGGGATAACTCCATCAAAGGCAGATATACTTATAACCTGATCCCAAATCTTACTTCAAACACTTGGACCCTTACTCCCCCTATCACGGCCTTTCTCACGGGTCATGGCCCATTTCAAGCATACCTTTATAGGTTCAATCGACGACGCTCACCCCTGTGCCCTTGTGGTGAGGAAGGCACTGCTTCCCATTACTACTTCAACTGTTCCCTTACCTCCAGTTTTCACCTACGAAACCCATCCCCAAGACCAGTAATCTGGTTAGATAATATTATCACCAGACCCTCCCTAATCCAAAAACTAAATAAAATCTACGCACTTTTAGAAGATATTACTAATTTAACAGATTAACCTTCAAGCTTCTTCCTACTGGCTCAGGTTGCAACCTACAATTGTGATCATCCCAAGTCACTCAGTTCTGCAGCACGACTCCAAACTGGTATAGCAACGTTACCAAATTAACCACTGTTGCCCCTTGTCGCGTGGGGTGAAAGCCCGGCAACAACATGCAAATGTCAAAAAGACTTTTATCAATGCTCCTAAACCAACTCAAAGACAAAAACGAATGAACTGTAATACTTATTTATGGACTCAGCTAATGAAATCATAGATTAAAATTCTCATTGCAAAGTCTTAAAAAAAAAAAAAAAAAAAAAAAAAAAAAAAAAAAACTATTTATTCCTCCTTGTGCCCTCTGTCGCGTGGTGTTTAATCCCGGCACACCTGCTATAAATAAATTATCGCCCTCTGTCGGTTGAGGCTCATTGCCTGGCGAATTTTGTAAACGCTTGTTGAATTCTCAATAAACGTTCGGAGCAGTTCCCTCTGTCTCGGACACTTGTTGCCCGAGACACTGAAGCGCTCAACATCGCTCCAAGAGCGATGAGCGGGGACTGTCCCCTGTTCAGACATTTGAAAACAAATTTGACTTCAAATTATGATAGAATATTTATCATGGAACAACTATTGTATTTCCCCTCAGCTAGATTTGGCGATTTTTCGTTGGCGATTATGGCTAAATCATAAATCTAAAAATCATAAATCATACAGCATAAATGATAAAATCGTAAGCTAAACTATAAATCATAAATCATAAATCCAAAATAAATAGCATGTAGGCTGCCATATTATATCGCAAACAATCCAGAACGACATCGTTATCGGTCAAATCGGCGCCAAAGAAAAAACGCCAAATTCAGCTGGGGGGAAATACTATAGTTGTACCTTTATCATTTCCCTTTTAATCAGTATATTAGTTGGATATTGTGTAAATATCATCCTTTGAAATGAAATGTTTGTGTTTTCAATCGAATATGGAAGTTTGGCATTTTTTTTTTCTAGAGTTTTGAAATTAAAAATTCAAATTTTGTCAATTTTACAACAAAAATAACTTAATCTAATGCATGGACATGATAACTAATACATATCTATACCTAAATACGGGGATTAAAATCGGGAAATATTTTTCCTCGATTTTTAATAATTTTTTACAAAAAATCCAATGGGCGTTTAACATAGGAAATATTTTTCTTGCATCCACGAACGGCCAGTGACGTTATCACTTCGCTTGCGTATTTCTTTCTATCTTTTCCTTGGCGAAAAATGTCCGATCTACTTCAGCATCAAAATTATAAAAAATTGTCAAGAATTATCAATAAGAAAATACCTTTAATATATTGCTGAATTAGCGTTTATGCCAAGCGTGTTTCATCCGCCATACTACAAAAAAAAAAAAAAAAAAAAAAAAAAAATCTGAAGTTGAGGTATATAAAAAAATGCTGTGAAATAAAATTCAGAAGAAATATGTTAGATTTGTAATATTACTATTTTATTTTAAAATTATAAAGTGTCATTTTCTCATCGACCAATTTAACATTTAGTAATTTCTTATTTTTCGCGTGAAAGCATATTTCATTTTATGCTGAAAACAATAAATAAATACATCTCGTAAACATTTTTTGGCAACAATTAAAAATTTAAATGGCTTATATTAAGTCAATATAAGTCAATAAGTTTATTATTTTCATATTTTAATTAATTTTAAAGATTTTTTCAATTTTTTTTTTCCTAAACCATCCTTGACCTATAAGGAAAAAAACAAAAAAAGAATGATCGAAATCGGTCAAGCCGTTTACGATTTTATAAAGCACATACAGACAAACATTCATTTTTATATATATAGATTATGTGTTTTCTTTTTCAGTGGAATCACACAAACCGTCCCAACGCAGCTAGAACTGACAAAATCAGCCTGTTTCTTTTCTTATCAACAACTCTTCACAAGTGCCATTCATTCTTCTTTTAGTTAAACTAAATATAGTAATAATAAATATGTGATAATTAATGAAACATTACTACGAAATAAATACATACATAAATAAACAGGATTATACGCATTTGGATATGTTAGCGTGATGATATACTAAATTTTATTTTGTGAATAGATTAGCATATTTTATAAATATAATTATAGAAACGAAAACAACCGCTTTCTTTTCCTTTTATTATATAGTTATTTATTTCCCACTTTAAAGTTTTATTCTTTTCCTTGCTCTTATTCGTTGTCTTATTCTTTCGAAATAATACTTAATTCTATCTTTATCTTAATTCTATCTTTCTATTTTTATCTGTTAAAATATTATATATGGAACTAATACATTTTATGGATTTGTTACAGGAAGTCGGCGTGGTCTTTTTTAAAACAGCATCTTTTTCAACAGAAAACATTATAAATTATTTACAGAGTTATATTCGATTAAATAATTCGGTGATTGTTTTATAAAAACATAGGTAAACATAAAAATGACTGCGCTGAATCTTTTTATTATTTTATAATTTATTATATTTTCATTTTTTTTTTTTAATTAAAATGAGTATTCCTTTAAAAATTATGTTTCTCTCTCTCTCTCTCTCTGTCTATATATATATATATATATATATATATATATATATATATATTATAAAATGAATATCTTTTAAAAAGTTTAAAAATTCTTCTTAAAGAAAAGAAAGAAATAAAGTAATAAAAAGAAAGAAATAAAACAAATATATCTTAACACCAGAAAAATAATATATTTATGTAAAATTGCTCTTTCGCTGCATGCGGTGATTTTAATAATTATTGTAAATTCATTAAAACTTTTCAAGTTCACTGTCTTTCGAGACAGTATTAACTTTAAATAGGATATTGGAGAACATATCGAGAACTTCTGTGACGTAAAATGTTCTCTCTTAGAGTCGGCACATGTTTAATTGTATACCACATTCAGCGATTTTTGTAATGCAAGCTCCTAATCATTATTTTTAGCCAGTATTTAATTTTGTCACTTTAAAGTTTTATACTTTTTTCTTACTCTTACTCGTAATCTTATTATTTTCATCTATATTCAACAGAAAAAAGTATTGATTTCATAAAAATTCTAAACTTCAGGTTATTAGTGTATTTAAAAGTATGGAGAGGTCTAGAAGGATTTTACCAAATTTAGAAAATGTCTGTGTGTGTGGGACAAAATTTTGTGTCCATTGTATCTCAGGAACCACTGTACAGAATTTCATACAAATTGGAATGGTGTTGCATCTTGATATGAATTAATACGTGTGAAAATCGTCCAAATTGTGGCGATGCCATCTCCTTTTTTTAAGTTTTTAAAATACAATGTACTAAATTACTAAAACATGATGTATTCCAATTAACTGAAATCGACTCCTTATTATTTTTTTTTAATGGATTTATTACTGTATTTTCTGCAATATATAAGAAGAAAGTATAAGATTAGGAAAAACTTTTGATTTCCAGTTTTCGAGGAATTTAGATGTTTTGAGATATCATTGCATTCAAATTAAGAGAAATTGACTTTTTTTTTTTTTTTCTCTAGTTTTAAGTAGATTTATTATTAGTGGATTTATCAAAGTATACAATTCAGAAAATTTTTTAGATTTCCAGTTTTCAATGAAATTACACGTTTTGAAGTTTGCTGAAATCAATTCGACTGGCATCATCTGAACTTCTGTATTGCATAAACCCACAAACCAAATATGGTTTATGAGATAAATATTATGTAAATCTATGATGTTTTAATTTGGGTGCATATCGACCGACAACTGTCGCTGTTGCGCTGCAACTTAATTCTGTTTATGAGAAGGTAATTATTTTGCTAACCTTTGCAAATGTGGTTGGGTTTTGACCACTGGGTAATACTAATTCATATCAAATCACTTGATTCTTATTCTTAGCAAACGATGCGGTAAAAGCTACTGATGTATATGTACACATAATCATAACCACCTTACAGGGTTGCCAAATTTGGCTTTTTTTTTATTCAATAGCCACCAATAATTTTTATTTGTAACATTTGACTAATCATTTCGAAGATAGCGTATTATGTATATCAAATGCCACTTCTCAAAATTATTATTGACTATTGAATAAAAAAAAAGGCAAAATTTGGCAACCCTGCCTCCTTAACTAGCCTTCCGCGTGGCGAAGAAACTTGGCAACAGTTCAAGTGGTAGACAGTGCAACCACGTACACATTCCCGATTTTTTAATTCCAATAACACCAATAATTTTAGGAAGTGACATACAATATATATAATCGACGTTTTTTCGATTCTATTCGCCTTTTCTATATATCAAATCCCACTTTAAAAAACTTATGGTGGCTATTGAATAAAAAAGTCGCGCCATCTGTACCAGATGGCTCTGCCTACCACCACGTTCATAGCCACGCGGAAGGCTTCTAGTTTAGGAGGCTATAACTTAATATACTAACGATACTTAAGAGATTAAATTACAATTTGCAAAATCCTGTTGTTAGGATGCGAAGTTTTAGACAATCGCCTAAAAGCTGCTTTTGGTTTCTTTTTTTTTTTTTTTTTTTTTTTTTTTTCTTGATGAGAGAGGGGCTGGGGATAGGGAGTGAACACATTGAATGTGGATGTGGGTATATTTCATTTTATGTGTGTAGTGGGCATAGCTGGCAACATCCTAATTAATATTCCATAGCATTGTCAGAACTCGCCCTTTTTTTTTTTTTTTTTTTCACACCAGATTTAGAGTATTTTTCCTTAATCGTAATTAAATTTTGGGAGAATTACTCTAAAAATAAAGAGTATGGGATAAGGTGCGGGTACCAACAATACTACGAAATATTAATTAAGATGTTATCAGCCATGTTAGAAGGTGATTAATTCATTGGGAAAGCCAAAAGATGTACTCTTCAATGCAGGAAAATGCCCTAACAAAAATATCTTAAAGCAGGCGGGGTTCGTTTGTCAAATATATCACTATATATATATATATTAACTACTAAATTTCGCAAATGGTTCTACATTTTTTCTACACCGTTACTTCATTGCTGCCAAAACAACAGTGTTCTAGATCTACCTGTAGATTACTCGGGTGCAGTCCTACTTTTCTTATTATTCGATTGGAAAAACTGTCACGGCAGCACTTGCAGGGTTCGTATCTACCGACACAATTTCTTCCCTTACTCTTCCATCACTCTATTTATACAGTAAAATTATGTAGTATATTTCCACGATTAATTAAAGGAAAGTTTTTCACATGATTATGTTGCTGGAAAATCAGGGATCGTACTCTCCGTCCATTTCTCAGGACACTCTCCGGAATAAAATTTTTTTTAAATATATTTCTACCACTACTCTTATGCATTAATCTCCGCAATGTATAATCATAGCGCATTACTAAAATATGTACATAGATGTATTTCCGCATAAAATTAGTGGTGGCAACAAAAGCTGAAATTTTTTTATCTTCCAAAGTGTCCTGAAAAAATGGTGGAGAGTACAACCCCTGGGAAAGTCAGTGGACACCTTGACTTGTGACTTATTCACGGATCTTTTTATGCAGAAGGATGGTTGCTAATAGCAGATAGCCCGCTTGTCAGTTTTTGAGCACTGGAAATTTCGAAAAGAGTTCTGTTAAAGGAATTTCTTAATATTAGCCATTAATCGTGAAAAAAAAAAAAAAAAAAACTATTAAAAATTTCTCTTGCACAAAAAAGTGATAGGTGGGACGTCTTGAATTTAAATTCACTGTCAATTAGAAGGGGGGAAAAAGAGAGAGAAAGAAAGAAAGAGGTTACAGAAACATGAGGAATCATACAGCTTATCAAAAAATAAAACAGAAAATCATAAGAGCGAGAAATTTTAAGGTCAGCGTTACACAGCTTGCAAAAAGCTCAGCGATAGCAAAAAGAAAAAAAAAAAAAAATTCTATGTGTGTTTCGCTTTTCAGTGGAATCACACAAACCATCCGTTTCTTTTTTTTTTTATTAATAACTCTTCACAAGTGTCATTCTTTTTTTAGTTAAACTATTGGGTTGCTCGATAAATAATGTTGTTTTTTAAAACCTTCGCTTCTAAAAACCAAGGCTTCTTCGAACGTGAAAGTTTTCAACTTACCGAAAGATAGCAAAAGATTATCCAACAAAATGGTCAATATATCATTTGTTTGTTGTTAATATAAATAAATTCACTTTGAAAAACATGAAAAAAAAAACGACAGTATTTATCGAACAACCCAATAAGTATGGTAATAATAAATTTGTGATGATAAATGAAACATTACTATGAAATAAATACACACATAAATAAACAGGATTAAATGCATTTGGATATGTTGGCGTAAAGAAATACTAAATCTTGATTTTGTGAATAGATCGGCATATTTTAATAAATATAATTACAGAAACGAAAGCAACCGCTTTCTTTTTATTTATTTCTTTTATTTCTGTTCCACTTTAAAGTTTTATTCTTTTCCTTGCACGCATTGTTTGTCTTATTCTTTCCAAATAATACTTAATTCTATGTTTTAAAAAATTATATGTGGAACTAATACAATATATGCATTTGTTATAGGTGGTCGTCGTGGTCTTTTTTTAAAACACCTTTTTCAACAGAAAAAATTAAAAATCCTTTTCAGAGTTATGTTCGATTGAATATTTCGGAGATTGTTTTATGAAAACATTGGTAAACAAAAAAGTAACTGTGCTCAGCCTTTTTATTATTTTATAATTTAATATAGTAGTTTCATTTTTTTTTTCTTTTCTTTTCTTTTAAATTAAAATGAATATTCCGTCAAAAACTTTATTAAAAATTCTTCTTAAAATAAATAAAGAAAGAAAGAGATAAAGAAAAGAAAAAAATAACTTATCAGAAAAATAATATATTTATAAAAAATTGCTTTTTCGCTGCTTGTGGTGGCATGGAATTATTATTATTATTTTTTTTTTTTTTTTTTTTTTAAGTTGAAAACTTTTCATGTACGCTGTCTTTCAAGACAGTATTAAAATTAACTCTGGTATTGGAAAACAAACCGAGATCTTTCTCGGCGTAAAATGTGCTCGCTTACGGTTGGTAGCTGTTTAATTTTCTACCACATTTAGTTATCTTTAGAATGCCAGCTCCTATTCATTATTTTTAGCTGATGTTTAATTTTGTCACTTTTAAGTTTTATACTTTTTTCTTATAAAGGGGAAAGCACACATTATCTCCGCTCCCATCTGATTATTTTTACAATTATTTTTTACTTCTTGTCATAGAAATTCGACGCTTTGACGAGGAAATATTTTTTATAAAAAATGAACCGTGTAAAACAATTCAATTTATTCACTGTTATGAGACACAAGAATTCTTTTAAAATAATTTTTAATGAGAATTTTCTGTTTATTATAGGAGGAAAGTATTTTTTAAAAAATAACGGTGTGAGTATACATAATGTGTGCTTCCCCCTTAATCAGGCTCTGGTGTTAACTGTATCTCAGGAACCACTGTACAGAAGCAGAATTTCATACAAATTGGAATGCAGTTGCTTAATACCTGTGAAAATCGTCCAAAAAGGGGCGATGCCATCCTGCTTTTTCTAAGATTTTAAAACATGATGTACTAAATTACTGAAACATAATGTATTAAAATTAATTGGAATCGACTACTTATTATTATTGTTATTATTTTAAAATGGATTTATTACTATGTCTTCTGCATATATAAGAACGTAAAAGATTTGGAAAAACTTTTGATTTCCGGTTAATGATGAATTTACACGCTTTGAGATTTGCTTGCATTTCTATTAACTGAAATTGGCTACTTATTTTTAAAACAGTGAATTTCTTACTAACTTCTGCTTATATAAGAAAAAAGTAGAAGATACGTAAAAAATTTCGATTTCCGGTTTTCGATGAATTTACACATTTTGTGATATCCTTGCATTTAAAATAAGAGAAATTTACTATTTCTTTTTTCTTCCTTTTCTTTATCTTTTTTTTTAAATATGATTTATTATTAAGTACATTTATTAAAGTATACAATTCAGAAAAGTTCTTAGATTTCCGGGTACAGGTTTTGAGATATGCAGAACTCAATTCGACCAGCTTCATCTCAACTTATGTATTGCATAAACTCACCAAACCAAACATGGTGTACGAGATGAATATTATGTAAAACTATGCTGTTTTAATGTGGGTGCATATCGGCCGACAAGTGTCTGCTGTACTGCAATGTAATTCTGATTATGTGAAAGCAATTTTTAGCTTTGCATTGCAAAAAGTGATCGAGTTTCGGCGACTGGGCGATACTAGTTCATAGTAAATTACTTGATTCATATCCTTAGCCAACAATGCGGTAAGAGATACTGATGTATATATACATTTAATATATGGACGATAGTTCAAAGATTAAAGTAGAATACGAGAAATCCTGTTGTAAGATAATGCGGAGTTTTAGAAAAACGGATCGTACTCTCTGCCTTTTTTCAGGACACATTCAGTAATTTAAAAAAAAAAAAAAAAAAATCATTCATTCCTAGCACTACTTTTTTCCGCCCTGTATAATCATAGCCAATACTATAAACATATGTAGATATATTTCTGCATAAATTTAGTTGGTAATTAAAGGGGAAAGTTTTTATCTTTGGGAGTGTCCTAAAAAAGGGAGGAGTGTCAAGAAAAAAAGGCGGGTCAGTCGACATCCTGACTTCTAACTGAGCCACGCCTCTTCTTCTGCAGAAGGATGTTAGCTGATGGTAGAGTTCCGACTTGTCAGTTTTATGAGCACTGGAAATTTCGAAAAGAATTCTCTTAAAAGAATTTCATAAGATTGAACTTAAAAAGGCGTGAAAAATAAATAAATAAATAAATAAAATCTATTAAAAACTACCCGTGTCCAGAAGAGTGACAAGTTTGAATCCCATAATGGGGTGGGAAGTCTTGAATTTAAATTCACTGCTAAACATAAGTTAAAGGGGAAAAAGAGAGAGAGAGAGAAAGAAAGAAAGAGATCACAGAAACATGAGGAATAATACACCTTATCATAAAATGCAGCAGAAAATCATAATAGCTAGAAAGTTTAGGGTCAGCGTTACACAACTCACAAAAAGCTGAGGGATTAGTATATATATATAACTATTCATGTGTATTTAGTATTTCAGTGGAATCACACAAACCGTCCCTAACACAGCTCGAACTGACAATCTCAGCCTGTTTCTTTTCTCATTATTAACTCTGCCAAAGTGTAATTTTTCTTTTAGTTAAACTAAATAAGGTAAAAATAAATTTGTGATAATAAATGACACATTAGTAAGAAATAAATACATACATAAAAAAACAGAGTTAACTGCATTTGGATAGGTTGAAGTAATGAAATACTAAATCTTGATTTTGTGAATAGATTGGTATATTTTAATAAATATAATTATAGAAATGAAAACAACTGTTTTCTTTGCCTCTTATTATTTCTTTCTTTTCTTTCTTTCCTACTTTAAAGTTTTATTCTTTTCCTTGCTCTTATTCGTTGTCTTATTCTTTTCAAATAATACTTAATTCTGTCTTTTTAAATATTATGTATGGGAACTAATACATTATATGCATTTGTTACAGCAGGTCGGCGTGGTCTCTTAAAACAGCACCTTTTTCAACAGAAAAAGTTTAGAAATCATTTTCAGCGTTATATTCGATTAGATAATTTGGAGATTGTTTTACAAGAACATCGGTAAACAAAAAAGTGACTGGTCTGAGGCTTTTTATTATTTTATAATTTATTACATTTTAATTTTTTTTCTTTTAAATACAATGAGTACTCCTTTAAAAATTTAAAAAATTCCTCTTAAAATATATAAAGAAAACTAATGAAAAGAAAAAAAAATCTTAACATCACAAAAATAATATATTTATATAAAATTGCTTTTTCGCTGCATACGGTGGATTTAACAATAAAATTAAGCAAACCTTAAAATATTTCCATAGCTTCCAATTTTTTATTTTATTCTGAAATACTTTGAGCCCTGCCTTTAATACGCAAATCTTTAAAAAAAAATCTCCAATATATAACTTCAACAAAATAAGAAAAAGTTACTTTTAGAAAAAAAAGTGGTACGAAATAAAAGCGGGGTTAAAAATACTCCGGAATAAATTAAAATATTGGCAGCTATGCTTTTCAAGTACGCTGTCTTTCCAGACACTATCAAAATTAAATCTGAAAGTGGAAAGCAAATCGAGGTCTTCGGCGTAAAATGTTCTCGCTTACTATCGGCAGCTGCTTATTTTTCTACCACATTTAGCGATTTTTGGAATGCAAGCTCCTAATCATTATTTTTAGCCAGTGATTTCGAACACTTTGACACGGAAGCACTTGCACGGTGAGTGTTTACCGAAGCAATTTCTTTCCTTACACTTCCATCACTATATTTATATAGTAAAATTCTGTAGTATGTTTACACGATTAATTAAAGGAAAGTTTTTCGCATGATTTATGTTGCTGGGAGAACAGGGGTCTTCGTCGTTTTTCAGAGGAATATATATATATATTTAATTTATCCGTACCACTACTTTTATGCATTAATCTCCGCGCTACATAATCATAGCACATTGCTATAAATATATATAGATATATTTTTGCATAATATTAGTGGTGGTAAAAAAGCCAGGTATATTTTATCTTTCAGAGTGTCCTAAAGTAGGGTGGAGAGTATGACCCCTGGGAGAGTCAGGAAAAAATGCGGGTTCGTGGAGACCTTGACTTGTGACTGAGTCACACATCTTCTTATGCAGAAGGATGGTTGCTAATGGCAGAGTTTCCGCTTGTCTGTTTTTCAGCACTGGAAATTTCAAAAAGAGTTCTTAAAGGAATTTCTTAAGATTGACCTTAATTAATCGTTAAAAATGTAAAGAAAAAAATACACATAAATTTCCCGGTGCCCGGAAAAGTGGCGGGTGGAAAGTCTTAATTTAAATTCACGGCCAAATAGAAGATAAAGAAAAGAAAAAAAAAAAAGAGAGAGAGAGAGAGGAAGAGAAAGAGATGACAGAAACATGAGGAATACTTCAGCTTATCAAAAAATTAAACAGTAAATCATAATAGCCAGAAAGTCTAAGATCAGCGTTACACAGCTCACAAAAAACTCAAGGATAGAAAAAAAAATTATTATTTCTTTTTTATGTGTGTTTCGATTTCAGTGAAATCACATAAACCGTCTCTGAGCAGCTCGAATTGACACAATTAGCCACTTCCTTTATTTCATTTTTTTTTTTTTTTTTATTAATAACTTTTCACAGCAGTCTTTTTTTAGGGATTTTTTTTTTATGGTAATTAAATTGAAAATTACTCTAAAAAAAGAGTGCGGAAATAGGGGCAAGTATCAGCAATATTATAGAATATTAAATAAGATGTTAGCAGCTATGATAATATGCGATTAATTCGTAAGGAAAGCTAAAAGACTCTTCAAAGTAGGAAAATGCCCTAGCATTAATATCATAGAGTAGGCGGGCTCGTTTCTCATATATATCACTATATATATATATATATATATTTTTTTTTTAATTAGTAAATTTCAGAAATGACTCTACATTCTTGCTACACCGTTACTTCAATGCTGCCAAAACAGCAGTGTTCTAGATCCACTTGTCGATAACGCGGGAGCAGTCCTAGTTTTCTTATTACAGTAAAGCACCGTTTATACATCTTTCAAGAGACTGAAGTAAAATGGGCCCAGCAGCGGCCGAGTGGTTCTGCGCTCAAAGCTGGTAGATGGGAGGTGCCGGGTTCGATCTCAGGTCGCGCTCATCGACCTAGCCGTTCGGAGTTTTCCGTGGTTTCCTCCGAAACTTGCGTAAATACGGGCTAGGACCCCTTAGAAAGACCCCCACGGAGGGCATTCCACCCCTAGGCCTAGGACACATCAGGAGTCAATCGGCCTTAATCCTACAACCAACCAACCAACCTGAAGTAAAATGATGAATAAAAGAAAAGATGTATAAACGAAATTTTATTAATAACGTTTTGATTACTGCAAATTTAATGACACTTAAATATAATTGATATGAAAATATTGATTAATAAAGTTTCTTACGTTAGTAAATGCATATTATAATTTTATTTAAGACAATAATTAATTTAAACAAGAAAGAAAAATCATGCAGTACGCATTGATTAGTAACACTTTCCAACTGTACGCAATTGTATTGAATAACTTTTAATATTCTTTGCCTACTTTATCACACAACAGACAGAAAGACTGAAAAACATGCAGATAGACTAATTGATTTTAAAATTACTCTTAGGCATTTTGGAAAGTGTTAGGCTTAACGCAAAAGAAAACGCAGCCGGTAGATTATAATTACAGCTTTTAATCTGAATATTTCAGTGTAGCCCTGTAAATCTGAAAGTTAATCATATCATGTTCTATAAAAAACAATATTTTAGAATATTAATAATGCATGTCAATGTTTCTATGATTTTTATAGTAGAAATATTTTTAAATATAACTTTTAAAAAATTCTGTCCTAAAACGTAATACATTGTTTGTTTTTTTATTGTTGTTGTTGCTGTCCCTGTAAACAAACTAGTTGTACAGGACCTATTAATGGCATTTTAAATAGGGAACATTCCATAGGGAACTTAAGTGTATAATTTTTTAAAAATTCTCAAAGTATTCACGGATGATAGGAGCCGGAGACAAACAGACTGAAAGGTAGACAATCGGATAGACATATGCACAAATTGAAATCATATTCCCACTAAAATTATAAAAAAGTTTTAAAACGCTCATGTAAACAAAAGTGCAATTACAGCCAATTTTTATTTATAGCTCTTAATGTAACTGATTATTTTTGTGTGGCCCTGTAAATCTAATGCTAACCATACTATATTACAGAGAAGGCACTCTTTTGTGCATACGGATAATATATTTCAATTGAGGAGAATAAAATTATTAAAATTTGGTTTATAAAAATAACTCTCATGTAACACAATGCTTTGGAATACTTTCTAGTGCCCCTGTACACAAACCAGTAAGACATGGGCTCTGTTTTACATAGGAAACATCCGATAGGGAATTGAATAATATATTAAAATTTCATTGAAGTTTCTTTACATTAAAGGTATTAAAATATGGTTTATAGAAACTCCTCCCATAGAACACAATGCTTTCGAATACTTTTGGGTGTCCCTGTACACAAACCAGAAGAGTTATTCACTCCATTTTCAATATGGAACATCCGATAGTCAACTTGAATAAAATATATCGGTTTAAAGAAATTCCATGAATATTTACGGGAATTAGAGCGCAGGAAAACAGACAGAGAGACAGACAGAGAGACAGACAGACGGACAGAAGAACAGTCAGACAGATGCAGAGATTGAAATTATATTCACACTAAAAAAATGATAGAAAGTTTCAAAAACGCATAAAGTAAACCAAAGTACATTTCTAGCAATTTTTTATTAATAGCTCTTAATATAACTGAATATTTTTGTGTCACCCTGTAAATCTAATGATAACCATGCTATATTCTATGCAAAGCATTCTTTTGTGCATATAAATAACATATTTTAATTTCCTAAAACTTCGTGGAAAGTAAAAATATTAAAATTTTATTTATAGAAATATCTCGCATAGAACGCAATGCTTTGGAATACTTTTAAGTGTCCCTGTACATAAATCGGTAGTGGTATTTGCTCCATTTTATACAGGAAATATCCAATAGGGAATCTGAATAACATATTTCTATTTAATTGAGATATGTCTACAGTAAAAGTAAGAAAATATGGTTTATCGAAATACCTCTCATAGAAAATAATGTTTTGAAATACTTTCGGGTGTCCCTGTACACAAACCAGTAGAGGTACAAACTCCATTTTCAATAGGGAACATCCGATCGTAAACTTCAATAACATATATCAGTTTCAAGAAATTCCATAAATATTTACGGGAGTTAGAGCTCGGACAGATACAGGCAGACAGACAGACAGGCAGACAGACAGACGGACAGGCAGATACACAAAACTGAAATCATATTCACACTTAAAAAATGTTAGAAAGTGTTCAAAACGCTTAACGTAAACGAAAGTACAATTCTAGCAATTGTTTATTAATAGCTCTTAATGTAACTGGACATTTTTGTGCCACCCTGTAAATCTAATGCTAATCATGCTATATTCTGTGCAAAGCATTCTTTTGTGCATATAAATAACATATTTCAATTTCCAAAAACTTCATGGAAAGTAAAGTTATTAAAATTTGATTTATAGAAATATCTCTCATAGAACGCAATGCTTTGGAATACTTTTGAGTATCCCTGTACATAAACCGATGGTGGTAATTCCTCCATTTTATACAGGAAACATCCAATAGTGAACTTGAATAACATATTTAATTTCATTCAGATATGTCTACAGTAAAGGTATGAAAATATGGTTTATAGAAATACCTCTCATAGAAAACAATGCTTTGAAATACTTTCGGGTGTCCCTATACACAAACTAGTTGAGGTATAAAATTCATTTTCAATAGGGAACGTCCGATAGTGAACTTGAATAACATATATCAGTTTCAAGATATTCCATATATATTTACTGGAGTTAGAGCACGGACAGACAGACAGACTGACAGACAGACAAACCGAAGTCATAAATACTTTTAAACCTTGTTGGAAAGTGTTTAAAATGTTAGATAGTGTTAAAAACGCTTAACGTAAATGAAAGTACACATCTAGCAATTTTTTTATTAATAGCTCTTAATTTATCTGGATATTTTTGTGCCACCCTGTAAATATAATGCTTATCATGCTATATTCTATGTAAAGCATTCTTTTGTGCATATAAATAACATATTTCAATTCCCTAAAATTTCGTGGAAACTAAAGTTATTAAAATTTGATTTATAGAAATATCTCTCATAGTACGCAATGCTTTGGAAAACTTTTGAGTGTCCCTGTGTATAACCCGATGGTGGTATTCTCTCCATTGTATACAGGAAACATCCAATAGTGAACTTGAATAACATATTTCCATTTCATTAAGATACGTCTACAGTGCAGGTATTAAAATATGATTTATAGAAATATCTCTTCTCATAGAACAAAATGCTTTGAAATACTTTCGGGTGTCCCTGTACACAAACCAGTAGAGGTATACACTCCATTTTGAATAGGGAACGTCCGATAGTGAACTTGAATTATATATTTCAATTTCATTAAGATATGTCTACACTAAAGGTAATGAAAATATGGTTTATAGAAATACCTCTTATAGAACACAATGCTTTGAAATACTTTCGCGTGTCCCTGTACACAAACCAGTAGAGGTACAAACTCCTTTTTCTATAGGGAACGTCCGATAGTGAACTGGAATAACATATCATGAAAAACGGCAGTTTTTCGAGTGACGCAAGCGGAAGGACAAACGGACGGAAAGCTGCGAACTCATATATACGCCTAGTCTGACATCAAAGAGATTTGTAAAAGCCGACACTTAATATCTCAACAAATAAGCCATATTTTGTTCTGATTTTTTCAAAATAGTCTTTTATCTTCGGTCTTAATCTATCCTGAAAATTTTACATTTCTACATGCAGTATGTTTTGAGATCTGAATCTCAATTTAAAGCGAAAAAGGGAAAATGTGCGGTGTAACCATGTAAGGATGTAATAAAAATATCTCTAAAACCGCACGAACGATTTTAATTTAATTAATATATGTTGTTAATGGGATCTTTCTGAATCTAGTAACGTTTTTGTTTTTTTCAGGAAAACTCTTGTTTTTTATATAAATCGCTTTAAATATGGAACTATATTACTCCGCCAATTACATATGTTTCTTCGGGTGAAAACGCTGTTATTCGGTTCTTACTTGTAAGGTATGTGGGTTGGTTTGTTGACCGACTTGAATGCAGCCAATGAATTATTTAGAATTTTTTTTTAACGCAAAAGTACTTTATTACATGTTTAAAATATTTATTGTATATATACTAAGTCAAATTCACTTAAATATATTTTCTCTTCTGTTATGAAAAAAATAGTTTTGATTTCAAAATTTCATATTTAGTCAAAGAAATATTTAGATAATATTTTAAATAAGGAAGTATTTTGTAATTTTAGATATTACATTTTATCATAATAATGATGAATTTACAATATTTTAAAGCGAAAATTTTTTTAATCATTCATGAAAATCGATTTTATAATAACTCAATGATTTGCGATTCCTATTCATGTATCCTTACGCTCCCGGAATGGAAAAAAACAGCAAATACAGTTTTGGCGCCATCTATCGTTTTTATTTAAAACATACTCTTTCGTAAATACATATATATATATATATATTTCTTTTTAAAAATTAAAAATCTCTTTTGAAAATACAGTTAGTGTTTATTCATTCATTTATTTTTCAGACTTTAAAATGATACATATTTTAAATATTAATATAATCAATTTTTTTTATTATTATTATTCAAAGCAATGACTAGAGGATGAAACAGTGTTTGCACTGTTTATTAGAAAAAACAGTGTTTTAATAAACAGTGTTTAAACAGTGTTTTAATAAAATTCGTTTTTCATGAATTTCAGTAAAATTCATGAAAAATGTGTCAAATAGCAATTATTAAAAAACACGTGAAAATAAATAAATAACATCTTTACTTTGAAACCCATAATAATTTATTCTTTCTTTTCTTTTTTTAATTAATTAACTTGTGCATGAAAAATTCTATTTCATAATTTACAATTACAGTAAACAAAAAATCATCCTTTAATTTTAAATAACTATTTCTACCTGTTTCTAAACAAGTTTTTTTTTTTTTTTTTTTTTTTTTAATGAAAAAAAAAAAGTTAAATCTGTATATATGATTTTCAAAAAAACTACTAGATGGCGCCACTACATTTAATTTATTTTTCTTAAAAAAAAAAAGAAAAAGAAAGAAAAAAAGAAAAAAACTTTTAATAGCTTCGAAACATGTAGAAATAATTATTTAAAATTAAAGGAGCGTTTTTTGTTTATTGTAGTTGTAAATATATTTATGAAATAGTACTTTTACGAAGAAATTTCATTTATTTTTTAAACTTAACTTATATTTTCCATAAAATTTTTCTCCAGGTGATTTTATCTTATTTTTAAAATTATAGAAATGTAAAGCTTAATTTATATTTTGTCTATTTTTCCCCCAAAACGTTTTATATGAAAATATATAGGAAGTAATTTTTACCTGCACTTTTGATGAAAATTTAAATTGTGAATATTGGAGCAGTATACTTAGCCTTAAAAGGGGATATTGGAGCAGTATACTTAGCCTTAAAAGGGGAAAGAAAATATATAAAATTCCATTTTTAATATTTACTTGATATATTTTTTTAATTGTTTAATTTGTAATTCTCTAAAAAGAAACTTGCAAAATGTAAATTAAGTAATTCTAACTTAAATTTGAAAATTTTCACTTACTTTTTTTTTTTTTCTTTTTTTTTTTAAGAGTTTGAGAATCCCAGTCAATAAATTTTTCTAGTGCGAAGCTTCTCCATTTTGTTTCCAAGTGGCAGGCTACTTGAAAATTTGTGAGTATGATAACGTTTGAAATACTGAATTAATTCACACTAAATTTGTAGTGTGGATTTATCTCAGAAATGTATTTGATATGTTCATTTGCCAACTTAATCCACCCTCTTGTTTCCCTGTGCCAACACACTGAAAATTTCAAATTTACATCAGAAAGGTTTTATGAACCGATTTGCTTAAAACTTCATATATAAATAGCCTTCATTTATAAATCCACTAAGTCCATTAATAAATTGTAGCTGCCATTTTGAAAAAAAATGGTGACAACTTCATACGAAAAGATAAATTAGTTTACCCTTCCTAGGAGCCAGAAGGACTTATTTTAATTTTTTGATCAATAACCACTAAAAAGTAATGATATCAGTACAAAAAACCCTTAACGGCTTAAAAGTTTGTGACGCCGCTACTTTGTGGCTATAAGAATTTGAAATATGAGTCTTAAAAATAATGATATTAAATTTTAAGTGACGCTTTGCAATTAGTTAAAATATACATAGATATAAAATATACATAGAAAATATACATTCACTTTTATCTTTTATTTATATTTATAATGCAAACGTAATATTTTTAACTTCAAGATCAGACAGATATTTAAAATACACTCACTGATGCTTTTTCATTCGCATTTCAAATTCCAAATAACAGTTTTAAAAGGAATGAAAATGATATAAAAATTCCAGTGGCGCCTCGGTGTTATTTTAAAAGATTTGTTTTTAGATTCCATTAAAATTACTTTTGTTTTGCTAATAAAATATATTTACACATTTAAACAGTGCTTTTAATTTTCAAATATACTGTCAAATAATTATACTTTCACTGAGTTAGCATTATAAAGTAAAATTATTTATTTCAATAAATTGATTTATCCTTTGCGTCACGCTATCCAAAACTGCAAGTAAAATTTGTGTAAATGTTTTCTTTACGTCACACTACCTCTTTGAGCAAATTTTACTTTATAATGCTAACTCAGTGAAAGTATAATTATTTGACAGTATATTTGAAAATTAAAAGCACTGTTTAAATGTGTAAATATATTTTATTAGCAAAACAAAAGTAATTTTAATGGAATCTAAAAACAAATCTTTTAAAATAACACCGAGGCGCCACTGGAATTTTTATATCATTTTCATTCCTTTTAAAACTGTTATTTGGAATTTGAAATGCGAATGAAAAAGCATCAGTGAGTGTATTTTAAATATCTGTCTGATCTTGAAGTTAAAAATATTACGTTTGCATTATAAATATAAATAAAAGATAAAAGTGAATGTATATTTTCTATGTATATTTTATATCTATGTATATTTTAACTAATTGCAAAGCGTCACTTAAAATTTAATATCATTATTTTTAAGACTCATATTTCAAATTCTTATAGCCACAAAGTAGCGGCGTCACAAACTTTTAAGCCGTTAAGGGTTTTTTGTATTGATTTAAATTTCATGAAGATATGTCTACAGTAAAGGCAAAAAAATGAAAATATGATTTACAGAAATACATCTCATAGAACACAATGCTTTGAAATAATTTCGGATGTCCCTGTACACAAACCAGTAGAGGTATAAACTCCATTTTCAATAGGGAACGTCCGATAGTGAACTTGAATAACATATTTCAATTTCATTAAGGTAAGTCTACAGTAAAGGTGTGAAAATATGGTTTGTAGAAATACCTCTCATAGAACACAATGCTTTGAAATACTTTCGGGTGTCCCTGTACACAAACCAGTAGAGATATAAACTCCATTTTCAATAGGGAATGTCCGATAGTGAACTTGAATAACATATTTCAATTTCATTAAGGTAAGTCTACAGTAAAGGTGTGAAAATATGGTTTGTAGAAATACCTTTCATAGAACACAATGCTTTGAAATACTTTCGGGTGTCCCTGTACACAAACCAGTAGAGATATAAACTCCATTTTCAATAGGGAATGTCCGATAGTGAACTTGAATAACATATTTCAATTTCATTAAGGTAAGTCTACAGTAAAGGTGTGAAAATATGGTTTGTAGAAATACCTCTCATAGAACACAATGCTTTGAAATACTTTCGGGTGTCCCTGTACACAAACCAGTAGAGGTATAAACTCCATTTTCAAGAGGGACCGTCCGATAGTGAACTTGAATAACATATATCAGTTTCAAGAAATTCCATAAATATTTACGGGAGTTAGAGCGCGGACAGACAGACAGAGAGACGGACGGACAGACAGACGGACAGACAGACAGACAAACCGAAGTCATAAACACTTTTCAACCTTGTTGGAAAGTGTTAAAAATGAATAAATAAAACTGTATAATCGACCTGTATAATCATAGCACATATTATAAATATATATATATAGATATATTTCTGCATAAAATTAGTGGTGGTAAAAAAGGTGGAAATTTTTTTTATCTTTGAGAGTGTCCTAAAATAATAATAATAATAAAAGGGAGAGTACGACCCCTGGGAGAGTTAAAAAAGAAAAAAGAAAAAAAAAAAAAAAGGCGGGTCATTGGACACTCTGACTTGTGACTGAGTCACGCATCTTCTTCTGCAGAAGGATGGCTGCTAATGTTAGAGTTCCCACTCGTCAGTTTTTTGAGAACTGGAAATTTGGAAAAGAACTCTCTTAAAAGAATTTCTTAAGATTGACCTTAATCATGAAAAAAAAAAAAAGAAAAAGAAAAAGAAAAAAAAAACAGAAAAATAAGAAAAGAAAAAAAAGAAAGAAAGAAAAACTATTAAAAGTTACACGTATCCAGAAAAGTGTCGGGTGAGAACCCTATAATGGGGTGGGAACTCTATAATGGGCTGGGAAGCCTTGAACACTGCCAAATATAAGTTAAAGAAAAAAGAGAGAGATATCAAGAGAGAAAGAAAGAAAGAGATCACAGACACATAAGGAATAATACATCTTATCATAAAACTAAGTAAAAAATCATAATAGCTAGAAAGTTTAAGGTCAGCGTTACACAACTCACAAAAAGCTCAGGGATTTAAAAAAAATAAAAATTAAATAAAAATAAATATTATTATTCATGTGTATTTCGTTTTTCAGTGGAATCACACAAACCGTCCCTGACACAGCTCGAACTGTCAAAATCAGCCTGTTTCTTTTCTTATCAATAACTCTTAAAAAGTGTCATTCCTCTTTTAGTTAAACTAAATATGGTAATAATAAATTTGTGTTGATAAATGAAACATTACTATGAAATAAAACAGACATAAACAAACAGGACTAAATGCATCTAAATATGTTGGCGTAATGAACTAAATCCTGATTTTGTGAATAGAAAGGCATATTTATTAAATAAAATTATAGAAACGAAAACAACCGCTTTCTTTCCCTCTTATTCTTTCTTTCCTTTTTTTTTCTTTTCGACTTTAAAGTTTTATTCTTTTCCTTTCTCTTATTCGTTGTTTTATTCTTTCCAAATAATACTTAATTCTGTCTTTTAAAATATTATATATGGAACTAATATATTACATGCATTTGCTACAGTAGGTCGGCGTGGTCTTTTTCATAACATCTTTTTCAACAAAAAAATGTAGACTTTATTTTTAGAGCTATGTTCGATTGAATAATTCATAGATTGTTTTATAAAAACATTATTAAACAAAAAAAGCGACTGCGATGAGGCTTTTTTTTATTTTATAATTTATTATATTTTAATTTTTTTTCTTTTAAAATAAAATGAGTTTTCCTTAATTCTTCTTAAAATAAATAAAGAAAGAAAACGAAAGAAAAGAAAAAAAAAATCTTAACATAAAAAAAAAATAATATATTTATATAAAATTGCTTTTTCGCTGCATACGGTGGTTCTAACAATAAAATTAAGCAAACCTCAAAACTTTTCCATAGCTTGCAATATTTTAATTTATTCCTAAGTGCTTTCAGCCCTGCCTTTAATTCGCACTTCTTAAAAGAAAAAAAAAAAAATCTGCAATATATAACTTCGACAAAATAAGAAAAAGTTACTTTTAGAAAAAAGTGGTACGAAATAAAGGCGGGGTTAAAAATAATCTTGAATAAATTAAAATATTGGCAGCTATGCTTTTCAAGTACGCTGTCTTTCCAGACACTATCAAAATTAAATCTGAAAGTGGAAAGCAAATCGAGATCTTCGGCGTAAAATGCTCTCGCTTACTATCGGCAGCTGCTTATTTTTCTGCCACATTTAGCGATTTTTTTTAATGCAAGCTCCTAATCATTATTTTTAGCCAGTGATTTCGAAGCATTTGCACGGTGAGTGTCTACCGAAGCAATTTCTTTCCTTACACTTCCATCACTATATTTATATAGTAAAATTCTGTAGTATGTTTCCACGATTAATTAAAGGGAAATTTTTCGCGTAATTTATGTTGGTGGGAGAACAGGGGGTCTCCGTCTTTTTTCAGTCAGGAATATATATATATATTTAATTTATTCGTACCACTACTTTTATGCATTAAACTCCGTGCTGTATAATCATAGCACATTGCTATAAATATATATCTATTTTTGAATAATATTAGTGGTGGTAAAAAAGGCAGGTATATTTTATCTTTCAGAGTGTCCTAAAAAAGTGTGGAGTGTATGACCCCTGGGAGAGTCAGGAAAAAATGCGAGTTCGTGGAGACCTTGACTTGTGATTGAGTCACACATCTTCCTATGCAGAAGGATGGTTGCTAATGGCAGAGTTTCCGCTTGTCTGTTTTTTGAGCACTGGAAATTTCGAAAAGAGTTCTCTTAAAGGAATTTCTTAAGATTGACTTTAATTAATCGCTAAAAAATATAAAGAAAAAAAAATACAATTAAATTTCACGGTGCCCGGAAAAGTGACGTGTGGAAAGTCTTAATTTAAATTCACGGGCAAATAGAAGATAAAGAAAAGAAAAAAAAAAAAGAGAGAGAGAGAGAGAGGAAGAGAAAGAGATGAAAGAAACATGAAGAATACTTCAGCTTATGAAAAAATGAAACAGAAAATCATAATAGCCTGAAAGTCTAAGATCAGCGTTACACAACTCACAAAAAACTCAAGGATAGAAAAAAAAATACATTTTTTCTTTTCTATGTGTGTTTCGATTTCAGTGGAATCACACAAACCGTCCCTGACGCAGCTCGAATTAACACAATTAGCCACTTCCTTTTTTTCATTTTTTTTTCATTTTTTTTTTATTATTATTAATAACTCTTCACAGCAGTCTTTTTTCAGATTTTTTTTTTTTTTTTTTTTTTTTTTTTTTTTTATCGTAATTACATTGAAAATTACTCTAAAAATAAAGAGTGGGGAAATAGGGGCAAGTACCAACAATTTTATGAAATATTAATTAATATGTTGGCAGCTATGGTAGTATGCGATTAATTCGTAAGGAAAACTAAAAGACTCTTCAAAGTAGGAAAATGCCCTAACATTAACATCATAGAGTAGTGGGGGGGGGGGAGGGGGCTCGTTTTTCATATATATCACAGGGATGGAACACGGGCGCAGTATTCATACCACTATCAATGTATGAAAATTTTCTACTTCTTAAATCAACGATATTATAGGTAGTAAAATTTCTTAAAAAGATTCCGGTATGAATTCTGCGCCCGTGTTCCATCCCTGATATCACTTTTTTTTTTTTTTTTTTTTTTTTTTTTTTTTTCTAGTAAATTTGAGAAATGACTCTACATTCTTGCTACACCGTTACTTCAATGCTGCCAAAACAGCAGTGTTCTAGATCCACTTGTCGATAACGCGGGCGCAGTCCTAGTTTTCTTATTACAGTAAAGCACCGTTTATACATCTTTCAAGGGACTGACGTAAAATGATGTATAAAAGAAAAGATGTATAAACGAAATTTTAATAATAACGTTTTGATTACTGCAAATTTAATGACACTTAAACATAATTGATATGAAAATATTGATTAATAAAGTTTCTTACGTTAGTAACTGCATAATATAATTTTTTATTTAAGACAATAAGTAATTTAAAAAATGAACAAATAAAACTGTATAATCGACCCGTATAATCATAGCACATATTATAATTATATATAGATATATTTCTGCATATAATTAGTGGTGGTAAAAAAGGCGGAAATTTTTTTATCTTTAAGAGTGACCTAAACGAAAATTTAATAATGTTTTGATTACTGCAAATTTAATGACACTTAAACATAATTGATATGAAAATATTGATTAATAAAGTTTCTTACGTTAGTAACTGCATAATATAATTTTTTATTTAAGACAATAAGTAATTTAAAAAATGAACAAATAAAACTGTATAATCGACCCGTATAATCATAGCACATATTATAATTATATATAGATATATTTCTGCATATAATTAGTGGTGGTAAAAAAGGCGGAAATTTTTTTTATCTTTAAGGGTGTCCTAAAAAAAAAAAAAAAAAAAAAAAAAGGCGGGTCATTGGACACCCTGACTTGTGTCTGAGTCACGCATCTTCTTCTGCAGAAGGATGGTTGCTAATGTTAGAGTTCCCTCTAGTGAGTTTTTTGAGCACTGGAAAATTGGAAAAGAACTCTCTTAAAAGAATTTCTTAAAATTGACCTTAATCAATGAAAAAAAAAAAAAACTATTAAAAGTTACACGTGTCCAGAAAAGTGTCGGGTGGGAACCCTATAATGGGCTGGGAACTCTATAATGGGCTGGGAAGCCTTGAACACTGCCAAATATAAGTTAAAGAAAAGAGAGAGAGAGAGGGGGGAAGAGAGAAAGAAAGAAAGAGATCACAGACACATAAGGAATAATACATCTTATCATAAAATTAAGTAGAAAATCATAATAGCTAAAAAGTTTAAGGTCAGCGTTACACAACTCACAAAAAGCTCAGGGATATTAAAAAAAATATAAATTAAATAAAAATAAATATTATTATTCATGTGTATTTCGTTTTTCAGTGGAATTACACAAACCGTCCCTGACACAGCTCGAATTGACAAAATCAGCCTATTCCTTTTCTTATCAATAACTCTTTAAAAGTGTCATTCCTCTTTTAGTTAAACTAAATATGGTAATAATAAATTTGTGATGATAAATGAAACATTACTATGAAATAAAACAGACATAAACAAACAGGATTAAATGCATCTGGATATGTTGGCGTAACGAACTAAATCCTGATTTTGTGAATAGAAAGGCATATTTTAATAAATAAAATTATAGAAACGAAAACAACAGCTTTCTTTCCCTCTTATTATTTATTTCTTTTTTTCTTTTCCGCTTTAAAGTTTTATTCTTTTCCTTTCTCTTATTCGTTGTTTTATTCTTTCCAAATAATACTTAATTCTGTCTTTTAAAATATTATATATGGAACTAATATATTATATGCTTTTGTTACAGGAGGTCGGCGTGGTCTTTTTCATAACATCTTTTTCAACAAAAAAATTTTGACATCATTTTTAGAGCTATGTTCGATCGAATAATTCAGAGATTGATTTATAAAAACATTACTAAACAAAAAAGCGACTGCGATGAGGCTTTTTATTATTTTATAATTTATTATATTTTAATTTTTTTTCTTTTAAAATAAAATGAGTTTTCCTTAAATCTTCTTAAAATAAATAAAGAAAACGAAAGAAAAGAAAAAAAAAATCTTAACATCAGAAAAATAATATATTTATATAAAATTGCTTTTTCGCTGCAAGCGGTGGTACTTCCAAATATTTTAAAATGAAAACTTTTCAAGTACGCTGTCTTCCGAGACAGTAACAAAATTAAAACTGAAAATAAAAAACAAGCCGAGATCTTCTTTGGCGTACAATGTTCTTGCTTACCATCGGCAGCTGTTTAATTTTCTACCACATTTAGCGATTTTTGGAATGCAAGGTCCTAATCGTTATTTTTAGCCCGTGATTTCGAAAAACTTTGACGAGGAAGCACTTGCAGGGTGAGTGTTTCCTGAAATAATTTAATCCCTTACTCTTCCATCACTATATTTATATAGTAAATTACCGTAGTCTGTTTCCAAGATTAATTAAAGGAAAGGTTTTCGCATGATTTATGTTGGTTTTTTATTGTACCACCACTTTTATGCATTAATCTCCGTCCTGTATAATAACAGCACATTACTGTAACAGTATATAGATGTATTTCTGCATAATATTAGTGATGGTAAAAAAGGTAGAAATATTTTATCTTTGAGAGTGTCCCAGTGTTCCCATTTTTTATAAATTGTCCACGTTCATTTTTAGCCCCGCCATCTTTTCACACCAAAATTTAGTAGATTATTTCTCTTTAATGTGTGACAACGATGAAATAAGAAGAAAATCATTTTTCAAAATCCCAGCTATGAAAAAGAGGCGGGGCTAAGAATGATTGTGAATAAATTATAAAAAATCGGAGCTCTGTAATGTCCTAAAAAAGGGTGGAGAGTACGACCCCCTGGGAAAGTCAGGAAAAAAAGTCGGGACAGCAGACACCTAGACTTGTGACTGAGTCACGCATCTTCTTATGCAGATGGATGGCTGCTAATGGCAGAGTTCCCGCTTGTCTGTTTTTTCAGGACTGGAAATTTCGAAAAGAGTTCTCATAAAGGAATTTCTTAAGATTGACCTTAATTAATCGTAAAAAAAGAAATATACAACGAAAAATTTCCAGAGAGAGAGAGAGAGAGAGAGAGAGGATGAGAGAGAGATCACAGAAACTTGAGAAATAATATAGTTTATTCAAAAATAGAACAGAAAATCATAATAGCTAGAAAGTTTAAGGTAAGCGTTACACAGCTCACAAAAAACTCAGGAATAGAAAAAAAAAAAAAGAAAATTAAGTGTGTTTTTCAGTAGAACCACACAAACCGTCTCTGACGCAGCTCGAACTGACAAAATCATGCAGTTTCTTTTCTTTTCTTTTTTTTTTTAAATAACTTTTCACAAGTATCATTCTTCTTTTATTTAAACTAAATAGGGTAATAATAAATTTGTGATAATAAATGAAACATTGCTATAAAATAAATACATTAATAAACAGGATTAAATGCATTTGGATATGTTCTCGTAATGAAATACTAAATCTTGATTTTGTGAATAGATTGGGATATTTTAATACATATAATTATAGGAAGGAAAACAACTACTTTCTTTCCCTCTTATTATTTATTTCTTTTATTTCTTTTCCACTTTAAAGTTTTATTCTTTTCCTTGCTCTTATTCGTTGTCTTATTCATTCCAAATAATTCTTCATTCTATCTTTTAAAGTATTATATACGGAACTAACATATTATATGCATTTGTTACAGGAAATCGGCATGGTCTTTTTTTAAACAGCACCTTTTTCAAATGAAAAAATTTAGAAATCATTTTCAGAGTTGTATTCGATTGAATAATTCAGAGATTGTTTTACAAAAGCATTGGTAAACAAAAAAGTGACTGCGCTGAGGCTTTTTATTATTTTATAATTTATTATACTATCTTTTTTTTTTTTTTTTTTTTTTTTTTTTTTCCTTTTAAAATAAAATGAATATTCATTTAAAAATTCGTCTTAATGTAAACAAAAAAATAAAGAAAAAAAAAAAAAAAGAAAAATATATATATCTTAACATCAGAAAAATAATATATTTATATAAAATTGCTTTTTTGCTGCATGCGGTGGTTTTATCAAAATTATTAAAAAAAAAAAAAAAAACTTTTCAAGTACACTGTTAAAAAAATGCAGAAAAAATACAAAAATTCTCTGTAATTTCAGAAAAAAAGTCGTAAAATACGTTTTGTCTACGTAATTTTTCCGTAATTTACGCCTTTTTTTCTGAAATTACAGAGAATTTCTGTATTTTATCTGCATTTTTTTAACAGTGTACGCTGTCTTTCGAGACAGTATTAAAATTAAATCTGATAGTGGAAATCAATTCGAGATCTTCTTCTGCTTAAAGAGTTCTCGCTTACCATCGGCAGCTGTTTATTTTTCCACTACATTTTTGAGGTTTTTGGAATGCAAGCTCCTAATAATTTTTTTAGCCAGTGTTTAATTTTGTCACTTTGAATCTTTATATATTTTTTTTTACTCTTATTCGAAATCTTAATACTTTCTTCCATATTCAACGGAAAAAGTATTGATTTATAAACATTCTCAACCACAGGTTTTTAATGAATTTACACGTCTGTAGAGTCTAGAATGATTTGACTATTTTTAGAAAATATCTGTCTACGTGTGCGACAAAATTTTGTGTCAACTGTGTCTCAGGAACCACTGTACAGAATTCCATATGAATTGTAATGTAATTACATCTTGATATAAATTTTTACCTGTGAAAATCGTCCAAAAAGTGTCGATGCCTTCCTGCTTTTTCTAAAATTTTAACATGGTGCTATAGGACGAAATTTCATATAAATGTCCATAAAAAGAATTAATTCCTGAGAATTATTATAAAATTAAAAAGAATTATATATAATAATGATAGTTAACTTTCAAAGATTATTTCAGTATATAGTAACATCTCTTTCCCCTTGAGTTACGTCCAGGGAGAGAAAAACGAAATGGGGTGGGGGGGAAACAAGGATTTTTAACACTTTTAAACAAGGTTGAAAAGTGTTAATGACTTCGGTATGTCTGTCCGTCTGTCTGTCCGTCTGTCCGTCTGCGCTCTAACTTCCGTAAATATTAATAGAATTTCTTGAAACTAAATATGTGTAATTCAACTTCAGTACCGGATGATTCCTATTGAAAATGAAATGCATAACTCAACTGGTTTGTGTACAGGGACACCCGAAAGAATTCCAAAACATTGTGTTCTACGGGAGGTATTTCTATAACCCATATTTTAGTACCTTTATTTTACACAAATATTAACGAAGTTGAAATATGTTTTTATGTTCACGGTTGGATGTTCCCCATTAAAAATGTAGTAAATCCATCATTGGTTTGTATACAGGGACACCCTAAAGTATTCCAAAACACTGCGTTCTATAAAAAGTATTCCTCTAAACCAAATATTAATAACTTTACTTTGCATAAATCTTAATAAAAGTAAAATATGCTATTTATATAATAAAAAGAATGCTTTCGTAGAATGAAGTATAATTAGCGTTTGATTTAGTGCACCGTACAAAAATATTCACTTACATAAAAGGTCTGCTGGAATTGTATTTTCGTTTACTTTAGACGTTTTTATCATTTTCTACATATTTTTAAACGCTCTCCAACAAGGTTGAAAAGTGTTAATTATTTCGGTTTTTCTGTCCTTCTGTCCGTCCGTCCATCTACCTGTTTGTCTGTCCGCACTGTAACTCCCGTGAATATTCGTGGAATTTCTTGAAAATCATATATATTGTTCTAGTTCACTATCGGAAGTTGCCTATTGAAAATGAAGTGCATACCTCTACTGGTTTGTGCACAGGGACAGCCGAAAGCACTCCAAAGCACTGTGTTCTATGACAGGTATTTCTATGAATTATATTTTAATTTCTTTACACAATTTTTCATGGAATTGAAATATGTTATTCAAGTTCACAATCGGATGTTTGCTACAGAAAACGGAGTAAATACCACCACTAGTTTGTGTACATTGTTATCCGAAAATATTCCAAAGCACTGTGTTCAATTCAATGAGAGGTATTTCTATAAACCAAATTTCAATAACTTTAATTTGCACAAATCTTAATGAAATTGAGTGTATGACTTAATGTTATTTGCATGAACAAAATAATGTTTTCTACAGAATGTAGTATGATCAGCATTAGAATTACAGTCTTACACCAAAAACATTCAATTACATTTAGGTCTTTAATTGGAAATTCGGTGGAATTGCATTTTCTTTTACGTTAAACGATTTAACACTCTTTAGCAATATTTTAATGTGAATATTCTTTAAATTTGTGTTTTTATCTGCTCCATTGTCCATCTGTCCATCTGCTCATCCCCATCAACCATAAATATTTTCGAAATTTTTAGAAAATTATATATGTTATTCATATTTACTATGTAACCTGTTAAATATATGGAACCTATTATATACCTTTTTAATATAGCATTAATAGATCCTGTGCAGCTGGTTTTTGTAAAGGGTCACCCAAAAAATTTCAATGCATTCCATTTTAGGACAGACATTTTTTGTAAATTACATTTAAAGAACTTCTGCAGTAAAAGTCATAAAGAAATTGACATTTATTGTTATTGTGCTAAAATAATGCTTTATATGGAATATGATATTGTTAACTTTCATATTTATAGGGCCATACTAAAATATTTAAATACATTCATGGCTGCAATTAAAGACTACGGGATACGTTTTACGGGAGATCCTTGTCTCGAAGGAAAAGCTTAGCACTTATCTACATATACAAAAGACATTTTATAATTGACTAGTTTTTGCTATTATAATAGATACTTTTCAATTGTTCACAATGATGGGTAAAAATTACCCCCCATTGTGTACATTTATACGATATATCGCCTTATTCTGCGATATTTAGGGGGATTTTCATCAAAAGTCGATAGGCACTAATTTATGTCAATGGGCAACTACATATAAATTTACCTTAAATTCTATGAATTCGTACTTATGCTTGAACTTCCGTAACATTTTTTTTCACTAGCACGACATACAGATATATATATATTTTTAAATATCACATCTTTTTCTGACAATCCCAAATCGTGTAAATACATCGAAATCCAGAAATCAAAACTTTTACGACTAAAATACTTTATTAAATACAGAAGAAATTAATAACGAATAGAATTTTATAAAATTTCGCATCTACTCTGATTCTCAGACAGGGTTGTTCGGTTTTCTCCATAGTGGAAAAAACCGTCCTGGACAAAATACCGTTTTGTCCACTTTTGTCCACTATTAATTATCTGCGTGTACTAAATTAAAAATTATCTTTATTCTTTCCATATTAAAACAATTCTTTAATTATATGTGTATACGTGTAAGGCTTATGAAATACAGTCTCCTGGTTGCCATTGGCGACCATTATTTTTCAACAGGCAATGTTTTCAACTTTAAGGAAATTCAACTTTTTTTTTTTTTTTTTTTTTTTTTTTTTCGTGAAAGAATTGGTCCCAGAATCGGGTTCCGATTCTATTTTCGATGCAGGCTAACTCTTGCTGTTTTGATTCCTGCTCCTCTCCCCGCTTTTTGAGACACTGTGTTGAATCAAAACAACATTAGGGGATTTGCACATCTCCGTGCATGTTTCTCTTCGTGCATTTGCTTTCATAAATTCTCTCAAGCAGAATGACACCTGGGATTTAGTTGAGGTTTCACCAGGGATGAAAATAGTAGGATGCAAATGGGCATTCAAAGGAAAATATAACAGTCAGGGCCATGTTGAAAAATACAAAGCTAGGCTGGTTGCAAAGGGCTTTTCACAGAAATATGGAATAGACTACGATGAGACTTTCGCCACAGTGGCGTCTCACACAACTTTGAGAAGTTTCTTTGCAATAAGTCTTTATAAGAATTTAAGTCTTAGACATATTAATATCAATACTGTATTTTTACACGGTAAATTGAGTGAAGATGTTTATATGCATCAGCCAGAAGGATACGTGGTATCCGGAGAAGAACATAAAATGTGCAAATTAAAAAAGGCAATATACGGGCTAAAGAAGGCCGCGAGAGCATGTAATTTAAAATTTAATGAGTCATTACTTAACTTAGGTTTTAATCAGAGTCAATTCCATAACTGTCTTTATAAACGTAAACAAAACGATGCAACTACTTACGTACTTGTGAATCTCGATGATTTGTTAATAGCGGGGAATGATCAACAAATATATGCAATTATAAACAAACTAAAACAAGAATACCCGTTAACAGACTTGGGAGAAGCAAAACAATGTCTTGGGATAAATATTAATCGTCCTAATGAAAATACAATGACTCTTGATCAAACACACAAAATACAAGAACTTATAGTCAAATACGGTTTAGAAAATTCAAAACCTACAGACACTCCTATGGAGACAGGTTATATAAAATTAAGTGACGAAGAAAACCTTTTACCAGAAAATACACAATATAGACAGGCTTTAGGCGCATTGTTATATATTTCAACCGTGTCACGTCCGGATATTAGCGCCGCGGTAAATATTTTGAGTAGAAGAAATGAGCGACCAAGAACAAAAGATTGGGAAGCGCTAAAAAAGCTAATTAGATATTTAAAAAGTACAATTAATCTTAAATTGACAGATAATAATATTGAAGAACCTGTTTTGGGGGTATATGCAAATTCCGATTTGGGAAACGATCCCAGTGATCGTAAGTCTACAACAGGAAATTTATTCTGTATAGGAATAAATACTATATATTGGTCCAGTAGAAAGCAAAAATCTGTATTCATGTTGTCAGCAGAAGTGGAATATATTTCCGCAGCAAGTGCCGCACAGGAAGTTAAATGGCTTATAATCCTTTCTGAAGAACTTGACTTGCAGCAAAATTGTCCTATTACACTTTATGAAGACAATCTTTCTTGCATCAAATTGGCTGAAAATGACAAGTTTCAACAGAAAACAAAACATATAGAGTTAAGGTACCGTCTGATTCGAGACCTTGTTGAACAACGCATAATAAAGATTGAATATGTCAGTACAGAAAATATGATCGCCGACATACCCACCAAGCCTCTGACGAGACATTCATTTCGAAAATTGCGAATTTCTTTGTTGAACTGTGATTAAATGTCATCGAGTTTACGCAGGGTTGTTGGTGAGAAATAAACTCAAACGACATACTTTCAATTGTTACAAAAACTTTCTTTTTCATATTATTCCAAAAACACTTCATTAGACTCTTTTTTATTCTTGCATATATACATCTATATTAGAGTGTCGCTGTGACGCATTTGTTGTGATTGGCCGTCTGTATTCTATGTACATGTAGTGAAGTCTGTTCGTTTTTTTCTCTCTTTGATGTTCAGTTTTAATAAAAATGTAGTTAAAGAAAACATGTGGGTTAATCTTTTTATTCCCACAATATAATATAATATATACTTATTATTCACAAACGAAGCCAAAGGAGGCTGGTTTCATTTATTTGAAACACTATTATTTATATATTTAAAATTATTTTTTGAATAGTTTAGCAGAAAAGATATTTATTATGAAAACATAAGTTTTTTTTCATGTATGGAATACATCTGTTCCTGAAAGCCGAAATAACAGAAGATACTCATAAACAAGGTGAGTGCATTTTACTTACCTTATAAACCTTGTTGAACTATTTTATAGGATATATTACATGTATCAAAATAAGTCAATTGAACATTTGATATATGATTCAAATAATTTTTTTGTCATTCTCAATATATACAACTGGTTTGTCTACAGATACATTTCACATAAAATACCAGTTCATTGCGTTTTAGGAGAGCCTTTTTTATCAATCACATTTAAACAACTTTCTACAGTAAAAATCATAAAGAAATTGACATTTATTGTTAATATGCTAAATTAATGTTATTTATAGAATAGGATATACTTAACCTTCAGATTTATAGGGCTATACTAAAGTATTAAGATACATTAAGGGCTGCATTTCTGTTTGTGTTAAGAATTTTTAAAATTTTCCAACAGTGCTTATGAATTAATCTAGTCTATTTGTATGCCTTTCTGTCCTTTTGCCTGCCCGTTATTTGATAACGTAAGTGAAGAAGATTGAAAGTTGTACGATTCAACATGTACATACAGATGGAAAATGTTAATAATCAATGCGTAGCGCATTGTTTTTCGTTCTTGGAATTTCATTAAACTTATTTTTAGTTCTAAAATTGGTCGAAAATTCTCTAGAAAATTTAATCTTTTATATGTAATAAATTGTAAATTTTTTATGCAAATGTATTTTAATAAGGATCATAGTAATAATAATAATAATAATTATTATTATTATTGATAACTTTGCTTTGTCAATCAAAATGTTTGATTATTAGTATGTATTTTCTATTAAAAAAAGAAAAAAAAAAAAAAAAAACTAACGGAAATTCTTTTAGAGTAATAAATGTTGAAGAAATACTAAAAACAATTTATATCACTATTTACTGATAATAATCATCGTTTTATTTATTCAGAGATAAGTTTTAAAAAGATTATTATTGAAAAGATGTAATGTTACACTTTTTGGCAATCCTTATTTCAGATTCATTCAAAATTGTTTTCGAAAATTTATTTATATATATTTATAAAAGAAAAAATGTATAATTTTTAAAATTTTGCATTTGAAAATAAACATTGATTGAGGCATTCTTCATTAAAGTACGCTTTCTGTTAAACACATCTCAATTAAGAGAAATTGATTACTTATTATTATTTTTTAAAAGATTTATTATTAAGTAGATTTATTAAGTTATACAATTCAAAAATTTTTTTAGATTTCCAGTTTTCGATGAAGTTACACGTTTTGAGATATGCCGAACTCAGTTCCACCGGCTTCATCTCAACTCCTGTATAGCATGAACTCACCAAACCAAACATGGTGTATGAGATGGATATTATGTAAAACTATGCTGTTTTAATTTGGGAGCATGTCGACTGACAAATGTCGCTGCCGTACTGCAACTTAATTCTGTTTATGAAAATACAATTATTTTGCTTTGCATTGCAAAATGTTGTCTAGTTTCGACTATTGGGTGATACTAGTTCATATTTAATCACTTGGTTATTATTCTTAGCAAACGATACGGTAAAGGCTACTGATGTATATATACACTTAATATACCGATGATACTTGACAGATTAAATTATAATACGCAAAATCCTGTTATCAGGATGCAAAGCTTTAGAAGAAAGCCTAAAATCCGCTTTTGGTTTACTTTTTTTTTTCCCTTGGTGAGAGAAGTGGGGGGGGGGGATTAGGAAGTCAACACACATTGCATGTGGAAGGATTTTATGTGTGCAGTCGGCATAGCTGCCAACATCCTAATTAATATTCTATAGCATTGTTAGAACTCGTCTTTCTTTTCTTATTTTTACACCAGTCTTAGCGTATTTTTCCTTAATCGTAATTACATGTAGGGACAATTACTCTAAAACTAAAGAGTGTGGAAAAAGTGGCGGGTATCAACAATACTACGAAATATTAATTAAGATGTTAGCAGCTATATTTGTAGGCGATTAATTAATAAGGAAAGCCAGAAGACGGTGTTTACGCTTCAAAGTAGAAAAATTCCCTAACAATAACTACTTAAAGCAGGCGGGGATCTTTTTTCAAATATATCACTATTTTTTTTTTTTTTTTTTTTTTTTTTGTAACACTTTGACTGCCATGGCTATCATATGTGATGGCCAGTGATGTTTCCGTTGGGACACTGGCTATCAAATATGATAGTCATGGTGTTTCAACAGTTCAGGACTTGGCTGTGGAAGAATTTGCACTAACTTTCGTCGGGTGTTTGGCTATCATTTTTGGAACCCAAGATGAGAAACTATCTCCCGATGGGTTGCAAAATAAGTCAGATTGAAAAGCATTGTTTTTATATATAATTTTATGATGAAAAAATACAAATTACACACAAAAAAAAAAAAAAAAAAAAAAAAAAAAAAAAATTCCTGTGGTAAATATTTGCAATTTTTCCTTGGCAGTCAAAGTGTTAACTGGTAAATTTCGGAAATGATCTTACTTTCTTGCTACACCGTTGCTTCAATGCTGCCAAAACCACAGTGTTCTAGATCCACCTGTCGATTATGCGGGAGCAGTCCTAATTTTCTTATTATATTCGATTCGAAAAACTTTGACACGGAAACACATGATGGGTGAGAGTCTACCAGTACATTTTCGTCCCTTACTCTTCCATCGATATATTTATATAGTAAAATTATATTGTGTTTCCACGGTTAATAAAAGGAACATTTTTCACATGATTACATTGGTTGCAGACAGGGCTCGTATTCTCCGTCCTTTTTCAGGACACTCTCATGAACAAAGAAATTTTTAATTTATCCCTAACACTACTTTTACGCATTAATCTCCGCCCTATATAATCATGGGAAGTTAGGATTGAATGGATGGGAGGCGCCTGTGACAGCGCCACGCATCCTCCATTACCATTAAATTTTACTGCAATGGAGAGAGGGAGGGGGGGATACATACCAAAAATAAAAAACAGTAACAAAGGAATTTTAGAGCTTATGGAAAGGGGAAACACAATAATAATAATAAAAACCATATAATCATATGGCATTACTATAAAATATATAGATGTGTTTCTGAATAAAATTAGTGGTGGTAAAAAAAAAAAAATAAATAAAATAAAATAAAATAAAATAAAATTTTTTTCTTTTGAAAGTGTCTAGAAAAAAGGGGGGAGAGTACGACCCCTGGGAGAGTCAGGAAAAAGAGGCGGGTTACTGGACACCCTCACTTGTGACTGAGTCACGCATCTTCTTCTGCAGAAGGATGGTTGTTCAAATTCCCATGGTAGGACGAGTTCCCACTCGTCAGTTTTTTGAGCACTGGAAATTTCCCAGAAAAGTAAAGGGTGGGAGCCCTATAATGGGACCGGAAGTCTTGAAATTAAATTCACAGCGAAATAGAAGATAAAGAAAAGAAAAAGAAAGAAAGAAGGAGAGAGGAAGAGAAAGAGAAAGAAAGAGATCACTTAAACATGAGGAATACTACAGCTTATTATAAAATGAAGCAGAAAATCATAATAACTAGAAAGGTTAAGGTCAACGTCACACAACTCACAAAAAACTCAAGGATAACATTTTTTTTTTTTTTTTTTTTTTTTTTTTTAATGTGTGTTTTGTTTTTTTAGTGAAATCACACAAACCGTCCCTAACACAGCTAGAACTGACAAAGATGCCTGTTTCTTTTTTTATGAATAACTTTTCACAAGTGTCATTTTTCTTTTAGTTAAACTAAATATGGCAATAATAAATTTTTGATAATAAATGAAACATTACTACGGAATAAATACATACATAAATAAACATGATTAAATGCTTTTTGTTATGTTAGCGTGATGATATACTAAATTTTCATTTTGTGAATAGATTGGCATATTTTAATAAATGTAATTATAGAAACGATAACAACCGCTTTCTTTCCCTCTTATTACTTATCAATTTCCTTTATTTTCCACTTTAAAGTTTTATTATTTTCCTTGCTTTTATTCGTTGTCTAATTCTTTCAAAAAATAATACTTAATTCTATCTTTTAAAATATCATATATGGAACTGATACATTATATGGATTTGTTACAGGAAGTTGGCGTGGTATAAAACAGTACCTTTTACAACAGAAAAAATTACAAATCATTTTCAAAGTTATATTCGATTAAATAATTAGGAGATTGTTTTATAAAAACACCGGTCAAAAAAAAAATAATAATAATAAATAAATGAATAAATAAATAAAAATAAATAAATAAATAAATGAAATGAAATAACTGCGCTGAGGCTTTTTATTATTTTATAATTTATTATATATATTTATTTATTTATTAAAATGAATGCATGTTTAAAAGTTTAAAAATTCTTCTTAAAATAAATAATTAAATAAATGAAAACAAAGAAATGAAAAGAATTATATCTTAACATCAGAAAAATAATATATTTATATAAAATTGCTTTTTCGCTGCATGCGGTGTTTTATTAAAATTTTAAAATTCTGTTAAAAACTTTTCAAGTTCGCTGTCTTTCGAGACAGTATTAAAATTAAATCTGGTACTGGAAAACACTCCGAGATCTTTCTTAGCGTAAAATGTTCTCTCTTACAGTCGGCAGCTGTTTAATTTTCTACCACATGTAGCGATTTTTGGAATGCAATCTCCTTATCATTATTTTTAGCCAGTGTTTAATTTTGTCACTTTAAAGTTTTATCTTTTTTTTTTTTTTTTTTTCACTCTTATTCGTATTCTTATTACTTTCTTCCATACTCAACAGAAAAAAGTATTCATTTCATAATAGTTCTCAACCTCAGTTTATTAATGTATTTAAAAGTTTGGAGATTTCTAGAACGATTTTACCACATTTAGAAAATGTCTGTCTATGTGTGCGACGAAATTTTGTATCAACTGTATCTCAGGAACCACTGTACAGATTTTTATGCAAATTGGAATGTAGTTGCATTTTGATATGAATTAATACCTGTGAAAATCGCCCAAATAGTGGCGATGCCATTCTGCTTTTTCTAAGTTTTTAAAATATAATGTACTAAATTACTGAAACGTAATTTATTCCAATTAAGTGAAATCGACTACTTATTTTTTTAAAATGGATTTATTACTGTATTTTCTGCATATATAAGAAAAAAGTACAAGATTTTGCAAAGCTTTTCATTTAAAGTTTTCGATGAATTTACATGTTTTGTGATATCCTTGCATTTCAATTAAGAGAAATTGACAACTTTCTCTCTCTCTCTCTCTCTCTCTCTTTTTACGTAGATTTATTATTAGTGGATTTATCAAAGCATACAATTTAGAAAAATTTTTAGATTTCCGGTTTTAAATGAAGTTACGCGTTTTGAGGTTTGCTGAACTCAATTCAACTGGCTTCATCTAAACTTCTGTATTGCATAAACCCACCAAACCAAACATGGTGTATGAGATGGATATTATGTAAAACTATGCTGTTTTAATTTGGGTGCATATATATATATATATATATTACTTGGGGGTATATTTCATTTTATGTGAGTAGTGGGCATAGCTGTCAACATACTAATTAATATTTCATAGCATTGTTAGAACTCTCCTTTCTTTTCTTATTTTTACACCAGTCTTAGAGTATTTTTCCTAAACCTTTGCCGTTCAGTGTTCCACTTCATGGAACACCTAACTTCGCTAGCTTCTCCAACCGATAAATTCAATTGCAAATGCATAAAAATAGGTTTATTTTTTACTTTGATTTTTCCTTTTCATCTATAGATGGCATCACTACACAAGGACATCCATGATATTTAGCTGGGGACACGTTATTTTAAATCCTCGCATTTACAAAAAATTTTGTATATTTTTTTCGTGATACAAAAAAGATTGCTTGAAAAAAGATTTCTATGTTATATCGTTGATTGTACTCTAAATTATTTATTCTGTATTATTTTTAATTTTTTATACGGGAAACATACGAGGAATCGTTGAATAAAATAAGGTGTTCCATCTCCTGGAACACTGCGACACTAGCGCTTTTCACATTATGCAACCGAAAACAATGATGAGAGAAGACAGTTGTGTTTACGTGCTCTGTTTTCCTCTGTTTGGAGGGTATGACGTCAAGCTATCAAATGCTGCGAGGGAGGGTTGGTTATTTATTTAAAAAAAAAAAAAAACTCATAAAACTAGTTTCATGTGCAAAACCTGCAATGTTGGTTTGTGCTTCTACCAAAAGAGTGTGGCATGCTTCCAAAAATTTCATGAAGCTAAAAAATAGACTAATTGTAAATATTTTTGCACATAGGACATGTATATATGTATACTAACTGTAAATATCAAAGTATTTCATAAAAAATCATATAACCATGATTGTTTTTTTTTTTTTTTTTTTTTTTGGGGGGGGGGGGGATAAGGTGTAGAGTAGCAGGCCTCCCCGTGATGCACCATGGGTCATGCTAAATCTACTGCACAGGTATAATACAGTGTTTTTTAATTCATATGCAAAATCTTCTACTCATTTACGCGCTTTACTGCGATGGTCTTAGACGCACTTTTCAGAGCTCTAGTGGCGCAGTGTTCCCGCTGATGGAACACCCACAGATTCAAAACGGTAAGTAATATCTTTACAAAATTATACCTGTTTACTCCTTTAGACCTAAGTATATAGCCTACAACATTTTTTTTTTTTTTTTTTGAAATTCCAACTTTAAAGTGTACTGCGCTGTAAAGGGTTAATCGTAATTACATTTAGGGAGAATTACTCTAAAAATAAAGAGCGTGAAAAAAGGGGGTATCAACAATACTACACAATATTAATTAAGATGTTAGCAGCTATGTCAAAAGGTGATTAATTCATAGGAAAGCCAAAAGACGGAGTTTACTCTTCAAAGTAGAAAAATGCCCTAACAATAATATCTTAAAGTAGGCGAGCCTCGTTTTTCAAATATATCATTTTTTTTTTTTTAACACTTTGAGTGTCAGGGCTATCATATGTGATAGCCAGTGACGTTTCCGATGGGACACTGGCTATCAAATATGATAGCCATGGTGTTTCAACAAGTCAGGCCTTGGCTGTGGAAGAATTTACACTAACTTTCGTGGGGTGTTTCGGCTATCATTTTTGGTACCCAAGATGAGAATCTATCTACCCATGTGTTGCAAAATGAGTCAGATTGAAAAATATTGATTTATATATGAAATTTTATGTTGAGAAAAAAATGCAAATTACACAAAAAATAATCTTTGGCCCCGTGGTGAGCATTCGCAATTTTGGCTTGGCAGTCAAACTGTTAACTAGTAAATTTCGGAAATGATTCTACGTTCTTGCTACACCGTTACATCAGTGTTGCCAAAACAACAGTGTTCTAGATCCACTTGCCGATTACGCGGACGCAGCCTTAGTTTTCTTATTATACTCACATACTTGCCAACCAGCTCATTATGAACCGTACAATTTTTAGTACCCGCCTTTTTTTTCACACCAATAATTTTTTAGAGTAATTTTAATCTTATTTAATCGTAACAATATTTGCAGAGAATAACTCTAAAAAAATAGTGGTGTGAGAAAAGGGGCGTTTTTTTAGGGGGCGTTAACAATTGTACGGTTATTAATGAGATGGTTGGCAAGTATGTACTCGATTTAAAAGACTTTGACACGGAAGCACTTGCTGGGTGAATGTCTACCGATACAATTTCTTCCTTTACTCATCCATCACTATATTTATATAGTAAAATTATATAGTATATTTCCGCGAATAACTAAAGGAAAGTTTTTCACATGATTGCATTGGGAGACAGGGGTCGTACTCTATTCCTTTTTTCAGGACACTCTCAGGAATAAAGAAGTTTTTAATTTATTCTTACTACTACTTTTGCGCATTAATCTCCGCCCTGTATAATCATAACGCATTACTATAAATATATATAGATGTATTTCTGCATAAAATTAGTGGTGGTAAAAAAAAGCGGAAATTTTAAATCTTTGAGAGTGTCCAGAAAAAAGGGGGGATAGTACGACCCCTCAAAGAGTCAAGAAAGAAAGGCGGGTAAGTGAACACCCTGACTTGTGACTGAGTCACGCATCTTCTTCTGCAGAAAGTTGGTTGCTAATGGTAGAGGTCCAACTTGTGAGATTTTTTGAGCACTGGAAATATCGAAAAGAATTCTCTTAAAAGAATTTCTTAAGATTGACCATAATTAATCGGGAAAAAAAATATTAATATATATATATTCTATTATTAAAAATTCCACGTACCCAAAAAAGTGTCGGGAGGGAAACCTATAATGGGGCGGGAACTCTTGAATTTAAATTCACGGCGAAATAGAAGATAAAAAAAAAGAAAGAAAGAAAGAGAAAGAAAAATAAAAATAAAAAGATCACATGAACATGAGGAATGTTCAGCTTATCATACAATGAAGCATAATATCATAATAACTAGAAAAGTTAAGGTAAACGTTACACAAATCACAAAAAACTCAAGAACATTTTTGTTTTTTATGTTTGTTTTGTTTTTCAGTGTAATCACACAAATCGTCCCTAACACAGCTAGAACTGACGAAGTCATCCTCTTTCTTTTCTTATGAATAACTCTTCACAAGTATCATTCTTCTTTTAGTTAAAATAAATATGGTAATAATAAATTTGTGATAATAAATAAAACACTACTATGAAATAATAATTATTGAAATAATTATTTATACATAAATAAACAGGATTAAATGCATATGGATATGTTAGCGTGATGATATACTAAATTTTGATTTTGCGAATAGATTGGCATATTTTAATAATTATGATTATAGAAACGAAAACAACCGCTTTCTTTCCCTCTTATTATTTACCTCTTTCCTTTCTTTTAAACTTTAAACTATTATTCTTTTCCTTGCTCTTATTCGTTGCCTTATTTTTCAAAAAATAATACTTAATTCTATCTTTTAAAATATTATATAAGGAACTAATACATTATATGGATTTATTACAGCAAGTCGGCGTGTTCTTTTTTTAAAACACCACCTTTTTCAACAGAAAAATTTAGGAATTATTTACAGAGTTATATTCGATTAAATAATTCGGAGATTGTTTTATAAAAACATTGGTAAAAAAAAAAAAGACTGCTCTGAGGCTTTTTATTATTTTATGATTTATTTTACTTACTTACTTTCTTTTTTTTTTTTTTTTTTATTAAAATGAATGTTTCTTTAAAAATTTAAAAATTCTTCTTCAATTAAATAAATAGATAAATAAATAAATAAATAAAAAGGAAGAAATGAAAATAAATATATCTTAACATCAGAAAAATAATATATTTATATAAAATTGCTTTTTCGCTGCATGTGTTGTTCTAGTAAACAAATTAAACAATTAAAAACTTTTCAAGTTCGCTGTCTTTCGAGACAGCATTAAAATTAAATCTGATAGTGGAAAACAATCCGAGTTCTTCCTTTGCGTAAAATGTTCTGTCTTAAAATCGGCAGCTGTTTAATAGTCTACCACATTTAGCGTTTTTTGAAATGCAAGCTCCTAATCTTTATATTTAGCCAGTGTTTTATTTTGTCACTTTGAATCTTTATATATTTTTTTTTTACTCTTATTCGTAATCTTATTACTTTCTACTATATTCAACAAAAAAAAAAAAGGATTGATTTCATAAAAATTCTCAACCTCAGGTTACTAATGTATTTAAAAGTTTCGAGTGGCTTAGAACGATTTTACCATATTTAGAAAATGTCTGTCTGTGTGTGAGAAAAAAAAATTGTGTCAACAGTATCTCAGGAACCACTGTACAGAATTTCATACAAATTGGAATGTAGTTGCATTTTGATATGAATTAATATCTGTGAAAATAGTCCAAATAGTGGCGGTGCCATTCGGCTTTTTCTAACTTTTTAAAATATAATGTTCTAAATTACTAAAACATAATGTATTTCAATTAACTGAAATCGACTACTTATTTTTTTAAATGGATTTATTACTGTATCTTCTGCATATATAAGAAGAAAGTATAATATTTGGAAAAACTTTTGATTTAAAGTTTTCGATGAATTTACATGTTTTGAGATATCCTTGCATTTCAATGAAGAGAAATTGACTACTTTTTTTCTCTCTATTTTTAAGTAGATTTATTATTAGTGGATTTATCAAAGTATACAATTTAGAAAAATTTTTAGATTTCCGGTTTTCAATGAAGTTACACGTTTTGAGGTTTGCTGAAATCAATTCGACTGGCTTCATCTCGACTTCTGTATTGCATAAACCGACAAACCAAACATGGTGTATGAGATGGATATTATGTAAAACTATGCTGTTTTAATTTGGGTGCATATCGACCGACAAGTTTCGCTGTTGTGCTGCAACTTATTTCTGTTTATGAGAAGGTAATTATTTTGTAATTGCTTTGCAAATGTGGTCGAGTTTCGACCACTGGGTAATACCAGTTCATATTAAATCACTTGATTCTTATTCTTAGCAAACGATGCGGTAAAAGCTACTGATGTATATATATACTTAATCATAGCTCCTAAACTAGATGCCTTCAGCGTGGTGAGGAAACTTGGCAACATTTGACGCGGTAGACAGCGCCACCTCGTACACATTCCCGACTTTTTTATTCAAATGTCTACAATAATTTTAAGAAGTGACATATAATATATATAATCGACGTTTCTTCGATTCTATTCGCCTTTTCTGTTCATCAAATCACACTTTAAAAAACTTATGGTGGCTATTGAATAAAAAAGTCGTGCCATCTGTACCAGATGGCTCTGCCTACCGCCAAGTTCTTAGCCACGCGGAGGGCTTCTGGTTTAGTATATTGTAACTTAATATACCGACCATACTTAAGTGATTAAATTACAATACGCAAAATCCTGTTGTTAGGATGTGAAATATTAGAAAATCGCCTAAATACCACTTTTGGTTTGCTTTTTTTTTTTTTTTTTTTTTTTTTTTTGTTGTCTCGATGAGAGAGGGGCTGGGGATAGGGAGTCAACACATTGAATGTGGATGTGAGTATATTTCATTTTATGTGTGTAGTGGGCATAGCTGCCAACATCCTAATTAATATTCCATAGCATTGTCAGAACTCGCCTTTTTTTTTTTTTTTTTTTTTTTTTTTACACCAGACTTAAAGTACTTTTCCTTAATCGAAATTAAATTTTGGGAGAATTACTCTAAAAGTGTCTGGAATATGGGGCGGGTACCAACAATACTACGAAATATTAATTAAGATGTTATCAGCCATGTTAGAAGGCGATTAATTCACAAGAAAACCCAAAAGATGTACTCTTCAATGTAGGAAAATGCCCTAACAAAAATATCTTAAAGCAGGCGGGGCTCGTTTGATCAAATATATCACTATATATATATATATATTTGACAACTAAATTTCGTAAATGGTTCTACATTTTTGCTACACCGTTACTCCAGTGCTGCCAAAACAACAGTGTTCTAGATCTACCTGTAGATTACTCGGGTGCAGTCCTACTTTTCTTATTACTCGATTTGAAAAACTGACACGGAAGCTCTTGCAGGGTTAGTGTCTACCGACACAATTTCTTCCCTTACGCTTCAATCACACTATTTATATAGTAAAATTATGTAGTATATTTCCACGATTAATTAAAGGAAAGTTTTTCACATGATTATGTTGGTGGGAAAGCAGGTGTCGCACTCTCCGTCCATTTCTCAGGACACTCTCAGGAATAAAATTTTTTAAATTTATTTCTACCACTAGTCTTATGCATAAATCTCCGCACTGTATAATCACAGCGCATTACTAAAAATATATATAGATGTATTTCCGCATAAAATTAGTGGTGGTAAAAATAAGCTGATTTTTTTTTTTTTTTTTTTTTTTTTTTTTTATCTTTGAGAGTGTCCTGAAAAAATGGTGGAGAGTACAACCCCTGGGAGAGTCAGTACAAACCTTGACTTGTGACATCATTCAAACTACTTTTTATGCAGAAGGATGGTTACTAATAAGAGAGCTCGTTTGTCAGCTTTTTGAGCACTTGAAATTTCGAAAAGAGTTCTGTTAGAGGAATTTCTTAAGATTGACCATTGTTCATGGAAAAAAAAAATATTAAAAATTTCTCGTGCAGAAAAAAGTGACAGATGGGATGTCTTGAATTTAAATTCACTGTCAATTAGAAGGGGGGGGGGAAAGAGAGGAAGTGAGAAAGGGACTACAGAAACATGAGGAATAATACAGCTTATCGAAAAATGAAACAGAAAATCATAATAGCGAGAAATTTTAAAGTCAGCGTTACACAGCTTACAAAAAGCTCAGGGATAGCAAAAAGAAAAAAATTTCTATACGTGTTTAGCTTTTCAGTGGGATCACACAAACCATCCCTAACGCAGCTCGAACTGACAAAGTCAGCTCGTTTCTTTTCTTATCAACAACTCTTCACGAGTGTAATTTTTCTTTTAGTTAAACTAAATATGGTAATAATAAATTTGTGATGATAAATGAAACATTACTATGAAATAAATACATAAATATACAGGATTATATGCATTTGGATATGTTGTCGTAATGAAATACTAAATCTTGATTTTGTGAATAGATCGGCATATTTTAATAAATAGAAACAAAAGCAACCACTTTCTTTCCTTTTTCTTTTTTTTTTCCTTTTATTTCTTTTCCTTGCACGTATTGGTTGTCTTATTCTTTCCAAATAATAATTAATTCTATGTTTTAAAATATTATATGTGGAACTAAAACATTATATGCATTTGTTACAGTACGTCGGCATGGTCTTTTTGAGAACAACATCTTTTTCAACAGAAAAATTTAGAAATTATTTTCAGAGTTATGTTCGATCGAATAATTCAGATACTGTTTTTTAAAAACATTGGTAAACAAAAAAGTGACTGTGCTGAGCCTTTTTATTATTTTATAATTTATTATAATTTCATTTTTTTTTTCTTTTAAAATAAAATGAATATTCCGTCAAAATTTCATAAAAATTCTTCTTAAAATAAATAATGAAAGAAAGAAAGAAACAGAAAATAAAAAATATCTTAACATCAGAAAAATATTATAGTTATATAAAATTGCATTTTCACTGCTAGCGAGAGGATTGATACTGTTTGAAACAGTTTGAAACAGTTTGAAAACCTTTCAAGTTCGCAGTCCCTCGAGACAGTATTAAAATTAAATCTGATAGTGGAAAGCAAACCGATATCTTCGTCTTCGTTAAATGTTTTCTCGCTTACAGTCGGCAACTGTTTAATTTTCTACCACATATAGCTATTTTTGGAATGCAGGCTCTTATTCATTATTTTTAGCCGGTGTTTAGTTTTGTCACTTTAAAGTTTTATCCTTTTTACTTACCCCTATTTGTAATCTTATTACTTTCTTCTATATTCAATAGAAAAAAATTTATTGAATTCATAAAAATTCTCAACCTCAGTTTTTTAAAAGGATTTAAACGTTTCGAGAGGTCAAGAAAGATTTGACCATTTTCAGAAAATGGCTGACTGTGTGTACGAAATAATTTTCTGTCATCTCAGGAACCACTGTACAGAATTTCATAGAAATTGGAATGTAGTTGCTTAATACCTGTGAGAATCGTCCAAAAAGGGGCGATGCCATTATGCTTTTTCTAAGATTTTAAAACATGATGTACTAAATTACTGAAACATAATGTATTAAAATTAATTGGAATCGACTACTTATTATTTTAAAATGGATTTATTCCTATGTCTTCTGCATATATAAGAACGTAAAAGATTTGGAAAAACTTTTAATTTCCGGTTTATGATGAATTTACACGTTTTGAGATTTGCTTGCATTTCAATTAACCTTTTGAGAGGGGCTCTTACGAAATCCTATGGTGAAGCGTGACAGATGCTGTCACAGCCCCTTTCAAAAGGTTAACTGAAATTGACTACTTATTTTTAAAACAGTGAATTTCTTAATAACTTCTGCTTATATAAGAAAAAGGTAGAAGATACGTAAAAAATTTCGATTTCCGGTTTTCGATGAATTTACACATTTTGTTATATCCTTGCATTTAAATTAAGAGAAATTTACTATTTCTTTTTTCTTGCTTTTCTTTTCTTTATTTTTTTTAATAAGATTTATTATTGAGTAGATTTATTAAAGTATTTAATTCAGAAATTTTTTTAGATTTCCAATTACATATTTTGAGATAGGCGGGACTCAATTCGACCGGCTTCATCCCAACTTCTGTATTGCATAAACTCACCAAACCAAACACGGTGCATGAGACGGATATATGTAAAACTATGCTGTTTTAATGTGGGTGCATATCGACCGACAAGTGTGTGCTGTGCTGTAACGTAATTTCGATTATGAGAAGGCAATTATATTTTGCTTTGCATTGCAAAAAGTGATCGAATTTCGGCGACTGGGCGATACTAGTTCATAGTAAATTACTTGATTCATATCCTTAGCAAAAATGCGATAAGGGCTACTGATGTATATATACATTTAATATACGGACGATAGTTAAAAGATTAAAATAGAATACTAGAAATCCTGCTGTAAGATAATGCGGAGTTTTGGAAAAACGCCCAGAAGCCGTTTTTTTTTTTTTTTTTTTTTTTTTTAACTTTTTCTTACTTTTGAGAGGAGGAGGGGATAGGGAGTCAACACACTACATGCAGATGTGGGAAAATTTCATTTTATGTATGTAGTGGGAATGTTTTCCAACATCCTAATTAATATTCCTTAGCATTCTTAAAACTTGTCTTTTTCTTTTTTTACACAGCAGTCTTTTTTTAGGGTATTTTTCTTTAATCGTAATTACATTTAGGGGGAATTACTCTAAAAATAAAGAGTGTGGAAAAAGGGGCAGGTACCAACAATATTATAGAATATTAATTAAGATGTTAGCAGCTATGATAGTATGAGATTAATTCGTAAGGAAGCTAAAAGACTCTTCAAAGTAGGAAAATGCCCTTGCATCAATATTTTAGAGTAGGCGGGGCTCGTTTTTGATATATATCACTATTTTTTTTTTCTTTAGCTAGTAAATTTCAGAAAAAACTCTACATTCCTGCTACACCGTTACTTCAATGCTGCCAAAACAACAGTGTTCTAGATCCACTTGTCGATAACGCAGGCGTAGTCCTAATTTTCTTATTACAGTAAAAAAAAAAAAAAAAAAAAATTAAAGTTACCCGTATCCAGAAAAGAGACGGGTGTGATTCCAACAATGGGGTGGGACGTCTTGAGCACTGCCAAATATAAGTTAAAGGGGAAAAAGAAAAGAAAAAACCAGAGAGAGACGAAGAGGAAGAGAGAAAGAAAGAGACCACAGACACATAAGGAATAATACATCTCATCATAAAATTAAGTAGAAAGTTTAAGGTCAGCGTTACACAACTCACAAAAAGCTCAGAGATTTAAAACAACAACAACAACAAAAAAAAAAAATATTCATGTGTATTTCGTTTTTCAGTGGAATCACAGAAACCGTCCCTGACACAGCTCGAAATGACAAAATCAGCCTGTTCTTTTTCTCATTAATAACTTCTTAAAAAGTGTCATTCCTCTTTTAGTTAAACTAAATATGGTAATAATAAATTTGTGATAATAAATGAAACATTACTATGAAATAAATGCAAACATAATAAACAGAATTAAATGCATTTCGATATGTTGACCTAGTGAAATACTAAATCTTGATTTTGTGAATAGAGTGCTATATTGTAATAAATATAATTATAGAAACGAAAACAACTACTTTCTTTTCCTCTTATTATTTATTTATTTCCACTTTAAAGTTTTATTTTTTTCCTTGCTCTTATTCGTTATCTTATTCTTTCCAATTAATACTTAATTCTTTTTTTTTAAATATTATAAATGAAACTAAAATATTGTATGCATTTGGTACAGGAGGTCGGCGTGGTCTTTTTTATAACATCTTTTTCAACAAAAAAGATGTAGACATCATTTTTAGAGTTATGTTCGATTGAATAATTCAGAGATCGTTGTATAAAAACATTATTCAACAAAAAAGCGACTGCGATGAGGTTTTTATTATTTTATAATTTATTATATTATTTTTTTTCTTTTAAAATAAAATGAGTTTTCCTTAATTCTTCTTAAAATAAATAAAGAAAGAAAACGAACGAAAAGAAAAAAAAAAAATCTTCATATCAGAAAAATAATACATTTATATAAAATTGCTGTTTCGCTGCAAGCGGCGTTTTAATTAAAATTTTATAAATACAGAAAACTTCTCAAGTACGCTGTCTTCCGAGACAGTAACAAAATTAAATCTGAAAGTAAAAAACATGCCGAGATCTTCTCTGGCGTACAATGTTCTTGCTTACCATCGGCAGCTGTTTAATTTTCTACACATTTAGCGATTTTTCGAATGGAAGGCACTAATAGTTATTTTTAGCCCGTGATTTCGAAAAACTTTGAAGAGGAAGCACTTGCAGGGTGAGTGTTTACAGAACCAATATAATCCCTTACTCTTCCATCACTATAATTATATCGTAAAATTCCGTAGTATGTTTCCATGATTAATTAAAGGAAAGGTTTTCGCATGATTTATGTTGGTGGGAGAGAAGGGGTCGTACTCTCCGGAATACTTTTTTTTTAATTGTAAAACCACTTTTATGCATTAATCTCCGCCCTGTATAATAATAGCACATTACTATAAATGTATATAGATGTATTTCTGCATAATATTAGTGGTGGTAAAAAAGGCAGAAATATTTTATCTTTGAGAGTGTCCCAGTGTTCCCAATTTTTATAAATTGTTCACATTCATTTTTAGCCCCGCCATCTTTTTACACCAAAAATTTAGTAGATTATTTCTCTTTAATGTGTGACAACGATGAAATAAGAAGAAAATCATTTTTCAAAATTTCCGCTATGAAAAAGAGGCGGGGCTAAAAATGATTGTGAATAATTTATAAAAGTTTTGAACGCTGGAGTGTCCTAAAAGAGGGTGGAGAGTACGACCCCTGGGAGAGTCAGGGAAAAAAAGCGGGTCAGTAGACACCTTGACTTGTGACTGAGTCACGCATCTTCTTATGCAGAAGGATGGTTGCTAATGGCTGAGTTCCCGCTTGTCAATTTTTTGAGCACTGGAAATTTCGAAAAGAGTTCTCTTAAAGGAATTTCTTAAGATTGACCTTAATTAATCGTGAAAAAAAGAAATATACAATGACAAATTTCCAGTGCTCAGAAAACTGATTTATGAGAAGTCTGAATTTAAATTCAAGGCATTTAAATTCAAAAAGGAAAAAGAAAAAGAGAGAGAGAGGATGAGAGAGAGATCGCAGAAACATGAGAAATAATACAGCTTATTGAAAAAAAAAAAAAAAAAAAAAAAAAAAAAAACCAGAAAATCATAATAGCTAAAAAACTTACGGTCAACATTACACAGCTCATAAAAAACTCAAGAATAGAAAAAGAAATTTAAGTTTGTTTCGTTTTTCAGTAGAACCACACAAACCGTCTCTGACGCAGCTAAAACTGACAAAATCAGCCTGTTTCTTTTCTTATGAATAACTCTTCACAAGTGTCATTCTTCTTTTAGTTATACTAAACATGGAAATAATAAATTTATGATAATAAATGAAACATTACTATGAAATAAATACATACATGAATAAACAGGATTAAATGCATTTGGATATGTTGGCGTAATGAAATTTTAAATCTATTTTGTGAACAGATTGGCATATTTTAATAATAAAGTAATAGAAACGAAAAATACTACTTTCTTTCCCTCTTATTATTTCTTTCTTTTCTTTCTTTTCCACTTTAAAGTTTTATTCATTCCCTTGCTCTTATTCGTTGTCTTATTCATTCCAAATAATTCTTCATTCTATCTTTTAAAATATTATATACGGAACTAACATATTAAATTCATTTGTTACAGGAAATCGGCATGGTCTTTTTTTAAACAGCACCTTTTCCAAAAGAAAAAATTTAGAAATCATTTTCAGAGTTACATTCGATTGAATAATTCAGAGATTGTTTTACAAAAGCATTGGTAAACAAAAAAGTGACTGCGCTGAGGCTTTTTATTATTTTACAATTTATTATACTATCTTTTTTTTTTTTTTTTCCTTTTAAAATAAAATGAATATTCATTTAAAAATTCGTCTTAATGTAAACAAAAAAAGGAAAATATATATATCTTAACATCAGAAAAATAATAAATTTATACAAAATTGCTTTTTTGCTGCATGCGGTGGTTTTTATTAAAATTATGTTTATATAATAAAAAACTTTTCAAGTACACTGTCTTTCGAAACAGTATTAAAATTAAATCTGACAGTGGACAACAATTCGAGATCTTCTTTGGCGTTAAGAGTTCTTGCTTACATTCGGCAGCTGTTTAATTTTTTATTACATTTTTGAGATTTTTGGAATGCAAGCTCCTAATGATTTTTTTAGCCAGTGTTTAATTTTGTCACTTTGAATTTTTATATATATTTTTTTACTCTTATTCGAAATCTTACTACTTTCTTCCGTATTCAACGGAAAAAAGTATTGATTTCATAAAAATTCTCAACCACAGGTTTTTAATGGATTTACATGCTTGTAGAGTCTGGAATGATTTGATCATTTTTAGTAAATATCTGTCTATGTGTGCGACAAAATTTTGTGTCAACCGTATCTCAGGAACCATTGTGCAGTATTCCATATGAATTGGAATGTAATTACATCTTGATAAAAAATTTTATCTGTGAAAATCGTCCAAAAAGTGTCGGTGCCTCCCTGCTTTTTCTAAAATTTTTAACATGGGGATATAGTACAAAGTTTCATATAAATTTCCAAAAAAAGAATTATTTGTTCAGAATTATTATGAAATTAAAAAGAGTTGTATTTAATCATTACTTAAATTTGAGTTAACTTTCAAGGATTATTTCAGTATATAGTAACATCTCTTCCCCCTGGAGTTAAGTCCAGGGAGGGAAAATAGGAATGGGGAGGGGGAAAACACGCATTTTTAACACTTTTCAATAAGGTTGAAAAGTGTTAATGACTTCGGTTTGTCTGTCCGTCTGTCTGTCTACGATATAACTCCCGTAAATATTTATGGAATTTCTTGAAAATGGAATGCATAAATTCCTATTGAAAATGGAATGCATAAATCTACTGGTTTATGTCTAGGGACACCCGAAAGAATTCCAAAGCTTTGTGTTCTACGGGAGGTATTTCTATAACTCATATTTTAATAGCTTTATTTTACACAAATATTAACAAAATTGAAATACGTTGTTTATGTTCACTATTGGATGTTCCCTATTGAAAATGAAGTAAATACCATCTCTGGTTTGTATACAGGGACACCCGAAAGTATTCCAAAACACTGCGTTCTATAGAAAGTATTCCTCTAAACCAAATGTTAATAACTTTACTTTGCATAAATCTTAATAAAATTCAAATATGCTATTTATATGAACAAAAGAATACTTTCCATAAAATACAGTATGATTAGCATTATATTTACTGGGCCATACAAATATATTCAGTTACATTAAAGGGTATTATAAAAGATTTGCTGGAATTGCATTTTCGTTTACATGAGACGTTTTTATCACTTTCTACAAGTTTTTAAACGCTCTCCAACAAGGTTGAAAAGTGTTAATGGAAACACTTTTCAACACTTTCTCTCCGTCCATCCATCTCTCTGTCTATCTGTCCGTTCTCTAACTCTCGTTGATGGAATTTCTTGAAAATCATATATATTGTTCTAGTTCACAATCGGGTGTTACCTATTGAAAATAAAGTGCATACCTCTACTGGTTTGTGCACAGGGACGGCCGAAATCATTTCAAAGCATTGCGTTCTTTGAGAGGTATTTCTATGAATTATATTTTAATTTCTTTATCTTACACAATTTTTAATGGAATTCAAATATGTTATTCAAGTTCACAATCGGATGTCTGCTACAGAAAATGGACTAAATACCATCAGTAGTTTGAGTACATTGTTACCCGAAAATATTCCGAAGCACTGCGTTCAATGAAAGGTATTTCTATAAACAAAATTTTAATAACTTTAATTTACACAAGTCTTAGTGAAATTGAAATATGTTATTCATATGCACAAAAGAATGCTTTCTACAGAATGTAGTATGATTAGCATTAGACTTACAATGCCACACCAAATATATTCATTTACATTTAAGGTTTTTATTGGAAATTTGTTGGAATTGCATTTACTTTAAGCGATTTAACACTTTTTAAACAATATTTTAATGTGAATATTGTTTCAATTTGTGTATTTATCTGCCCAATTGTCTATCTGTCCGTCAGCTCATCTCCATCGTTCGTAAATATTTTCAGAATTTTTAAAAAATTATATATGTTATTCAAATTTACTGTGGAATGATACCTATTTAAAATAGCATTAATAGGTCCTGTGCAACTGGTTTCTGTACAGGGTCACGTAAAAAATTTCAATGCATTGCATTTTCGGACACGCATTTTTTATAAATTACAAAAAAAGAACTTTCTACAGTAAAAATCACAAAGAAATTGACATTTACTGTTAATATGCTAAAGTAATGTTTTATGTGGAGTATGATATTGTTAATTTTCAGATTTGCAGGGCCATACTAAAATATTCAGATACATTAATGGCTGCAATTAAAAACTGAGGGATACATTTTACGGGAGGTCCTTGACTCAAAGGGAAAGCTTAGCATTTATCTACATTTACAAAAGACATTTTATAATTGACTAGTTTTTGCTATTATAATTAATACTTTTTAAATGTTCACAATGTAAAACTTACCCCATTGTGTACATTTATACGATACTTCGCTTTATTCTGCGATATTTAGTGTGATTTTCATCAAAAGTCGATAGGCATTACTTTATGTCAATGGGCAACTACATATAAATTTGCCTTAAATTCTATGAATTAGTTCTTGTGGTTGAATTTCCGTAATATTATTTTCACTGCCACATAGACATACATATATATATATATTTTAAATCTCACATCTTTTTCTGAGAATCCCAAATCGTGTAAATACTTCGAAATCCAGAAGTCAAAACTTTTACGACTCCAATACTTTCCTTGTTTTCATTCCCGCCACTCTGAATACCAGCCATTACATTTCTGTCGAGTTAAGGCCCATAGCTCTGCCCTATGTTCAAGGCCTCCGAAGCGCAACATTTAAGAAGGACAATGCATGACCGCAAGTTGTCCATATTGTCTGGACCTTCATTGATGCCGAGTGTGTTCGACTGTTGCTCTGGCCAGCGCGTTCTCCTGATCTCGCACCAATGAAAATGACTGTTTAATCGTTGAAAAGGGACTGGCCTCCCACCACTCACCAGTAGCTTCGATCGATGAAATGTGGCATCGTGTTAAAACTTCATGAAGCGCTCTACCCGTACATGTCATCCAATCGCTTTTCGATTCAATACCTGGGCAGATATGTGCTGTTAATGGTCACAGAGGCCGCTGCTTTATGTAATGTTTTCTCAGTACATATTACTCCAAATTGCCTGAAATTTTAATCAATTGTTCTTCCTACTATCATGTATATGTCCAACAAATTTCATTCCGTTATTATCATTCCTTCATGGTGTTGCATTTTCAATGTCGAGCAGTGTATATATATATTCATCTGTAAGGTATTTTTCACTAGTCATCTATTGTACCAATTTGTGAACAAAAGTTTGTAATTTACCTATTTTTTTTTTTTTTTTTAGACTGTTTACTTCATCACAAGCTGCATTTTAGTTGTTATGACGAAAACACCTGTCATAAACTTTTTTTAAATTTAGTTGGCAACGGAATAAACTATTATATCCATTAATTTCTCGAAGAGAGAAATACTTTCTTAAACAAATCTAGTTATTTTAAAAGTAAGTGTTTACTCTTTTTTCAGTATTTCTATTGCTCAGTCAGCAAAAAAAAAAAAAAAAGCCCCTGCCCCCACACACACCTAATTTCGCCGTAAATTATTAAAGAAACATGCGGCTAGTACCTATCGATCTGTAATAACGTCCAGATTTTAATTGTGTAGTTAGATTTTGCTTAAGGGGTTATCTACATATTAAAACAGGCATAAACTTCATTTTTTTCAAAGACAACCCCTATTTTTGACCTCCTATTCAGATTTCTGAGATCAAGGCGGTTTGGAAAACTAACCTATTTATATACTTCAAATCAATTCTAAATAGCGTTACATTTGAAAATGTGTTAGGGGTCCGTCTATACATTTAGAAAAAATAAATCTTGATCAACTACAAAATAGACATTATTTATTAAGTTTCACACCGGAAGAAAAAATACAGAAATGTTAATTATTACACAAAAACGATATCAATTTGAAGAACTCACTGTGTTAGCTTATAAATAAAAAGTTTTTTATTGGTTAATATTTCTTAAACTTCGAATAGTTAAATACATCACTTCATACGAAAAAAAAAATGAATAACTTGAGTCATATGAAACCTAGATAGTTGAATTACAAAAATCTAGATACCAAGATAAAAGAGAAATAGTAATAATGATAATAATATTAATACCGGTAAAAAAAAAAAAAAAAAAAAAAAAAAAAAAAAAATAGAAAAAAGTTGTACCTCAAGGAACTAATGTGAAAGTCGTATCTCACGGGACTAATGTGCAAGTTGCACCGAAGGAGCAAACTATTTCTTTCAACGAAAATGCCTACTAACCCTGGACGATAGGTTTAATATATCGTATCATGTTATATATCATATTTATCGTAATATAACTCAATACTTATTTCGCTTCCTTCTTCGACTCATTTTAATACTCATTTTTTATATGCATGAGCAGCCCCCGAAAAACAAAAACATTAAATCATTAAATTCATTTTGTTATTTATTTTTATTTCATATTATTTCACGCGTACTTTTTATTTCCTAATTCAAAATTATTAAAAAAAAACTTTTTCTATATCGCTTGTAACGATACTGTTTATTATTAATTTTCTTTTATTTTTCTTTCAATAATAATAAAAAAAAAAAAAAAAAAGATTTTGATGAAATTATGGCAAAAGCAGAATTTAGTTTAGGACGGAGGACTATTAGTTTTTTTTTTTTTTTTTTTTTTTTAATTAATTATAACATCGCTTTCAAATTATTAGGACTGAGGGCCTATTAGTCTCAATCTGGGATTTTTGCGTTGTCGATTTCGATAGTTGGACATTTGTCGAAATCTAAAATTTATCGAAAATATAATTGAATAATTTGAAAGCGATGTTATAATTTATTTATTTATTTATTTATTTATTTTTTATTGTTGCTGATTGAATATGTATATAGGAAAATATAGAAGAAAGTCTTGTGGTGTCCACAACATTCTAGTTTTTCAATTATATTTTCGATAAATTTTAGATTTCGACAAATGTCCAACTATCGAAATCGACAACGCAAGAATCCCAGATTGAGACTAATAGGCCCTCAGTCCTAAAAAAAAAAAAAAAAAAAAAGTGTTTAATATTTTAAAAAAGAATTATATACCTCTGTTGGGTATATTTTTATTTTATACAGTAAGAACTGCATGAAAGGGTTACTATAAAGTTTTACATTTAATTTTAGGAGTACAAACCAACAATATATAATATACAAAAATATAGATAACAACATCTAAGGTAAAATCTGAGAAGGATATTTAACACTTTCGCAATCGCTGACGAAGATCCACGTCATTTGAAATCTGAAACTCCTCCAGTGGGCGTTTCTTTCACAATTTGTGTGTTACTATATTTCTTAAGAATATTCCTTATATTCATATTTATATAAACAAAATAGTATGAATACAATACTTTCAATATAAAGAGTATGATAATTATGTATATTTATTTGTAAAATAAATATGAATATAGAAAACCTCGTTCTGACATAATGTAGTTTGAATGAATAACGCCAACAGGCGGAACAGACAATCTAAAAACAAAAACTTGCGGTCGCGAAAGTGTTTAATATTCAATAAAAAGGAGATAGTGATCAAAATCATTTTTATTTTAAGTAATACGTGACACAAAATTAAAACTTAGCATTAAAAGTAATAACCCATATTACTTTGTTTTAAATTCTTTTTCCATAATAAATCTGACGACAGTTTTACGCCGTGATTGGAATAATCGAAAATAAATAATATTGCGCTTTGTTTCAATAATAGATTTAAAAAAAAAAACTATTTTCCACTATAATATTTAGTATTAAAAAACATTTAATAAAAATTTAATATTTTATTACAAATGCGAAAATGTCAAAACAAGATTAAAACAAAAAATTTGTTTTAAAAAATCTGGTAAAAATAATAAATATTAATTATATTAATTTAAAAAAAAGGAAGAAAAAGTATTGTTCACTGCGTATTCTCGTCTTACCGCGTTTTCTAAATCATGACATTTAACTTGAGGTACACGAATCCTAGAATATTTAAGTTAAAAAAAAAAAAAAAAAAAACGACAACATGGATAAAACAGTATTTTAGCAGTGAGAAACTAGGAAAAGTTATGTAATATTTAAGAACAAAGACTTAACATTTCACAATCGAGTAAACTCATTTTTGCAACGGAAGCCACGCCTTTACACAATTTTTCTAAAACTTTACATTATAAAACAAAATTATTTTACATACTTCCAATTAAATCATTTAAATTTTGTCTTCAGCATCCATTGTAGCAAATGCCACTGACATTTATGCATACCAGCGTCACATATAGAGTCATATACGAGTATGCAAACTAGTTTTTTAATACTGTTTCCGCAACATAGAGGCGGGGCTTCATTTCTTTTGTTATTCTTTCCCAATGTCTTGCCTGCATTGCGATAATTTTATAAATAAAATAAGCCAATTTGTATAATCAACATCAAAAATTTTTTTAGAAAACAATTAGAATAACATAAAAGTAAATTAAAATAGTTTTTCGTCAAAATATATAGAGATATTGATCACAGAGGATATAGATTATAACAAGTGACGCCCCCCTAACAGCAGTAAAAAATGAAATATCACTGTAACTCAAAAAATAATGTTAGGAACGAGCTGTAAATTTGGAAACCCATGTTTCAAAAATATGCTTGGAATATGTTTGGGTCATTTCATTCTAACGCATAAAAAAGACAGAATTTGAATATACTAATTTTTTGGGAAGATATGAATGAATGTTTGTCACATTGATTTAAAATTAGCATCCCCAAACTTTGACAGCTTATAACGCCATGAAAAATTGAGCAAAATATATAAACTATACCATTTTCCGCGATGATTTGATCCAAAAAATTCAAATAAATTATAAAAAACGGGGGTTGCTTTTGAAAAAAATGAAGTTGATGCCAGTTTTAATATGTAGACGACCCCCTAAGCAAAATGTAACTGTACCATTATAAACAAGCCGTTATCACAAATCGATTGGTAACAACCATATGTTTCTACGACAATTTATGGCGAAATTTGGTGGACGGGGGTGGCTTTTTTTTTTTCTTTGGTGACTGTACAATAATAAACATATGCTTTACTGAAATGCAATATTTTTCATAATTTCAAAGATTTAATTGTTTATTTTGCATATAATATTTTTTTCTTCCTTTTCTCCAACTCTTTTCATCATAATCCCAATTATCTGTTTTCTTTTGTTTTTTTAACGCTTTAATGTTCACTCCATATTTTTATTAAAAATTGCTGAACTAATTACCATATATATGCAAAAAAAAAAAAAAAAAATTATTATTTTTTATTTTCGACAGATTTTTTTGTTTGAAATTTTTGTATATTAACCTGATTCAACTCAAATAATAATTAAATTTAATAAATAAATTATTTTGTAAGTAAATGCTAGAAAATGTAAAACCTTCCAACAGTTGATTTTAGGTAAAAATAATGGCACAGCGTTTCATCGGGTGATAAAATCAGGTACGTGTACGTCATTAAAGCAGCTTATGTACTTACATCTAAAAAAAAAAAAAATTAAAATGACATCTGCATATAGCTTTCTCTCAAATTGCATACTCGCCAACAGCTTAATTAATATTCAGTAGTGTTGTTGGTCCCGCTCTTTTTTACATACCAGTAAATTTTTAAAGTAATATTCCCCAAATTCAATTACGATTAAATAAGTAGAAAAATATTATAAAAAGATACTGGTGTAAAAAAGAGGGCGGGGCTAATAATGCTATGGTATATTAATACTTTCGCGACGCATATTTTTGTCTTTTTGACAGTAATGTCCGCCTGTGGGCGTTATTCTCCCAAAATACAATATTTCAGAACGAAATTTTCTATATTCAGATTCATATTACAAATGGATATACATTATCAGAGCTGAACACCTAATCCGGCAAATTATTAGTTCCGCCCATTTTCCTACACCACTTAATTTTTAGAGTATTTGTTTCCTTAATTCATCGTAAATATATTTGAAGAGAATTACTCTAAAAATTAAGTGGTGCAGAAAAATCGGCGGTACTAAAAATTTGCCGAATTAGGTTGACAACTCTACATTATAATTATACTCTTGCTTCAAGAGAGAAATTTCTCATCCTTGAAATTAACCTAAATAAAGGGAAAGGGAGTATCGGCCCTGCCGTTTAATTCTTATACATCTATTCATAAAATATACTAAAGTTGTTATTAAATTAGATATACACACATACCCTCCAACATCCTAATTAATATTCCGTAGTATTGTTAGACCCGCCCTTTTTCTCCCACGAATAAATTTTTAGAGTAATATTCTCCAAATGCAATTGCAATTAAATAAGAAGAAAAATACTCTAAAAATATACTGTTGTGAAAAAGAAGGTGGGGCTAACAATACTACGGGATATTAATTAGTAAGTTGGAGGGTATGTATCAGTGGCGGCTCGTGCACCGAAAATTGGTGAAGAGGCACACTGTATTTTACGCTGTATTCATTTATGGAATAAACATTTACATTTAAATAAGTAATTTTACTTAATTTAAGTTAAGACCATGATTAATAAAAATTATGATTAAAAATACTTAAATAATATTTTTGAGATCTTCACCTATTTTCAGTTCACGAGCCGCCACTGGTATGTATATAAATATATATATATATATATATATTCAGAACTCCCAACCTAATCCGGCAATTTGTTAGTACCGCCCATTTTTCTACACCACTTAATTTTTAGAGTTTTTGTTTGCTTAATTCATCCTAAATATATTTGAAGAGAAGTCCTCTGAAAATTGAATGGTGTAGAAAAATGGGCGGTACTAACAATTTGCCAGCTCTGTCTGTATATTTCAACTGATATGGGTAACTTCTATATACATCAAATTTAAAAATATATAATTATACGCTAAAATTCTCAAGCAATATCCCATAATCATATTTTAGTACACTCTTAATTTATTTCTAAGCTATATTGATAACATACACACTGATCAACAGGTAAAAATTTCATTTCCGTATATCAGAGGACCTCAAAATGCATGATTATAGTTTCAAAAAGCGATGTTAATGGAAAATACTCACTTGCCGTCTCTTATTAAACAACAGAAGTAAAGTAAAAGCAATTTTATAATAACATGGTACAAGAAGATAAAACTAAGACAATAAAAAATTTTGTTAATTATTGATTCATATGATTATCGATACTTTATAATAAAAATAAAAGAAAATCTATTTTATGAAGTTATGTAATAAAACAAAAGAACAGCAACAACAACCAAAAAAAAAAAAAAGTAATTGATGACAATCTAATATTTATTACTTTTATACATTATAACGTCAGTATAATAAAAGCATTGATTAATCTAATGTAACACAAAATCCATTTTCTCAAGGGTTCATATTTAATAACCCCATAAATTTTTGTTTTTGTTTGCTTTCTGCCATTAAGAGCAGAAAGCAGTTTTAATACATGGAGTAGCTCTAATGTAATAACCTAGAAAAAGTGGCTCAATACCGTGATCACATAGCTATAAAAGTTTTTTATAAATACTCTCGGAAAATTCTGTGAACATATGGAAGCGGTATTTTTCAAATCATAAATGTAAAACTAAATTCTTAACACTAGTTTTGTGTTTTTATAATCTCTGTATAACATAAATTTATAGATCATTTTGACAAGAAATAATTTTAAAATATTATAGCAATACCTAATTAATTTATTTTCATTTATATTAACTTTTATTAAAAAAAAAAAAAAAAAAAAAAAAACTGTTAACCCGATTTGTAACAAGCTCTCTCATTGCGAAATATTAATGCCCTTGATATATATTGTTTAAATGTGTAAGGGTAATTATTATAAATATGCTTTTTTGCGTGCCCAAGTGTAAAGACGATTTTCAGAATAATACAAGTATATTTTTATGGATACGCCCAGAAAATCTTTATTATCATAATGGGCCTATTTTTCTATTCGATATGCACTGCATTTTACGAACAATTATTCTTGTTTTGCTGCAAGTAAAAATCACGTATTATTTCTAGGTTGCCTTATTAAAAATACTTTACAAATACACCATATTGTATTGTTTAGCCATAAACGGCATTTTACATTGTTTTGCTGGTCCTATTTAATTTCAATACTCTGATTAGTGTTACCAATGTTAGAGACTTTTTTATTCAGGGTGGTACTTGAATAAAAGAGCCCTAAATTTGGTAACAAGTTTTTGTGAGCTTTAAAGCGCTTAGGGATGGTAAAAAGTTACTATACTACTTACATGCTGGCCAACCATCTCATTATGAAGCGTAAAAGTTTTAGTATTCCCGCCTTTTTTTTAAAACCATTCATTTTTTAGAGTAATTTTATTCTTATTTAACCGTAAAAAACATTTGGAGATAATTGCTCTAAAAATAAAGTGGTGTGGGAAAAGGGGCGTTTTTCGAAGGGAAGTTAAAAGTTTTACGCATATTAAAACTTTCGCGACTGCATGTTTTTGTCTTTTTGGCAGTAAGGTCCGTCTGTAGGCATTATTCTGTTAAGTTACAATATTTCAGAACAAAATTTTCTGTATTCACATTGATATTACAGATATATATACATTGCAAACCTTTAGGACAAGGAAACTCCCTTCCCTATCCCTTCTTGTCACCATAAAGTTAACCCGCCCACTTGTCATCTGCACTGACAACTAACCGCGGAAAAATGACCATCGCGAAGATAAAAGAGCGAAAAGGGGAGATGAACGATCTCAGGCGTTTTAGGGCCGGGATGGGACTGAGAGCTTTCGGGCGGTTTCGGCCGTTACGGGAACGAAAGAGTTATACTTATATTCTTTGTAATCAAAGTATTGCTATCCGTATTATATTTCATTGGAAAAATATGAATATTGGGAATATACTTAAGAAATAAACAACATACAAATTGTAAAAGAAACGCCCATTGGCCGATTTACAGATTTTTGAAATGACGCGAATCTACCTCAGCAGGTTTGCCAGATTGCGGACTGTTTTTATTCAACTGTCACCAATAATTTTGAGATGTGATGTTTGATAATTATAGTAGACGATCAACTTTCGAAGTGATCAGGCGACCGTTACAATTAAAATTTAGTGGTGGATGTTGAATAAAAAAAGTCCCCAATCTCGCAACACTGCGCGAAAGTTTTAATAAGATGGTTAGCAAGTAAGTATGTACTTAGGTGCGATGTAATGCATCCGTTAATGACGATTCATTATTCCAGGCTTATAAACTTGAGTTGGATATCTTTATAGGAGGTCTCTAGGAATGAGAGGCCTCAGCCTGTATTCGAGTGATTTTTCTAAGAAAACCACTGAAAATTTCAAACCATTCAACAGACGACCGCAAGTAGCATTTACATATTACTTAGTAAAATAAAGTTTAAGTTTTAAAAATATAAAGGAAAATTTGAATATATTTTATTTTGAATTTAGAATTACTGTAAAAGCTTAATGTCAATGAGTTATACTCAATTTAATGACAAATTAAATAAATGAAATATGACTGTTAAAAAATAGTAGTACATTTTGTTGAAAAAAAAAATCCTATCCGACAATACTGCGTTTAAGTGTTGAAATTTTCCTTCCTGATAGACACTAGATTTCCTTTTATTAATATTGTTGTTTCCATTCTTATTATTATTTCTTTAATTTTAACAACTTGTTTCCTTGTTGTCTTTATTATTATTATCATTATTATTTCTGTAATTTTAACTACTTGAATCGAAAGTTTTTTCTAGGATTTTTTGAAACTTTAATTTAAATTAAAGGCTTTTTTTTTCCGATTTTTCTGGTCCTCCAGCTTTCTAAGGAAGTTTTACCTTCTTCTGCTAACTTCTAAATAGGTTGTTTACATAGCTGCCAATTTTTTAAATTTATTCCGGAATGTTATTGACCCCGCCCTTTTTTCACACCGTAATCTTTGTAGAAAGATTTTCCTAAATGTAAAATTACGATTGCATATTAAGAAAAATACTCTAAAAATATTACGGTATATAAAAGGTACGGGTCTAACAACATTTCGGAATAAATTAAAACACTTGGCAGCTATGTTTATATATATATATATATATATATATTTTTTTTTTTTTTTGATAGGATACAAAATCGTGTAAGTGAAGAATCTAAGGAAATCCTCTCAGTCCGTTGATAACGGAATTGAAGAAAATGTTCTAGAAAAAAGAATTAAAGATAACTTTCGTCTAGCAACTTCATCCCTATTATCAGCTTTGAAGCATAACTCACAATTTTCTCATTTCCCAATGCGAACTCCAGGAGAGTTATAAAGCACATTCAACCTCATTAACGTCTTAGCAGAAAGAATTGTTTTTAAGAATATCTTCTAGTGTAAAAAGTATGCGAATAAGGAGGAGAATGCTAAAGTTAATTAAGTGATTTTCTTTCTTTCTTTTCTTTTTCTTTCTTTCTTTCATTTTTTTTTTTTTTTTTTTTTTTTTTTCATTCATGGATTTATAAGACCAAATAAAATAATAAATGAAGTTAAAACAAAATTTGTAGACATTAAAAAGGAATACTTTTTTTTTTTTTTTTTTTTTTTTTTTCCCCGAAGTAAAATTAGAAAATCTAAAGTGAATATCTTGATATTATGAAATAAAAACAATTTTCTTTGTATATTTTCTAGGTTTAATTTATTTAAATTATACTATCCATGATGCTTTGATTTTTTTTTTTTTTTTCTTTTTAAGGAAAGATGATTGTTTTCCTAATTTTCATTTAATAAATCTTACTTTTTGTTCTGGAAAATTTTTCAAAATTCTGCTAATAATTTTTCTGAAAAAAAAAAAAAAAAAAAAAATCACTTGTAAGTACCCGTCAAAAATTGACGGTCCACAGATACTTCAGTATAAAACTTAAGTTTTATTATAGTATACCAGCTTCAAACCATTGTTTTAATCTAATATATTCTTTTGAAAAAGAAGGAAGTTATAAGTATAAATTACATAAATGCAAATATGTAAACTAAGAAAAAACAACCTAAAAAATTTTGTAGGAACTTTACTTTGTATACATTAAATAATCGTTTCTTATTAATATATTTAGTGTAAATAAATAAAGCATTCGGTTTTCTCGTAGTATATCAATTTAAAAACATTGTTTTAATCTAATTTCCTATAGTAGATAAGAAGGGCATAAATGATATAAATTCAAACAATATGTAAAGTAAGACGAATACAATTAAAAAATAATTTTAAAAAACTTTACTCTGTATATTTAAAATAATCGTTTCGTATAAATATATTTAGTATTCATAGAATAATCGTGCGTTTTTCTCGCAATATATCAATTTAAAACCATTGTTTTAATTTCATATATACAGTGGTGGACATAATTATAAGACACCTATCTAATTTGACAAATAGTGAAAGAGAAGATTCAGAGCTTAAAAATGTTTTATCAAATACGTCAAAATCATAAATTTATTCTCTTATCACACGTAATTTTTTTACAGAAATGATATTTTTATAGAGTTTAATAAAAACAATTAAAAATAACATGGACAAAATTATAAGACACCCTAACATTTTAAGTAAAACTCCTGCTTTTTTTCGAAAATTATGTGCGATATGCAAATTTTCTGCAGGCCTTTATGACGTCAGCAGTTAACTAAAGCAGACGATAACGGATTTCACGCATTTACAAACATGCCACGAGGTACAGAATTAAAAGAAAGTGAAATTCGCGAAATTTGGAGATTAAATGGAACTTGGGGCTTCAATTAATAATATTTCAAAAGTTATTAAACGCTCTAAATGTGCAATTAGAAATGTTTTAAAAAGAGGAATTAATGGTTCGGTGATTAAAAGATCTGGACGTACCCCTTGCTTGTCCTCGAGAGACAGACGATATGTGCTTTTGCTCGGTACACTGAATAAGATGACCACTACAGGCATTAAAAATGCTTTGAAACTGAATTGTTCAAGGAGAACCATTCTCAGGGTGTTGCATAATGCTTCTTATGTGAAATATAAAAAATTGAAGAAAAAAACCACCGCTTCTAAGCCGGCACAAAATGGAGCGTCTAAACTTCGCTAAACAAACTATGGCTTGGACCTCCAAATGGTACTCTGTGTTATTTTCTGATGAAAAAAAGTTTAACCTGGATGGTCATGGGTTTCAATATTATTGGCATGATTTACGGAAGTCTCCTCAAGTACTAATGAGCCGCCAAATGGGTGGAGGCTCAGTAATAGTTTGGGCTGGATTTTCGGCTCAAGGGAAAACGGATATTGATTTTGTGCATTCAAGAATCAATTCCGAAAAGTATAAGAATCTTCTTAAAGATCAACTATCCATATACGGTGAACTTTGTGCCGAAAACTAAATTTTCCAGCACGATAACCCGTCGATTCATGCATCACACGAAACAAAAAAGTGGCTTTCAGAGCAAAGTATCAATGTTCTCCTGTGGCCTTCTCGCTCCCCAGACTTAAATCCCATCGAAAACTCGTGGGGGATCTTAGCTCGTGCGCTTTACCGAAATGGGAGGCAGTTTATATGTGTCGAAGACTAAAGAATGCTATAAAATGTGCTTGGGAAAAACTGTCTTGCGGTATTTTGTTAGAATTGATAGATTCGATTCCGAATCGCATCTTTCATGTTATAAAAAACAATGACGGCTGCACCAAATATTGAATAACCATGTTAGAGGATTTTCTTTTAGATCATTAGTGTCTGCTAATTATGTTGACCACTGTATTTGGAAAAAACGATTGGTGTCTTATAATTTTGTCCATTATGTTTTTAAGTTTTTTCATGAAATTGTATGAAAATATCATTATTATAAAATAATTATATATGATAACAGAATAAATTTATGTTTTTGACGTATTTGATAAAACATTTTGAAGTTCTGAATCTTATCTTTCACTATTTGTCAAATTAGATAGATGTCTTATAATTATGTCCACCACTGTATTCCTATGGAAGAGTTAGATGTTACAAATGATATAAATTCAAACATATAAACTAAGAAAAATACAACTGAAGAATAATTTTAAGTAACTTCACTCTAAATATATAAAATAATTATTTCATTAAATACTTACTGCACTAATGTTAAGTAATGCGTTTTGTGTCGAAATGAGAAGTTTGGATATTGTGTGTATAATGCATCGTAAACATACAGATAGAAAGTATATGGTATATAGAACTTGGCACTTCTCTTTTAGCAGCTACGAGACCTTGCTTAGGTTAACACTTTCGCGACCGCAAGTTTTTGTCTTTTTGATAATGAGCTCCACCTGTGGGCGTTATTCTTTTATATTACATTATTTCAAATCAATGTTTTCTGTATTCATATTGAAAATATAAATTAATATGCATTACGATTATACTCTTTCTAATCAAAGTATTTGTATCCATAATGCATTGGTCGCACAAATGTGAATATTGGATATAATCAGGGCCTGATTAAGGGGGAAGCTCGCTCTTCACACATTATTTATACTTACACCGTTATTTTTTAACAAATACTTTCCGCCTATAATAAACAGAAAATTTTCATTAAAAATTATTTTAAAGGAATTCTGGTGTCTAATAAAGGTGAGTAAATTGGATTGTTTTACACCGTTCATTTTTTATAAAAAATATTTCCTCGTCAAAGCGTGGAATTTCTATGACATGAAGTAAAAAATAATTGTAAAAATATTCTGGTATGAGCGAGCTTCCCCCTTAATCAGGCCCTGGATATAATGTTAAGAAACAATGTAAACTATGTAACCTAAAGAAACGCCCACTGGCGGAGTTACAGATTTTCAAATGGCGTGAATTCATGTCAGCGGTCGCGAAAGTGATAATAAAGATTTAGAGGAATACTAATACAGGAATGCTGGTATATTAAATATAGAGATTCGAAAATGTTTTAATGTCTAAAATGTTATACCTTCTTTAATAACAAATTGAGTAAGTGAAATACAACTGCTAAAAAATAGTAGCAAATGTTGGGGAAAAACTTTCTTATCCGATTCAAGTGTGCTAAAACTTTCGATTTCTCTCTGATATGCGATTTTTCTTCTTTTTTTGTTCTGTATAATAAAGAGCTTAAATTAAAAAGAAATTATTATCTTTTCGAGGATTTCTTTAAACTTTAATATAGATAAAATTCAAAGATAAATATATATATATATATATATATATTTTTACTTCCACTAGATTTCTATATTTTCTCTTTTGTGTTACTGCTGAAATGCTTGTTTTGATAGGATAGAAAAGAGTTTAAGTGAAGAATCTAAACAAATACTCCCAATCCGTTGTTAACGGAAAAGAAGAAAATATCCTACAAAAGAGAACTTAGGATGACTTGAATCTAGCAACTTCGTAAGTGTTAACCTGTTATCAGCTTAAAAACACAACTTACAATTTTCTTGTTTCTCGATGTGAACTCCTAGAAAGTTAAGAAGTACATTCGTTAGAAAACTGACTAAAAGAAATGTTTTTAGGAATTTTATTTGGTGTAAAAATTAATTATATAAGGAAGAAAATGCTACAGGTGATTTAGTGATTTCCTTTTTTCTTGAGTTTATAAATTCAAATAGATATTAAAATGTGAATTTTGATTATTAAAAAATATCCTTTATATATATATATATATATATATATATATATATATATGAAGTATAGGCACCTTCCTTTTCCCTAACATTCGATTCTGAAACCAGTACTGCAACCGCAAGCGTAGTTTAGTTTCTATTTTGATTCGACGGAGTATCAGAATATTACCGGAAAGATGCAACTATGACGTAGACGTGCGCCGCTTCCTGGACATGCCGCAGCTAAAAAGCTCCTTCCAGAGAGAGCTCAGTTGACGATCGGATCTGAATGAGTTGACGTTGGAGCCTCGATGAGACGACTGTTAGGATTTGACGGAAGCAGGACCGAGCCTCGCTACGTTACTTACGACAGACCAGGGCCTGATTAAGGGGGAAGCTCGCTCTTCACACATTATTTATACTTACACCGTTATTTTTTAACAAATACTTTCCGCCTATAATAAACAGAAAATTTTCATTAAAAATTATTTTAAAGGAATTCTGGTGTCTAATAAAGGTGAGTAAATTGGATTGTTTTACACCGTTCATTTTTTATAAAAAATATTTCCTCGTCAAAGCGTGGAATTTCTATGACATGAAGTAAAAAATAATTGTAAAAATATTCTGGTATGAGCGAGCTTCCCCCTTAATCAGGCCCTGCGACAGACGGTTGTGATAACGGGATGTTCTTAAAACTATTCTCATTGCAATTTCAACGAAAACTTAGACTTTTGACTCTACATTTATATGATTTACTTACGTGACGATGCTCATTAACTTCTATGTATATAAATGTAAATATTTTAATTCTTTATTAAAAGTTAAGTAGTTAATTGAATTAGTATTGTTCTTAAAGTTTTAAACCGCTCGCAACCCACCTGATACTATATCAGAAGTGGGGTAAAGAATAAAATCTACTTGATAAAGGATAAATCGATTATTTTAATTTTAACTTAAATTTTTGATTGAACGAACTATAGACTTTTGTGGACTGAACTTTTTAAAAACTGTTGCGAACTTTGTGTCATCGAGTGAAATATGATGTTAAACAACATTGAAGCTTTTGTGCGGAGTGCTTTTTCTATTCTGCAATTTATAGTGTATGATAAAATGCGTAAAGTGTGATCTGTGGATGCTACGGAATGGCTACGGATCGTCTGGATAAAGGTCTGGACAAGAAATTTCTGTTCTACAAAGTGCGAAAGATGTTCTTCAAGGTTCTCAAGGATTAAAAAGTGAAAAATCAACTAGAAAGAAATTCGAGCCAAAATTTAAAACCACAGCTGTTTCTGCTCTAAGGTACATACATTTTATCTTCTTATAAAATGGTATCTCTGGGAGATATTCCCAAAATTGGTATTGCACTAGGAAAAGAAAAGTACAGTAAAATTAAAATTCTGCATCGGTTTCTCTTTAATGACGAAGGAGATCGTAAAAACCGATGCAGAATAAAAAAAATTTCCGGCTTTAACTTTGTCGTAGATGACGAAAATTATATAAAGAAACAAAAATTCATCGACGAAAATTTCTCATTGAACGAACTAATTCTTATTTGTAATGTATTAAATGTCCCTTTTGATGGGAATAAAGATGAGTTAAGAGACAGATTGTTGTTGAATCTGTGCGATATAGAATTGCTAAAACAAGAAAGTTCAGAAAATAATTCGGTTGAGGAAGATTCGGAAAACGAAAGTAGTAATAATGATGTCGAAAAACTTGACTCCTCTGTGCAATGCCATATAGAAAATAAGTGCTGTGATAATGTTATTGATGATTATAATAAGGGTAAAAAATGTGAAACTAACTGTAATAATATTAAGAATTCTGGATCACTTGGTACAACTGTCTCTTTTAGCGACTTTGAAAACAATATTTCTAAATTTAGCGGCGAACCGCATGAAAATATTATTGAGTTTTTTAACGAATTTGAGGAAATAGCTGAAATGTTTAATCTAAACGAATTACAAAAAATAATTTTGTGTAAAAGGTCTTTAAGCGGAAACGCTCTTCTCTTTCTTAAGTCTGAAAAAGGATTATTAACGTATAAGAAACTAAAAAATGCACTTATCGAAGAATTTAAAACAGAAATAAATTCCGCCTCTTTGCATGACATATTAAATAAAAGGAAAATAAGAGGCGATGAGTCAGTTACAGAGTATTTTTTAAAAATAAGAGAATTAAGTAAAAACGGGCACATTGAAGATTCCGCGTTAATGCATTACGTGATCCAAGGAATAAATGATAAAAATGAGAATAAGATCATACTTTACGGGGCAAAAAATATTCGTGAATTTAAAGAAAAATTGAAATTATATGAAGTGTACAAAAGAGACACAGAAAAAATTAGACATAAATTTGATAGAATGCATAAAGTAGAATATAGCACAAAACCGAAGCATATAGCCCATAATGTATATGAAAAATTTAGTCCTAGAAATGATGTAAATAAATTATGTTATAGTTGTGGTGATAAAAACCACTTATCTAGAGATTGCCCCCATAAAATGAAAGGTTTAAAATGTTTCACATGTAAACAGTTCGGGCATAAAAGTTCCGAGTGCCAAGGTTCGAAACCAGAAGTTAATACATTATGTATTAGTGTAAATCAAAATATGAGTAAAATTATACAAGTAAATGATATAAATTTTATTGGAATCATTGATACAGAAAGTGAAGCAACATTGTTGCGTAAAAGTGTTTTTGACAAATTAAGTGTAAAAAAATTAAATACTATGAGTACTATTTTGAAGGGTATCGGAAAGAGTTCGATAAAACCCTTAGGTTCATTCGACGCCGATCTTAAAGTTGATGATTTCGAGGGTAAAACTGATATCTGTGTTGTCCATGATTACGTGATTCCCTATGATATAATCCTCGGCATGAATGTATTGATGTTGGGTGAAACAACAATTAATGAGAAAGGTATTTTCATAAAAAATAAGCCTAACTCTCTAGAGGTAAATTTAGTAACAGTACTCCCTGTAGATAAATATCAAAGTGAAATTAAAATGAATGTTGTTGTTGATGCCCCTATGAACTTTAAGAACAAAAATTTTGAAAAATCCCTAGAAAAAAATGAAACAGTGAATAGTGTTGAAAAATGTGAAATTAAAACTCCCCAACCTTGTTATGCTGTCAAAAAATCATTAGAATCTCCCGAAAAAGCCATAAGTGAAAATGACGATAAAGACGAAAAAGACGAGAGTGATGACGATAAGATGCTTTTGAAGGACGATATTAGTGTAAAAGATGACAGTAATGAAAAAGAGGAGCCTCGACGACAGAAACAGAGTCATACGAGTATTTTCCAGACAGATGATGGTGGTGATGAAGAGGAGGAGCCGCGCCGAAAGGGACGAAGTCAGACGAATGTTTCCCGAATAAAATCGCTAACCTTGAAAACACTTATTCGAAGAAAGATGAAAAACAAGCCCTAGTTAAAAAAATTTCACAGTTAGCGGAAGAGTTGGAAAAGTTAAAAGAAAAAGTTGACGAGAATTCCAAGCTCCTTAAAAGAAAGAAATCCACAAAAAACCATCGACGATAAATTCCATCGAATGTAAAAGACTAAATATCCCAAAAGAAAAAAATGCCAGTGTAAATTTGGAAAAGTTATTCATCCCATCACTTCCATTGACGACCATGATTAGTGAAATAGCCATATTATTCCCCAAAGCTGTACAAATAAAATTTGAAGTTTTCCCTACATATAAGACTGCCATCATAGACTTTTCGACTGAACTTGATGCAACAAAAGCCTTAAAAGGCATTAAAACTGAAAATGATCGATTGGAGGGTCTCGAGTTCGAGTCTCAAAATAATTTTGAACCCCAAAGTAAAGATTTGAGTACACATGATAAAAAACAATCTTCTCGGGGTAAAAAGAAAAATAAAGCTAAATGCAAGCTGAGTAGACATCCACGAAAAACTGATAACGTAAGCAACCAAGTTGCCGTAAACCCACAACTGACTTTCTTTTATGACTTTAAAACAGTGAAATTTAAAAATGAAAATAGTGATAGAAAAAATAGAAATGTATGCCATGAAGGCTCCTATTGCACGTCTACCCACACTGAATTCCTCAAATGGGGAATAACTTAAAAAAAAAAAAAAAATGTGTCAAATATGAAAATTCTCAAAAATTTGTAAATAAGTTGTAAATAGCATGTTATTATTTTGTGTTGTTTTTGTTTGTTTTTTGTTTGTATCTTTTCAGTGTGATCGCCTGGAAGTCCAGTTGAGGAAGGATGGCCGAGTGAAGTATTAGCACCTTCCTTTTCCCTAACATTCGATTCTGAAACCAGTACTGCAACCGCAAGCGTAGTTTAGTTTCTGTTTTGATTCGACGGAGTATCAGAATATTACCGGAAAGATGCAACTATGACGTAGACGTGCGCCGCTTCCTGGACATGCCGCAGCTAAAAAGCACCTTCCAGAGAGAGCTCAGTTGACGATCGGATCTGAATGAGTTGACGTTGGAACCTCGATGAGACGACTGTTAGGATTTGACGGAGGCAGGACCGAGCCTCGCTACGTTATTCACGACAGACGGTTGTGATAACGGGATGTTCTTAAAACTATTCTCATTTCAATTTCAACGAAAACTTAGACTTTTGACTCTACTTTTATATGATTTACTTACGTGACGATGCTCATTAACTTCTATGTATATAAATGTAAATATTTTAATTCTTTATTAAAAGTTAAGTAATTAATCGAATTAGTATTGTTCTTAAAATTTTAAACCGCTCGCAACCCACCTGATACTATATATATATATATATATATATATATATATATATATAAACTGAAAACTGAAAATGAATATTTTGATAGTTTATAATAAGACACCGTGTTACTTGGTTCTTTTATTAACGCTTTAACTGCCCTAGGCGTATATATACGTATTTCCAAAGTACGAACTTTTGTGTTGTACCTCTACCAGTGAAACTACTGACACGGCTTTACAATGCAATAAAATAACCCTGAAAGTGATCTCGATCGTATTTTCGGAATATTTACTTATTTTATAATTGAAAGAATACAGCAGCACTTTGAAGCGAAACTCGTAGATTTCTCTCGGCAGTTAAGGGGTTAACAGACGTTCCAGGGGACGCCGAACTCTCGTAAGAGAGATAGAATAATAAAGAGAAGTACCTTACTTTTTGTGCTTATGTATGTTACTTTTGCTATCAGCTTAGAAACACATCTTATAATTTTCTTGAATCCCGATAGTCCTGGAAAGTTACGAAGTGCATTCAACGTCATTAGAAACTTAGGAAAAATGAACTGTTTTTATGGATTTCATGTGTTGTAAAATTATTTGAATGGAAAAAAAAATGCTAAAGGTGGTTTAGAGATTTTTTTTTTTTTTTTTTTTTTTCATGAGTTCAGAAATTCAAATAGATATTAAAATATAATTTATGATTATTGATTTTTTTTTTTTTTTTTTTTTTTTTTAAGATATAAAATCAGAAAACTGAAAATGAACATTTTGATAGGTTTTGGTAAGATACCGTGTTGGACTAGATTCTGTAAGGGGAAGTCGAACCCACGGAAGAGAGATAAAATAATAAGGAGATGCGCGTTACTTTTAGCGAATTTCTAGGAATTTCTTAGATTCGTTTGGACCGATAATTTATTTCTCCTTTCCTGGCAAGATCAAAACGTTTGTTTTCTCCAGTATTTAGTGAGTTATATAAACCGTAGCTTAAACTAGAAAAAAATATTTTTTAAATGTTTAATGTCTGGACTTCCCACAGAACCTAAAAAGCATAGTTGCTAGTATTTTAATTTATTCCGGAGCATTTTTAGCCCCGCCTTTATTTCACACACTTTATTTTTAGAATATTTTTCTTTCACATATAACTACGACAGAATAAGAAAAATTTTCTTTTATCCCGTTAGCGTTCGCCTTTTTAAGTATTGTTCTAATTAAACTCAGCCTATGGGCATTTCATTAAAATGTTGCGTATTTTAATAAAAGTTTTTATGCTTTAATTTTTATTTTACAAAAGGATGATACATGCAGGTGTCGTACTCTCCGCCCTATTTTCAGGACACACTCAGGAATAAAAATTTTTTAATTTTATTACTACCTCTATTTTTATTCAATACATACCCTGTATAATCATGGAACGTTGCTATAAATATATCTAGAAGTATTTCTGCGTAGAATTAGTGGTGGAAAAAAAAATGGAAACTTCTTTTCTTTGGGGCGGAGAGTACGACCACTGTACGTGTAATAATACTGTTACTGAGCTTTACATTTAAATGTATAGTACGTATCATACATATATGTAGACCTGCTAACTATGCTAGTTTACCCGTAATGGTATTAAGCCCCGCCTTTTTTTCACACCAGAATAGTTGTAGAGCAATAGTCTTCTTATTTAATCATATGCACGAGAACATATTGCTGAATATTACTCTACAACTATTTTGATGTGAAAAAAAAGGCGGGGCCTAACACCATTACGGGTAAACTAGAACAGTTAGCAGGTTTATATATGCAAATACTGTGTCTGTTTCTTAACCGTTTGAATGCTAGAGCACTTTTTGAAACACATTCTTAAATTGCTATTGGTATTTCGGGCCTCAATAAAAGTATTTCCGGTGTGAATATTTAACTTTAGTTTTATAAAAATTCGAAACCCAATCATGCCCAGCAGGAAAACCACGCCGTGCAGTAAAAATTAAAGAAAAAAAAAAAAAATCCAAGAAAGCAGCAATCGAAAGGGCATATATAAATGTGTATTTTTATGCAGAAATCATTTGCCCTCGATAGTAATTTGTACGGAAATAAAATATGAAATTTTCTGATGATCTATAAAAACACACCTAATTAATGAAAACCACGCCTTACTGTAGTGTATGTAAAAGGCTAAGTAAAAGTATCATTAAAGATTGAATAAAAACATGAAACGTGTTTTACCATTAATAATTGTTCACACACAATGTTTTACGAAAATTTAACCCTTTAGCCGTGTCGAGTTTTTTAGCATATCTGTTTAATAACTCATAAAATCAATACTATGTGAAGTAGGAATAAAGCATATTAGTTTTTGAAATCAATGGATATTCAGTAATCTTATGTCCTAGGAAAAAATATCATATTTTTCCAAAATTTGCTGCATTAGCCTCTTATTTCAACTATTAAAAACGGAAAAAGCCGTTTGCAACGGTTAAAGGGGTGGCAGGGATGTAGAGTTTGAATTTCCCTCGCACTCCCTCGGAGTGGTGGGAGAGGCTCGGCGCCCCGTTGGTTGCCACGCGCCCGTGGGGGACCGGAGGCTGTCAGCGAGTAGGTCGGTCACCCACCCGACCCGTCTTGAAACACGGACCAAGGAGTCTAACATGTGCGCGAGTCAATGGGTAAGAGTAGCGAAAAAATTTAATTTTAATATAGTTTTCCAAATATGCAATTCAGCGTAGTGAATGAGTATGTATTTTGATAAGATTTTATCGAGACTCCACCCATTTTTTATTTTTTTCCAACTTATTTCATAAATATAAAGATATATATTTCAAAAATTATGAAACGAGCGTCGTAATAATTTATGCGTCAAAATTACGTTCGATATTTCTCTTTTATTAAATAAAACACAATCACTCCTACAATTATCAGTTAATTTATAAATTCTTTTTCTGTTTTACAAATAAATAATGGAAAAAAAAAACAACTTTATAATATAAGTAAATAAATATATATGTATTTATTGTACAAGAAAATGTAAAAGAAAAATAATGAAAAGATGATGTTCAACAATTGTGTTTTCCTGCACAAAGACCAGGTAGCCCTTTCTTATAGCGAGCGCAGATGAGGTTGAAACGCTTTACCCCACTCTGCTTATTACTGCAGAACACACATTGACGTAAATTTCGCCCAGATAATTTTTCTAAGGTGAATTTTTTGTTCCAATGACAGGGATGGAACACGGGCGCAGAATTCATACCACTATCAATGTAAGGAAATTTTCTACTTCTTAAATCAACGATACTACAGGCAGAGATATTTCTTAAACAGATTCCGGTATGAATTCTGCGCCCGTGTTCCATCCCTGCAATGAGATGTTTGTATTAATTCCAGAGCTGCCAACCTAATTCGGCAAATTGTTATTACCGCCCCATTTTCTACACCAGCCTTTTCTTAGAGTTTTTTTTTTTTTTTTTTTTTCTTAATTCATCGTAAATATAGTTGAAAAAAAAAATACTCTAAAAATTAAGTTGTGAAGAAAAAAGGGCGTTACTAATAATTTTCCGGATTAGGTTGCAGCTCTGTAATTCACTATTTCTGAAAGCTATCCATTCTCTTTCAACATCAACCGTTTCACATTATCTTGAAGTTTCAATTGACTGGTTGATTTTACTTACGTAAAAAAATTAAATTAAAATTCCGGTAATATTTGAATTCTACCTCTCGCAGTTTTCGTAACGAAACATTGCAGCGCTGTCGCGCTGCTTAGCAGTCGAACGGTTAAAAACAGTATAGCACACTAACTTTCAAAGTTATGCATCTAAGAAGAGTAACAAACACACTAGTGATCTAAAAATAGATGACTGGGCGGTAACGGGTAAAAAAAAAGTGCTATGGAATAAAGGTGGTTCTAAATATGCTCAGAAATAGATTAAAATGTTGGCAACTCCGCTAAAAAGGCGGCTGTTTTGAAGTAAGACGCCTGTAGTTCTACATTCGGGAAAAATGCTTGATTTTCTTCTCTTTCGTTTGAGTTACATCTGGGTATTAATTTTAGCAAAATATTAAATAGGAGGAAAATTAATATTACAGGGCCACACAAAAATGGTTAGTTACGTATGGGAATTTGTTGTAACTGCATTTTCGTTTACATTAGGCGTTTTTAACACTTTCTAAAAATTTCTAAGTCTGAATATGCTTTGAATTTGCATATCTGTCATTCCGACTGCCCATCGATTTGCCCGTCTGTCCGATTCCAGCGTCTGTAAATATTTTCAGAAATTAAATATAAATATATATGTTATTCAAGTTTACTATGACATGTTCCCCATTTAAAATGGTATTAATAGGTTCTGTACAACCGGATTGTGTACAGATAGATATCACATAAAATACCAGTTCATTGCGTTTTAGGAGATAAATAACATAAATCACATTTAAATCACATTTAAATAACTTTCTACGGTAAATACCATAAAGAAATTGACATTTATTGTTAATATGCTAAAATAATGTTATGTATACAATAGGATATACTTAACCTTCAGATTTACAGGGTTATACTAAAGTATTAAGATACATTAAGGGATGCATTTCTGTTTGTGTTAAGCATTTTAAAAAATTTCCAACAATGCTTAAGCATGCTTGTGAATTAATTTAGTCTATTTGTATGCCTTTCAGTCCTTTTGTCTGCCGTTATTTGATAACGTAAGTGAAGGAGATTGCATGTTGTACCATTCAACATGTACATACAGTTGGAAAATGTTAATAATCAATTCGCACCGCATGATTTTTCGTTCTTGTAATTTAATTAAACTTATTATAGTTCTAAAAATTGTTTGAAACTTCTCTAGTGAATTTAATCTTTTTTATGTAATAAATTGTACATATTTTATGAAAGCGCATTTTAATAAGGATGATAATAATAATAATAATAATTATTATTATTACTGAAAACTTTGCTTAGTCAATCAAAATGTTTGATATTAATATGTGTTTTCTATTAAAAAAAATCTAACGGAAATTCTTTTAGACTAATAAATGTTGAAGCAATACTAAAAAAAAAATTCATACCACTATTTACTATAATCATTGTTTTATTTATTCAGAGATAAGTATTAAAAAGAGTATTATTGAAAATGTGTAATGCTGCAGTTTTTGGCAATCCTTATTTCAGATTCCTTCACGATTGTTTACGAAAATGTATTTATATATATTTATAAAAGAAAAAATATATAATTTTTAAAAAATTTCCTTTCAAAATAAATATTTGATTAAGGCATTATTCATTAAAATACACTCTCTGTTAAATATTGAACTGTCATTTCCTCAAAATCTAAACGATATAGAAATTTTCGTCATATTTTAATTTAGAGCAAATTATACTATCTTTACTTTAATTTACAATGTGAATAAATGTATTAAATATTTTCTTACACCAAGTTTAAAATTTAAATTTAAAATTTTCAAAGAGCATAATTTTTAAAATAAAACTCTCAGATTAACATTATACTGTTCACTTGAATTTCTACAGAAGAAAAAAATCAAGAGGATAAATTTCTCTTTTTGGACAGAGTTCTGCTCTTGTAGTTGGTGGACGAGAAGCGCCGGCTTCCATCTCAGATCGCATTCGTCGACCTAACTGTTCGGAGTTTTCAGTGTTTTTTCCGAAACCTGCGTAAATACAGGCTAGGACTTTTCAGAAAGAATTTTACGAAGGACTCTCTAACCAGGCCTAGGATTCTCGTATTGTGATTTATTCAATATCCTAACACAAAATCCCTGTTTTGGACATATTCCAGACAGTTTTTTATGGGAGTATATTTTACTGGTGCGAACAGCCTCTGTAGAATATTAAAAATTCCACGTGCCCAGAAAAGTGACGGGTGGGAGCCCTATAATGGGGTGGGAAGTCTTGAATTTAAATTCACAGCGAAATAGAAAAAAAAAAAAAAAAAAAAAGACAGAAAGAAAGAGATCACATAAACATCAGGAATACTACGGGTTATCATAATATGAAGCAGAAAAGTATAAAAACTAGAAAGGTTAAGGTCAACGTTACACAACTCACAAAAAACTCAGGGATAACTTTTTTTTTTTTTTTTTTTTTTTTTTTAATGTGTGTTTTGTTTTTCAGTGGAATCACACAAACCGTCCGTAACATAGCTAGAACTGAAACAGTCAGCATGTTTCTTTTCTTATGAATAACTCTTCACTAGTGTCATTCTTCTTTTAGTTAAACTAAATATGGTAATAATAAATTTGTGATAATAAATGAAACACTACTATGAAATAAATACATACATAAATAAACACGATGAAATGCATTTGGATATGGCGTGATGATATACGTACTAGATTTTGATTTTGTGAATAGATTGGTATATTTTAATAAATATAATTATAGAAACGAAAACAACAGCTGTCTTTCCCTCTTAATATTTATCTCTTTCTTTTCTTTTCCACTTTTAAGTTTTATTCTTTTCCTTGCTCTTATTCGTTGTCTTATTCTTTCCAAATAATACTTAATTCTCTCTTTTAAAATATCATATATGGAACTAATACATTACATGGATTTGTTACAGGAAGTCGGCGTGGTCTTTTTTAAAACAGCACCTTTTTCAACAGAAAAAATTAGAAATCATTTACAGAGTTATATTCGATTAAGTAATTCGGAGATTGTTTTATAAAAACATTGGTAAACAAAATAAATGACTGCGCTGAGGCATTTTATTATTTTATAATTTATTATATTTTCATTTTTTTTTAAGTAAAATGAGTATTTCTTTAAAAATTCTGTTTCTCTCTCTCTCTCTGTCTATATATATATATATATTATAAAATGAATATCTTTTTATAAGTTTAAAAATTCTTCTTAAAGTAAAGAAAGAAAGAAAGAAAAAAAATGAAAGAAATATATGTTAACACCAGAAAAATAACATATTTATATAAAATTGCTTTTTCGTTGAATGCAGTGTTTTAATAAGGCGTAAAAAAAGCACAATCATTTCAAGTTCACTGCCTTTCGGGACAGTATTAAAATTGAATCGGATATTCGAAAACAATCCGATGTCTTCCTTGTCGTAAAATGTTCTCTCTTAAAGTCGGCGCATGTTTAATTGTCTACCACATTCATCGATTTTTGAAATGCAAGCTCCAAATCATTATTTTTAGCCAGTGTTTAATTTTGTCACTTTAAAGTTTCATACTTTTTTCTTACTCTTATTACTTTCTTCTATATTCAACAGAAAAAAGTGTTGATTTCGTAAAAGATCTCAACCTCAGGTTATTTATGTATTTAAAAGTTTGGAGATTTCTGGAACGAGTTTATCATATTTAGAAAATGTCTGTCTATGTGTGCGACAAAATATTGTATCAACTGTACCTCAGGAACCACTGTACAGAATTTCATACAAATTGGAATGTAGTTGCATCTTGATACAGGGTGGTCCGAAAAAAATGGTAGAAAGTAAGCGATCATTGTGGAAAAAAGGCAACATGCAAGAACATGAAATATATTTATTGAATAAAGATATGAATGACATTTAATGTACAAGATGCTTAAAATGTCTACCGTCCCCGACTATAGTGTTATAAAGCCGGTTCCGAAACTCTGTCATAATGCGCTGGAGTGTGTCGCAATCAAGTGCATCAATGTCACTTCTGATAGCCAATTTTAGGTCTTCTAGTAAATTAGGGCTATTCCTATAGATTCTAACCTTGATGTAACCCCATAAGAATAAGTCGCACGGATTTGGGTCCGGACTGTATGGGGTCCACTCTATCCCGTGCCCCGTGAATTTCTCTGCATTCAATGCAATCAAACGCTCACCAAACGTCGTTTTAAGCCACGTGAAGACGTCAGAAGTTTTTTGGGGACGAGCCCCATCTGGCTTGAGCCAGTACCGGCGTGTCCTGTTGAGATGGCCCGCATCAGTGCCAAAGTGACGCTCTAGCAACTCTCGATACTTCACTCCTGTGACCACACCATCAATAAATATCGGACCAATTATCTGCTTCGACTATATGGCACACCACACCATGTCCCTTTGTGGATGCAGTGAAGAGATGGCGCTGAGATGAGGACTTTCCGTAACTCAGTGGCGCCAGTTTTGTTTGTTCACGAAACCATTCAACTGAAAATGGGTCTCATCGCTGAACCAGGTCTTGTATTCACTGATGGAACCATTTTTAAGTTCCTCGATTATGTGGTTTGCGAAATATCTCCTCTGCTCAGTACCCTCCCCCCCCTTTAGCGGCTGTCACATTTGTATCTTGTATGGACACAATCCTACTGCTTTCATTAGCGTTTGTAATGATGCTTTGGGTATGCCTAATTGTTGGGCCGCCTGTCGAGTGGGAGTGGTTGGCTGATCCTCAAAGAATGCGCGTGCAGGCTCCCTGATGTCGTCAGTAAAAACTGCTGATTTTCGTCCCAAAGCCTTTCTTTTTGCATCCTAAACACTCCCTGTAGATTCATATCTGTCCATCAACCTGTAAACAATGAAATTCAATGGGAGATTAGGACCATTACATCAGTCATCTGATGGCTTAAAAATCACTGCGACTTTAGAGTGCTATAACTTACTGCGTGATTATCTCTTCACTAAGCGTCCTTTTCTTTTTTAACTCTGAACGACATGCCCATCGAACGGGGAGATTACATCGGTTATTCTCATAAAATTTTCTTACGATATATAATCGATCTTAAAAAGTTTGTGATTCTATATTGCTTATTCTTTATTTGCGGGAATTAAGCATTCAACTGAAATGTCACTATATGTGCTATTATATTATGAAAGAATTATATTTGCATCAATACATTTGAAATCAGAAACTTAAAATACTTTCTATCAAGTTTTTCGGACCACCCTGCATGAATTAATACCTGTGAAAATCGTCCAAATAGTGGCGACGCCAATCTCCTTTTTTTAAGTTTTTAAAATATAATGTACTAAATTACTAAAATATATTGTATTCCAATTAATTGAAATTGACTACTTATTTTTTTTAATGGATTTATTACTTTATCTTCTGCATATATAAGAAGAAAGTATAAGATTTGGAAAAACTTTTGATTTCCAGTTTTCGATGAATTTAGAAGTTCTGAGATATCATTGTATTTCAATTAAGAGAAACTGACTTTTTTTTTTTTTTTTTGTCTCTTGTTTTAAGTAGATTTATTATTAGTGGATTTATCAAAGTATACAATTTAGAAAAATATCTAGATTTCCGGCTTTCAATGAAGTTACACATTTTGAGGATTGCTGAACTCAATTCCACTGGCTTCATCTGAACTTCTGTATTGCATAAAACCACAAACCAAACATGGTATGAGATGGATATTATGTAAAACTATTCCGTTTTAATTTGGGTGCATATCGACCGATAAGTATCGCTGTTGTGCAGCAACTTAATTCTATTAATTATTTTGCTAAGCTTTGCAAATGTGGTCGGGTTTCGACCACTGGGTAGTACTAGTTCATAGCAAATGACTTAATTCTTATTCTTTGCAAACGATGCGGTAAAAGCTACTGATGTATATACATACTTAATCATAGCCTCCTAAACTAGATGCCTTCCGCGTGGCGAGGAAACTTGGCAACAATTCGAGCTGTAAACAGCGCCACCTCGTACACATACCCGACTTTTTTATTCACATACCACCAATAATTTTAAGAAGTGAGATATAATATATAACATCGACGTTTCTTCGATTCTATTCGCCTTTTCTGTATATCAAATCCCACTTTAAAAATTTTATGGGGGGAATTGAATATAAAAGTCGCGCCATCTGTACCAGACCGCTATGCCTATTGCCAAGTTCCTAGCCACGCGAAAGGCTTCTAGTTTAGGAGGTTATAACTTAATATATAGACGATACTTAAGAGATTAAATTAGAATACGCAAAATCCTGTTGTTAGTATGTGACGTTTTTGAAAATCGCCTAAAAGCCGGTTTTGGTTTGCATTTTTTAATTTTTAATTTTTTTTTCTTGATGAGAGAGGGGCTGGGGATAGGGAGTCAACGCATTGAGTGTGGATGAGGGTATATTTCATTTTATGTGCGTAGTGGGCATAGCCGCCAACATCCTAATTAATATTCCACAGCATTGTTAGAACTCACTTTTTTTTTTCTTTCTTCACGATACTTAAGAGTATTTTTCCTTAATCGTAATTAAATTTAGGGAGAATTACTCTAAAAATAAAGAGTCTGGAATAAGGGGCGGGTACAAGCAATACCACGAAATATTAATTAAGATGTTATCAGACATGTTAGAAGGCGATTAATTCATAAGGAAAGCCAAAAAATGTACTCTTCAGTGTAGGAAAATGCCCTAACAAAAATATCTTAAAGCAGGCGGGGCTCGTTTGTCAAATATATCACTATGTATATATATATATATATATATATATTTAACTACTAAATTTCGTAAATGGCTCTACATTTTTGCTACACCATTACTTCATTGCTGCCAAAACAACAGTGTTCTAGATCTACCTGTAGATTACTGGTTGCAGTCCTACTTTTCTTATTATTCGATTGGAAAAACTGTCACGGCAGCACTTGCAGGGTTCGTATCTACCGACACAATTTCTTCCCTTACTCTTCCATCACTCTATTTATATAGTAAAATTATGTAGTATATATCCACGATTAATTAAAGAAAAAATTTTCACATGATTATGTTGGTGGGAAAGCAGGTGTCGCACTCTCCGTCCATTTCTCAGGACACTCTCAGGAATAAAATTTTTAAAATTTATTTCTACCACTACTCTTATGCATAAATCTCCGCCCTGTATAATCACAGCGCATTACTAAAAATATAGATGTATTTCCGCATAAAATTAGTGGTGGTAAAAATAAGCTGAATTTTTTTTTATCTTTGAGAGTGTCCTGAAAAAATGGTGGAGAGTACAACCCCTGGGAGAGTCAGTAGACACGTTGACTTGTGACATCATTCAAACTACTTTTTATGCAGAAGGATGGTTGCTAATAGCAGAGAGCTCGCTTGTCAGCTTTTTGAACAGTGGAAATTTCGAAAAGAGTTCTGTTAGAGGAATTTCTTAAGATTGACCATTGTTCGTGGAAAAAAAAAAAAAAAAAAAAACTATTAAAAATTTCTCGTGCAGAAAAAAGTGACAGACGTCTTGAATTTAAATTCACTGTCAATTAGAAAGGAAAAAAAAAAAGAAAGGAAGAAAGAAAGAGATTACAGAAAAATGAGGAATAATACAGCTTATCGAAAAATGAAGCAGAAAATCATAATAGCGAGAAGTTTTAAAGTCAGGGTTACACAGCTTACAAAAAGCTCAGGGATAGCAAAAAGAAAAAAATTTCTATACGTGTTTCGGTTTTCACTGGAATCACACAAACCGTCCCTAATGCAGCTCGAACTGACAAAGTCAGCCTGTTTCTTTTCTTATTAAGAACTCTTCACAAGTGTCATTCTTCTTTTAGTTAATCTAAATATGGTAATAATAAATTTGTGATGATAAATGAAACATTACTATGAAATAAATACATAAATATACAGGATTATATGCATTTGGATATGTTGTCGTAAAGAAATACTAAATATTGATTTTGTGAATAGATAGGCATATTTTTATAAATATAATTATAGAAATGAAAACAACCGCTTTCTTTCCTTTTTTTTTTTTTTTTTTTTTTTCTTTTATTTCTTTTCCGCTTTATGGTTTTATTCTTTTTCTTGCACTTATTTGTTGTCTTATTCATTCCAAATAATACTTAATTCTATCTTTTAAAATGTTATATATGGAACTAATACATTATATGCATTTGTTACTGTAGGTCGGCGTGGTCTTTTTGAAAACAACATCTTTTTCAACAGAAAAATTTAGAAATCATTTTCAGAGTTATATTCGATTGAATGATTCAGATATTGTTTTTTAAAAACATTGGTAAACAACAAAGTGACTGTGCTGAGCTATTTTATTATTTTATAATTTATTATAATTTCATTTTTTTATTTCTTTTAAAATAAAATGAATATTCCGTCAAAAATTTCATAAAAATTCTTCTTAAAATAAATAATGAAAGAAAAAAAGAAACTGAAAATAAAAAATATCTTAACATCAGAAAAGTATTATATTTATATAAAATTGCTTTTCGCTGCTAGCGAGAGGATTGATATTGTTTGAAAAAATTTTAAACAATTTGAAAACCTTTCAAGTTCGCTGTCTCTGGAGACAGTATTAAAATTAAATCTGGTATTGGAAAACAAACCGATATCTTCATCGTCGTTAAATGTCTTCTCGCTTAGAGTCGGCAACTGTTTAATTTTCTGCCACATTTAGCTATTTTTGGAATGGAATCTCCTATTCATTATTTTTAGCCGGTGTTTAATTTTGTCACTTTAAAGTTTTATCCTTTTCTCTTACTCTTATTTGTAATCTTATTACTTTCTTCTGTATTCACCAGAAAAAATGTATTGATTTCATAAAAATTCTCAACCTCAGTTTTTTAAAAGGATTTAAACGTTTCGAGAGGTCAATAAAGATTTGACCATTTTTAGAAAATGGCTGTCTGGGTGTATTAAATAATTTTGTGTCAACTGTATCTCAGGAACCACTGTACAGAATTTCATACATATTGGAATGTAGTTGCTTAATACCTGTGAAAATCGTCCAAAAAGGGGCGATGCCATTCTGCTTTTTCTAAGATTTTAAAACATGATGTACTAAATTACTGAAACATAATGTATTAAAATTAATTGGAATCGACTACTTATTATTTTAAAATGGATTTATTCCTATGTCTTCTGCATATATAAGAACGTAAAAGATTTGGAAAATTTTTGATTTCCAGTTTATGATGAATTTACACGTTTTGAGATTTGCTTGCATTTCAATTAACTGAAATTGACTACTTATTTTTAAAACAGTGAATTTCTTACTAACTTCTGCTTATATAAGAAAAAGGTAGAAGATACGTAAAAAATTTCGATTTCCGGTTTTCGATGAATTTACACATTTTGTGATATCCTTGCATTTAAATTAAGAGAAATTTACTATTTCTTTTTTCTTGCTTTTCTTTTCTTTTCTTTTCTTTTTTTTTTTTTTTAATATGATTTATTATTAAATAGATTTATTAAAGTATACAATTCAGAAAATTCTTACATTTCCGGGTAAAGGTTTTGAGATATGCGGAACTCAATTCGACCGGCTTCATCTCAACTTATGTATTGCATAAACTCACCAAACCAAACATGGTGTATGAGACGGATATTATGTAAAACTATGCTGTTTTAATGTGGGTGCATATCGGCCGACAAGTGTCTGCTGTGCTGCAATGTAATTCCGATTATGTAAAGGCAATTATTTTGCTTTGCATTGCAAAAAGTGATCGAGTTTCGGCGACTGGGCGATACTAGTTCATAGTAAATTACTTGATTCATATCCTTAGCAAACAATGCGATAAGGGCTACTGATGTATATATACATTTTATATACGGACGATAGTTCAAACATTAAAGTAGAATACGAGAAATCCTGTTGTAAGATAATGCGGAGTTTTAGAAAAACGTATCGTACTCTCCGCCCTTTTTTCAGAACACATTCAGTAATGAAAAAAAAAAAAAAAAAATTCATTCATTCCTACCACTACTTTTTTACCGCCCTGTATAATCATAGCCAATACTATAAACATATGTAGAAGTATTTCTGCATAAATTTAGTTGGTAATTAATGGGGAAAGTTTTTATCTTTGAGAGTGTCCTGAAAAAAGGGAGGAGTGTCAAGAAAAAAAGGCGGGTCAGTAGACATCCTGACTTCTAACTGAGCCACGCATCTTCTTCTGCAGAAGGATGTTAGCTGATGGTAGAATTCCGACTTGTCAGTTTTTTGAGCACTGGAAATTTCGAAAAGAATTCTCTTAAAAGAATTTCTTAAGATTGAACTTAAAAATGCGTGAAAATAAATAAATAAATAAATAAATAAAACCTATTAAAAATTACCCGTGTCCAGAAGAGTGACGGGTTAGAACCCCATAATATGGTGGGATGTCTTGAATTTAAATTCACTGCTAAATATAAGTTAAAGGGAAAAAAAAAAAAAAAGGGGGGAGAGAGAGAGAGAGAAAGAGATCACAGAAACATGAGGAATAATACACCTTATCATAAAATGCAGCAGAAAATCATAATAGCTAGAAAGTTTAGGGTCAGCGTTACACAACTCACAAAAAGCTGTGGGATTAATATATATATATATATAACTATTCATGTGTATTTAGTATTTCAGTGGAATCACACAAACCGCCCCTAACACAGCTCGAACTGACATTGTCAGCCTGTTTCTTTTCTTATTATTAAATCTGCTAAAGTGTAATTTTTCTTATAGTTAAACTAAATATGGTAAAAATAAATTTTTGATAATAAATGACACATTAGTATGAAATAAATACATATATAAATAAACAGAGTTAAATGCATTTGGATAGGTTGAAGTAATGAAATACTAAATCTTGATTTTGTGAATAGATTGGTATATTTTAATAAATATAATTATAGAAATGAAAACAACTGTTTTCTTTCCCTCTTACTATTTATTTATTTTCTTTCTTCCTACTTTAAAGTTTATTTTTTTCCTTGCTCTTATTCGTTGTCTTATTCTTTTCAAATAATACTCAATTCTGTCTTTTAACATATTATGTATAGAACTAATACATTATATGCATTTGTTACAGCAGGTCGGCGGGGTCTCTTTTAAAACAGCACCTATTTCAACAGAAAAGGTTTAGAAACTATTCTCAGCGTTATTTTGGAATCTGTTAGTAGTCGCTATAGACAGCGCCACCTCTTACAGATTGCGCACTTTTTATTTAACTACCACCAATAATTTTAAGAAGTGATGTGGTCGACGTTTCTTCGATTTTATTCGCGGTTTGTGAATATCAAATGCTAAAAATTGTTCGTGGCTGTTGAATAAAAAAATCTGGCAACACCGAAGGATGGGCGGCAAATCGACCCACTAGCGGCTAATAACGGGTTAAATGATTTGGAGATTGTTTTACAAGAACATCGGTAAACAAAAAAGTGACTGCTCTGAGGCTTTTTATTATTTTATAATTTATTATATTTTAATATTTTTCGTTTAAATACAATGAGTATTCCTTTAAAAATTTAAAAAATTCTTCTTAAAATATATAAAGAAAGAAAGAAAGAAAACGAATGAAAAGAAGAAAAAAATCTTAACATCAGAAAAATAATATATTTATATAAAATTGCTTTTTCGCTACAGACGGTGGTTTTAACAATAAAATTAAGCAAACCTTAAATCTTTTCCATAGCTTCCAATATTTTAATTTATTCCGGAGTACTTTTAGCCCTGCCTTTAATTCGCACTTCTTTATTTAAAAAAAAAAAAAAATCTCCAATGTATAACTTCTATAAAATAAGAAAAAGTTACTTTTAGAAAAAAAGTGGTACGAAATAAAGGCGGGGTTAAAAATACTCCGGAATAAATTAAAATACTGGCAGCTATGCTTTTCAAGTACGCTGTCTTTCCAGACACTATCAAAATTAAATCTGAAAGTGGAAAGGAAATCGAGATCTTCGGCGTAAAATGTTCTCGCTTACTATCAGCAGCTGCTTATTTTTCTTCCACATTTAGCGGTTTTTGGAATGCAAGCTCCTAATCATTATTTTTAGCCAGTGATTTCGAAAACTTTGACACGGAAGCACTTCCACGGTTAGTGTTTACCTAAGCAATTTCTTTTCTTACACTTCCATCACTATATTTATATAGTAAAATTCTGTAGTATGTTTCCACGATTAATTAAAGGAAAGTGTTTCGTATGATTTATGTTGGTGGGAGAACAGGGGTCTCCGTCTTTTTCAGAACACTCTCAGGAATATATATATATATTTAATTTATTCGTACCACTACTTTTATGCATTAATCTCCGCGCTGTATAATCATAGCACATTGCTATAAATACATATAGATATATTTTTGCCTAATATTAGTGGTGGTAAAAAAGGCAGGTATATTTTATCTTTGAGAGTGTCCTAAAAAAGGGTGTAGAGTATGACCCCTGGGAGAGTCAGGAAAAAATGCGGGTTCGTAGACACCTTGACTTGTGACTGAGTCACACATCTTCATATGCAGAAGGATGGTTGCTAATGGCAGAGTTTCCGCTTGTCTGTTTTTTGAGCACTGGAAATTTCGAAGAGTTCTCTTAAAGGAATTTCTTAAGTTTGACCTTAATTAATCGTTAAAAAATATAAAGAAAAAAAAATACAATTAAATTTCCCGGTGCCCGAAAAGTGGCGGGTGGAAAGTCTTAATTTAAATTCACGGCCAAATAGAAGATAAAGAAAAGAAAAAAAAAAAAAAAAAGAAAGATAGAGGAAGAGAAAGAGATGGCAGAAACATGAGAAATAATACAGCTTATCATAAAATGAAACAGAAAATCGTAATAGCCAGAAAGTCTAAGATCAGCGTTACACAGCTCACAAAAAACTCAGGGATAGAAAAAAAAATATTTTTTCTTTATTATGTGCGTTTCGTTTTTCAGTGGAATCGCACAAACCGTCCCTGACGCAGCTCGAATTGACACAATTAGCCACTTCCTATCTTTCATTTTTTCTTTATTATTATTGTTAATAACTCTTCACAGCAGTCTTTTTTTAGGGATTTTTTTTTTTTTTAATCGTAATTACATTGAAAATTACTCTAAAAATAAAGAGTGCGGAAATAAGGGCAAATACCAACAATATTATAGAATATTAATTAAGATGATAGTATGCGATTAATTCGTAAGGAAAGCTAAAAGACTCTTCAAAGTAGGAAAATGACCTAGCATTTATATCTTAGAGTAGGCGGGGCTCGTTTTTCATATATATCAATATATATATATATATATATATATATATATATATATATATATTTAGCTAGTAAATTTCAGAAAAAACTCTAAATTCTTGCTACACCGTTACTGCCATGCTGCCAAAACAGCAGTGTTCTAGATCCACTTGTCGATAACTCGGGCGCAGTCCTAGTTTTCTTATTACAGTAAAGCACCGTTTATACATCTTTCAAGGGACTGACGTAAAATGATGTATAAAAGAAAAGATGTATAAACAAAATTAAAAAAAAAAAAAAACGTTTTGATTACTGCAAATTTAATGACACTTAAACATAATTGATATGAAAATAATGATTAATAAAGTTTCTTACGTTAGTAAATGCATATTATAATTTTATTTAAGACAATAAGTAATTTAAAAAATGATTAAATAAAACTGTATAATCGACCTGTATAATCATAGCACATATTATAAATATATATAGATATATTTCTGCATAAAATTAGTGGTGGTTAAAAAGGCGGAAATTTTTTTATCTTTGAGGGTGTCCTGCAAAAAAAAAAAAAAAAAAAAAAAAAAAAAAAAAGGCGGGTCATTGGACACTCTGACTTGTGACTGAGTCACGCATCTTCTTCTGCAGAAGGATGGTTGCTAATGTTAGAGTTCCCACTTGTCAGTTTTTTGAGCACTGGAAATTTGGAAAAGAACTCTCTTAAAAGAATTTCTTAAGATTGACCTTAATCATGAAAAAAAAAAAAGAAAATAAACTATTAAAAGTTACACGTGTCCAGAAAAGTGTCGGGTGGGAACCTTATAATGAGGTGGGAACTCTATAATGGGCTGGGAAGTCTTGAACACTGCACTGCCAAATATAAGTTAAAGAAAAAAAGAGAGAGAGAGAGGAAGAGAGAAAGAAAGAAAGAGATCACAGACACATAAGGAATAATACATCTTATCATAAAATTAAGTAGAAAACCATAATAGCTATAAAGTTTAAGGTCAACGTTACACAACTCACAAAAAGCCCAGGGATTTTTAAAAAATAAAAATTAAATAAAAATAAATATTATTATTCATGTGTATTTCGTTTTTCAGTGGAATCACACAAACCGTCCCTGACACAGCTCGAACTGTCAAAATCAGCCTGTTCCTTTTCTTATCAATAACTCTTAAAAAGGGTCATTCCTCTTTTAGTTAAACTAAAAATGGTAATAATAAATTTGTGATGATAAATGAAACATTACTATGAAATAAAACAGACATAAACAAACAGGATTAAATGCAAGTAAATATGTTGGCGTAATGAACTAAATCCTGATTTTGTGAATAGAAAGGCATATTTTAATAAATAAAATTATAGAAACGAAAACAACCGCTTTCTTTCCCTCTTATTATTTATTTCTTTTCTTTCTTTTCCATTTTAAAGTTTTATTATTTTCCTTTCTCTTATTCGCTGTTTTATTCTTTCCAATTAATACTTAATTCTGTCTATTAAAATATTATGTAGGGAAGTAGTATATTATATGCATTTGTTACAGGAGGTCGGCGTGGTCTTTTTTATAACATCTTTTTCAACAAATAAATGTAGACATCATTTTTAGAGCTATGTTCGATCGAATAATTCAGAGATTGTTTTATAAAAACATTATTAAACAAAAAAGCGACTGCGACGAGGCTTTTTATTATTTTATAATTTATTATATTTTAATTCTTTTTTTCTTTTAAAATAAAATGAATTTTCCTTAATTCTTCTTAAAATAAACAAAGAAAGAAAAAGAAAAAAAAGAAAAAAAAAATCTTAACATCGGAAAAATAATATATTTATATAAAATTGCTTTTTCGCTGCAAGCGGTGGTTTTATTAAAAAATGTTAAAAAACTGAAAACTTTTCAAGTACGCTGTGTTCCGAGACAGTAAAAAAATTAAATCTGAAAGTAGAAAACAAGCCGAAATCTTCTTTAGCGTAAAATGTTCTTGTTTACTATCGGCAGCTGTTTTATTTTCTACCACATTTAGCGATTTTTGGAATGCAAGGTCCTAATCGTTATTTTTAGCCAGTGATTTCGAAAAACTTTGACGAGGAAGCACTTGCAGGCTGAGTGTTTACAGAAAAAATTTAATCCCTTACTCTTCCATCACTATATTCATATAGTGAAATTCCGTAGTATGTTTCCATGATTAATTAAAGGAAAGGTTTTCGCATGATTTATGAAGGGGTCGTACTCTCCGGAATCTTTTTTTTTTTTTTTTTTTTTAATTGTACCACCATTTTTATGCATTAATCTCCGCCCTGTATAATAATAGCACATTACTATAAATGTATATAGATGTATTTCTTCATAATATTAGTGGTGGTAAAAAAGGCAGAAATATTTTATCTTTGAGAGTGCCCCAGTGTTCCCAATTTTTACAAATTGTTCACATTCATGTTTTAGCCCCGCCATGTTTTCACACCAGAAATTTAGTAGATTATTTCTCTTTAATGTGTGACAACGATTAAATAAGAAGAAAATCATTTTTCAAAATTTCCGCTATGAAAAAGAGGCGGGGCTAAGAATAATTGTGAATAAATTATAGAAGTTGGGAACGCTGGAGTGTACTAAAAAAGGGTGGAGAGTACGACCCCTGGGAAAGTCAGGAAAAAAAGGCGGGACAGCAGACACCTAGACTTGTGACTGAGTCACACATCTTCTACAGCAGATGGATGGCTGCTAATGGCAGAGTTCCCGCTTGTCTGTTTTTTTAAGGACTGGAAATTTCGAAAAGAGTTCTCATAAAGGAATTTCTTAAGATTGACCTTAATTAATCGTAAAAATAGAAATATAGAATGAAAAATTTCCAGTGCCCAGAAAAGTGACTTATGAGAAATCTGAATTTAAATTCACTTCAAAGGAATTTAAATTCATAAAGGAATAAAAAAAAAAAAAAAAAAGAGAGAGAGAGAGAGAGAGAGGATGAGAGAGAGATCAGAGAAACTTGAGAAATAACATAGCTTATTCAAAAATAGAACAGAAAATCATAATAGCTGGAAAGTTTAAGGTCAGCGTTACACAGCTCTCAAAAAACTTAGGAATAGAAAAAAAAAAAAAATTAAGGGTGTTTTTCAGTAGAACCACACAAACCGTCTCTGACGCAGCTCGAACTGACAAAATCAGCCTGTTTCTTTTTTTCTTTTCTTTCTTTCTTTTTCTTTCTTTTTTTTTTTTTTTTTTTTTCTTTAATAACTTTTCACAAGTGTCATTGTTCTTTTATTTAAATTTAATAGGGTAATAATAAATTTGTGATAATAAATGAAACATTACTATGAAATAAATACATACATGAATACACATGATTAAAAGCATTTGGATATGTTGTCGTAATGAAATACTAAATCTTGATTTTGTGAATAGATTGGGATATTTTAATAAATATAATTATAGGAAGGAAAACAACTACTTTCTTTCCCTCTTATTATTTATTTCTTTTCTTTCTTTTCCACTTTAAAGTTTTATTCTTTTCCTTGCTCTTATTCGTTGTCTTATTCAATCCAAATAATTCTGCATTCTATCTTTTAAAATATCATATACGGAACTAACATATTATATGCATATGTTACAGGAAATCGGCATGGTCTTTTTTTAAACAGCACCTTTTTCAAGAGAAAAAATTTAGAAATCATTTTCAGCGTTATATTCGATTGAATAATTCAGAGACCGTTTTACAAAAGCATTGGTAAAAAAAAAAGTGACTGCGCTGAGGCTTTTTATTATTTTATAATTTATTATACTATCTTTTTTTTTTTTTCCTTTTAAAATAAAATGAATTTTCATTTAAAAATTCCTCTTAATGTAAACAAAAAAAGAAAAAAAAAAAAAAAAAAAAGAAAAAAATATATATCTTAACATCAGAAAAATAATATATTTATATAAAATTGCTTTTTTGCTGAATGCTGTGGTTTTATCCACATTATAAAAAAATTAAAAAAAATTTATTAAGTACGCTGTCTTTCGAGACAGTATTAAAATTAAATCTGATAGTGGAAAACAATTCGAGATCTTCTTCGGCGTTAAGAGTTCTTGCTTACATTCGGCAACTGTTTAATTTTTCACTACATTTTTGAGATATTTGGAATGCAAGCTCCTAATAATTTTTTTAGCCTGTGTTTAATTTTGTCACTTTGAATCTTTATATATATATTTTTTTACTCTTATTCGAAATCTTACTACTTTCTTCTATATTCAACGGAAAAAAGTATTGATTTATAAAAATTCTCAACCACAGGTTTTTAATGAATTTACACGTTTATAGAGTCTAGAATGATTTGACGACTTTTAGAAAATATCTGTCTATGTGTGCGACAAAATTTTGTGTCAACTGTGTCTCAGGAACCACTGTACAGAATTGAATATGAATTGTAATGTAATTACATCTTTATATAAATTTTTACCTGTGAAAATCGTCCAAAAAGTGTCGATGCCTTCCTGTTTTTTCTAAAATTTTAACATGGTGGTATAGGACGAAATTTCATTTAAATGTCCATAAAAGGAATTAATTCTTAAGAATTATTATGAAATTAAAAAGAATTATATATAATAATGATAGTTAACTTTCAAAGATTATTTCAGTATATAGTGACATCTCTTTCCCCTGGAGTTGCATCCAGGGATGAAAGATAGGAATGGGGTGTGGGGAAACACGCATTTTTAACACGTTTCAACAAAGTTGAAAAGTGTTAATGACTTTTCAACTTTGTCTGTCCGTCTGCGTCTGTCCGTCTGCGTCTTTGTTTGTCTGTCCGTCTGTCTGTCTGCGCTCTAACTCCCGTAAATGATAATAGAATTTCTTGAATCTAAATATATGTAATTCAGCTTCAGTACCGGGTGCTTCCTATTGAAAATGAAATGCATAACTCAACTGGTTTGTGTACAGGGACACCCGAAAGAATTCCAAAGCATTGTGTTCTACGGGAGGTATTTCTATAACCCATATTTTAATAACTTTACTTTACACAAATATTAACGAAGTTGAAATTTTTTTTTATGTTCACTATTGGATGTTCCCCATTGAAAATGAAGTAAATCCATCACTGGTTAGTATACAGGGACACCCGAAAGTATTCCAAAACACTGCGTTCTACAAAAAGTATTCCTCTAAACCAAATTTAATAACTTTACTTTGCATAAATCTTAAAAAAAGTAAAATATGCTATTTATATGAAAAAAAGAATGCTTTCGTAGAATGAAGTAGGATTAGCATTTGATTTACTGCACCATACAAAAATATTCAGTTACATAAAAGGTCTGCTGGAATTGTATTTTCATTAAAAATGAAATGCATAGGTGTATACTTTAGACGTTTTTATCATTTTCGACATATTTTTAAACGCTCTCCAACAAGGTTGAAATGTATTAATTATTTCGGTTTTTCTGTCTTTCTGTCCGTCTGTCCATCTACCTGTCTGTCTGCCCTCAATCTAACTCCCGTGAATATTCGTGGAATTCCTTGAAAATCATATATATTGTTCTAGTTCACTGTCGGATGTTGCCTATTGAAAATGCAGTGCATGCCTCTACTGGTCTGTGCACAGGGACAGCCGAAAGCATTCCAAAGCATTTTGCTCTATGAAAGGTATTTCTATGAATTATATTTTAATTTCTGTACACAATTTTTCATGGAATTGAAATATGTTATTCAATTTCACAATCGGATGTTTGCTACAGAAAACGGAGTAATATACCACCAGTAGTTTGTGTATATTGTTATCCGAAAATATTCCAAAGCACTGTGTTCAATGAGAGGTATTTCTATAAACCAAATTTTAATAACTTTAATTTGCACAAATCTTAATAAAATTGAGTGTATGACTTAATGTTATTTGCATGAACAAAAAAATGCTTTCTACAGAATGTAGTATGATCAGCATTAGAATTACAGTTTTACACCAAAAACATTTAATTACATTTAGGTCTTTTATTGGAAATTTGATGGAATTGCACTTTCGTTTACATTAAACGATTTAACACTCCTTAGCGATATTTTAATGTAAATATTCTTTAAATTTGTGTATTTATCTTCTCGATTGTCCATCTGTCTATCTGTCCGTCTGCTCATCCCCATCAACCATAAATATTTTCGGAATTTTAAAAAAATTATATATGTTATTCATATTAACTATGTAACCTGTTAAAAATATGGAACCTGTTATATACCTTTTTAATATAGCATTAATAGATCCTGTGCAACTGGTTTTTGTAAAGGGTCACCCAAAAAATTTCAATGCATTCCATTTTAGGACAGGCATTTTTTGTAAATTACATTTAAAGAACTTCTACAGTAAAAGTCATAAAGAAATTGACATTTATTGTTAGTATGCTAAAACAATGTTTTATGTGGAATATGATATTGTTAACTTTCAGATTTACAGGGCCATACTATAATATTTAGATACATTAAAGGCTGCAATTAAAGACTAAGGGATACGTTTTACGGGAGATCCTTGACTCGAAGGGAAAGCTCAGCACTTATCTACATATACGAAAGACATTTTATAATTGACTAGTTTATGCTATTATAATTAATACTTTTTAATTGTTCACAATGATGGGGAAAAATTACCCCATTGTGTACATTTATACGATATTTCGCCTTGTTCTGCGATATTTAGGGGGATTTTCATCAAAAGTCTATAGGCACTAATTTATGTTAATGGGCAACTACATATAAATTTGCCTTAAATTCTATGAATTAGTTCTTGTGGTTGAACTTACGTAATATTTTTTTCACTGACACATAGACACACACGCACACATATATATATATTTTTTAAATATCACATCTTTTTCTGAGAATCCCAATTCGTGTAAATACATCGAAATCCAGAAGTCGAAACTTTTATGACTAAAATACTTTCCTTGATTAAATACAGAAGAAATTAATAACGAATAGAATTTTATAAAATTTCGCATCTACTCTGATTCTCAGACAGGGTTTTATAAAAACATAGGTAAACATAAAAATGACTGCGCTGAATCTTTTTATTATTTTATAATTTATTATATTTTTATTTATTTTTTTTCTTTATTAAAATGAGTATTCCTTTAAAAATTCTGTTTCTCTCTCTCTGTCTATATATATATATATATATATATATATATATATATATATATTATAAAATGAATATCTTTTAAAAAGTTTAAAAATTCTTCCTAAAGAAAAGAAAGAAATAAAGTAATAAAAAGAAAGAAATTAAAAGAAATATATCTTAACACCAGAAAAATAATATATTTATATAAAATTGCTCTTTCGCTGCATGCGGTGTTTTTAATAATTAATGTAAATTCATTAAAACTTTTCAAGTTCACTGTCTTTCGAGACAGTATTAACTTTAAATAGGATATTGGAGAACAAATCGAGAACTTCTGTGACGTAAAATGTTCTCTCCTAGAGTCGGCACATGTTTAATTGTCTACCACATTCAGCGATTTTTGTAATGCAAGCTCCAATCATTATTTATACCCAGTATTTAATTTTGTCACTTTAAAGTTTTCTACTTTTTTCTTACTCTTACTCGTAATCTTATTATTTTCATCTATATTCAACAGAAAAAAGTATTGATTTCATAAAAATTCTAAACTTCAGGTTATTAATGTATTTAAAAGTATGGAGAGGTCTAGAAGGATTTTACCAAATTTAGAAAATGTCTGTATGTGTGGGACAAAATTTTGTGTCCATTGTATCTCAGAAACCACTGTACAGAATTTCATACAAATTGGAATGGTGTTGCATCTTGATATGAATTAATACGTGTGAAAATCGTCCAAATTGTGGCGATGCCATCTCCTTTTTTTAAGTTTTTAAAATACAATGTACTAAATTACTAAAACATGATGTATTCCAATTAACTGAAATCGACTACTTATTTTTTTTTTAAATGGATTTATTACTGTATTTTCTGCAATATATAAGAAGAAAGTATAAGATTAGGAAAAACTTTTGATTTCCAGTTTTCGAGGAATTTAGATGTTTTGAGATATCATTGCATTCAAATTAAGAGAAATTGACTTTTTTTTTTCTCTAGTTTTAAGTAGATTTATTATTAGTGGATTTATCAAAGTATACAATTCAGAAAAATTTTTAGATTTCCAGTTTTCAATGAAATTACACGTTTTGAAGTTTGCTGAAATCAATTCGACTGGCATCATCTGAACTTCTGTATTGCATAAACCCACAAACCAAATATGGTTTATGAGATAAATATTATGTAAATCTATGATGTTTTAATTTGGGTGCATATCGACCGACAACTGTCGCTGTTGCGCTGCAACTTAATTCTGTTTATGAGAAGGTAATTATTTTGCTAACCTTTGCAAATGTGGTTGGGTTTTGACCCTGGGTAATACTAATTCATATCAAATCACTTGATTCTTATTCTTAGCAAACGATGCGGTAAAAGCTACTGATGTATATGTACACATAATCATAACCACCTTACAGGGTTGCCAAATTTGGACTTTTTTTTATTCAATAGTCACCAATAATTTTTATTTGTAACATTTGACTAATCATTTCGAAGATTGATAGTGTATTATGTATATCAAATGCCACTTCTCAAAATTATTGGTGACTATTGAATAAAAAAAAGGCAAAACTTAGTAAGCCTGCCTCCTTAACTAGATGCCTTCCGCGTGGCGAAGAAACTTGGCAACAGTTCAAGTGGTAGACACAGGGCCTGATTAAGGGGGAAGCTCGCTCATACCGGAATATTTTTACAATTATTTTTTACTTCATGTCATAGAAATTCCACGCTTTGACGAGGAAATATTTTTTATAAAAAATGAACGGTGTAAAACAATCCAATTTACTCACCGTTATTAGACACCAGAATTCCTTTAAAATAATTTGTCATGAAAATTTTCTGTTTATTATAGGAGAGAAGTATTTGTTAAAAAATAACGGTGTAAGTATAAATAATGTGTGACGAGCGAGCTTCCCCCTTAATCAGGCCCTGGGTAGACAGAGCAACCACGTACACATTCCCGATTTTTTAATTGACATAACACCAATAATTTTAAGAAGTGACATACAATATATATAATCGACATTTTTTCGATTCTATTCGCCTTTTCTATATATCAAATCCCACTTTTAAAAACTTATGGTGGCTGTTGAATAAAAAAGTCGCGCAATCTGTACCAGATGGCTCTGCCTACCTCCACGTTCATAGCCACGCGGAAGGCTTCTAGTTTAAGAGGCTATAACTTAATATACTAACGATACTTCAGAGATTAAATTACAATATGCAAAATCCTGTTTTTAGGATGTGAAGTTTTAGACAATCGCCTAAAAGCTGCTTTTGGTTTCCTTTTTTTTTTTTCTTGGTGAGAGAGGGGCTGGGGATAGGGAGTGAACACATTGAATGTGGATGTGGGTATGTTTCATTTTATGTGTGTAGTGGGCATAGCTGGCAACATCCTAATTAATATTTAGCATTATCAGAACTCGCCTTTTATTTTTCACACCAGACTTAGAGTATTTTTCCTTAATCGTAATTAAATTTTGGGAGAATTATTCTAAAAATAAAGAATATGGGATAAGGGGCGGGTGCCAACAATACAACCAAATATTAAATAAGTTGTTATCAGCCATGTTAGAAGGCGATTAATTCATAAGGAAAGCCAAAAGATGTACTCTTCAATGCAGGAAAATGCCCTAACAAAAATATCTTAAAGCAGGCGGGGCTCGTTTGTCAAATATATCACTACATATATATATATATATATATATATATATATATTAACGACTAAATTTCGTAAATGGTTCTACATTTTTGCTACACCGTTACTTCATTGCTGCCAAAACAACAGTGCTCTGGATCTACCTGTAGATTATTCGGGTGCAGTCCTACTTTTCTTATTATTCGATTGGAAAAACTGTCACGGCAGCACTTGCAGGGTTCGTATCTACCGACACAATTTCTTCCCTTACTCTTCCATCACTCTATTTATATAGTAAAATTATGTAGTATGTTTCCACGATTCTTGAATCTAAATATATGTAATTCAGCTTCAGTACCGGGTGCTTCCTATTGAAAATGAAATGCATAACTCAACTGGTTTGTGTACAGGGACACCCGAAAGAATTCCAAAGCATTGTGTTCTACGGGAGGTATTTCTATAACCCATATTTTAATAACTTTACTTTACACAAATATTAACGAAGTTGAAATTTTTTTTTATGTTCACTATTGGATGTTCCCCATTGAAAATGAAGTTAATCCATCACTGGTTAGTATACAGGGACACCCGAAAGTATTCCAAAACACTGCGTTCTACAAAAAGTATTCCTCTAAACCAAATTTAATAACTTTACTTTGCATAAATCTTAAAAAAAGTAAAATATGCTATTTATATGAAAAAAAGAATGCTTTCGTAGAATGAAGTAGGATTAGCATTTGATTTACTGCACCATACAAAAATATTCAGTTACATAAAAGGTCTGCTGGAATTGTATTTTCATTTACTTTAGACGTTTTTATCATTTTCGACATATTTTTAAACGCTCTCCAACAAGGTTGAAATGTATTAATTATTTCGGTTTTTCTGTCTTTCTGTCCGTCTGTCCATCTACCTGTCTGTCTGCCCTCAATCTAACTCCCGTGAATATTCGTGGAATTCCTTGAAAATCATATATATTGTTCTAGTTCACTGTCGGATGTTGCCTATTGAAAATGCAGTGCATGCCTCTACTGGTCTGTGCACAGGGACAGCCGAAAGCATTCCAAAGCATTTTGCTCTATGAAAGGTATTTCTATGAATTATATTTTAATTTCTGTACACAATTTTTCATGGAATTGAAATATGTTATTCAATTTCACAATCGGATGTTTGCTACAGAAAACGGAGTAATATACCACCAGTAGTTTGTGTATATTGTTATCCGAAAATATTCCAAAGCACTGTGTTCAATGAGAGGTATTTCTATAAACCAAATTTTAATAACTTTAATTTGCACAAATCTTAATAAAATTGAGTGTATGACTTAATGTTATTTGCATGAACAAAAGAATGCTTTCTACAGAATGTAGTATGATCAGCATTAGAATTACAGTTTTACACCAAAAACATTTAATTACATTTAGGTCTTTTATTGGAAATTTGATGGAATTGCACTTTCGTTTACATTAAACGATTTAACACTCCTTAGGGATATTTTAATGTAAATATTCTTTAAATTTGTGTATTTATCTTCTCGATTGTCCATCTGTCTATCTGTCCGTCTGCTCATCCCCATCAACCATAAATATTTTCGGAATTTTAAAAAAATTATATATGTTATTCATATTAACTATATAACCTGTTAAAAATATGGAACCTGTTATATACCTTTTTAATATAGCATTAATAGATCCTGTGCAACTGGTTTTTGTAAAGGGTCACCCAAAAAATTTCAATGCATTCCATTTTAGGACAGGCATTTTTTGTAAATTACTTTTAAAGAACTTCTACAGTAAAAGTCATAAAGAAATTGACATTTATTGTTAGTATGCTAAAACAATGTTTTATGTGGAATATGATATTGTTAACTTTCAGATTTACAGGGCCATACTATAATATTTAGATACATTAAAGGCTGCAATTAAAGACTAAGGGATACGTTTTACGGGAGATCCTTGACTCGAAGGGAAAGCTCAGCACTTATCTACATATACGAAAGACATTTTATAATTGACTAGTTTTTGCTATTATAATTAATACTTTTTAATTGTTCACAATGATGGGTAAAAATGACCCCCATTGTGTACATTTATACGATATTTCGCCTTATTCTGCGATATTTAGGGGGATTTTCATCAAATGTCGACAGGCACTAATTTATGTTAATGGGCAACTACATATAAATTTGCCTTAAATTCTATGAATTAGTTCTTGTGGTTGAACTTCCGTAATATTTTTTTCACTGGCACATAGACACACACACACATATATATATATTTTAAATATCACATCTTTTTCTGAGAATCCCAGTTCGTGTAAATACATCGAAATCCAGAAGTCGAAACTTTTATGACTAAAGTACTTTCCTTTATTAAATACAGAAGAAATTAATAACGAATAGAATTTTATAAAATTTCGCATCTACTCTGATTCTCAGACAGGGTTGTTCGGTTTTTTCCATAGTGGAAAAAACCGTCCCGTACAAAATACCGTTTTGTCCACTTTTGTCCACTATTAATTATTTGCATGTACTAAATTAAAAATTATCTTTGTTCTTTCCATATTAAAACAATTCTTTAATTATATGTGTATACGTGTAAGGCTTATGAAATACAGTCACCTGGTTGCCATTGGCGACCATTATTTTTTAACTGGCAATGTTTACAACTTTAAGAAAATTCAACTTTTTTTTTTTAAATATATATATTTTGGTGAAAAAATTGGTCCCAGAATCGGGTTGCGATTCTATTTTCGATGTAGGCTAACTCTTGCTGTTTTGATTCTTGCTTCTCTCATCGCTTTTTTAGACACTGTGTTGAATCAAAACACCATTAGGGTATTTACACATCTCCGTGCATGTTTTTTTTCTTGCATGTACTTTCATAAATTCACTCAAGCAGAATGACATATGGGATTTAGTTGAGGTTTTACCAGGGATGAAAATAGTAGGATGCAAATGGGCATTTAAACCAAAATATAACAGTCAGGGCCATGTTGAAAAATACAAAGCCAGGCTGGATGCAAAGGACTTTTTACAGAAATATGAAATAGACTACGATGAGACTTTCGCCCCTGAGGCGTCTCACACAACTTTGAGAAGTTTTTTGGCAATAAGTCTTTATAAGAATTTAAGTCTTAGACATATTGATATCAAGACTGTATTTTTACACGGTAAATTGAGTGAAGTTGTTTATATGCATCAGCCAGAAGGATACGTGGTATCCGGGGAAGAACATAAAGTGTGCAAATTAAAAAAGGCAATATACGGGCTAAAGCAGGCCGCGAGAGCATGGAATTTAAAACTGGATTAGTCATTACTTAACTTAGGTTTTAATCAGAGTCAATTCGATAAATGTCCTTATAAACGTAAACAAAACGATGTAACTACTTACGTACTAGTTTATGTCGATGATTTGTTAATAGCGGGGAATTATCAACAAATAAATGAAATTATAAACAATCTACAATAAGAATACCCGTTAACAGACTTGGGAGAAGCAAAACAATATCTTGGGATAAATATTAATTGTCCTAATCAAAATACAATGACTCTTGATCAAACACACAAAATACAAGAACTTGTAGTCAAATACGGTTTAGAAAATTCAAAACCTACAGACACTCCTATGGAGACAGGTTACATAAAATTAAATGACGAAGAAAACCTTTTACCAGAAAATACACAATATAGACAGGCTTTAGGCGCATTGTTATATATTTCAACCGTGTCACGTCCGGATATTAGCGCCGCGGTAAATATTTTGAGTAGATTAATTAGCGACCAAGAGCAAAAGATTGGGAAGCGCTAAAAGTCTAATTAGATATTTAAATGTACAATTAATCTTAAATTGACATATAATAATATTGAAGGTATATGCAGATTCCGAAAGGAGAAACGATCCCAGTGATCGTAAGTCTACAACAGGAAATTTATTCTGTATAGGAATAAATACTATATATTGGTCCAGTATAAAGCAAAAATCTGTATCGATGTCGTCAGCAGAAGCGGAATATATTTCTGCAGCAAGTGCCGCACAGGAAGTTAAATGGCTTATAAACCTTTTTGAAGATTTTGACTTGCAGCAAAATTGTCCTATTACACTTTATGAAGACAATCTTTCTTGCATCAAATTGGCTGAAAATGACAAGTTTGGATATAAAACAAAAAATATAGAGTTAAGGTACCATCTGATTCGAGACCTTGCTGAACAACGCATAATAAAGATTGAAAACGTCAGTACGGAAAATATGATCGCCGACATACTCACCAAGCCTCTGCCGAGACATTCCTTTCGAAAATTGCGAATTTCTTTTTTGATCTGTGATTAAATGTCATCGAGTTTACGCAGGGGTGTTTGTGAGAAATAAACTCAAACGACATTCTTTCAATTATTACAAAAACTTTCTTTTTCATATTATTTCAAAAACACTTCATTTGACTCTTTTTTCTTCTTGCATATATACATCTACATTATAGTGTCGCTGTGACGCATTTGTTGTGATTGGCGGTCTGCATTCTATGTACATGTAGCGAAGTCTGTTCGTATTTTTCTCTCTTCGATATTCAGTTTTAATAAAAATGTAGTTAAAGAAAACATGTGTGTTAATCTTTTTTTTCCCACAATATAATATAATATATACTTGTTATTCACAAACGAAACCAAAGGAGGCTGGTTTCATTTATTTGAAACACTATTATTTATATATTTAAAATTATCTTTTGAATAGTTTAGCAGAAAAGATATTTATTATGAAAATAGAAGTTCTTTTTCATTTATGGAATACATCTGTTCCTGAAAGCCTAAAAATAACAGAGGATACTCTTAAACAAGGTGAGTGCATTTTACTTACCTTATAAACCTTGTTGAACTATTTTATAGGGTATATTACATATATCAAAATAAGTCAATTAAACATTTGATATATGATTCAAATAATACTTTTGTCATTCTCAATATATACAACTGGTTTGTCTACAGATACATCTCACATAAAATACCAGTTCATTGCGTTTTAGGAGAGACGTTTTTATCAATCACATTTCAATTACTTTCTACAGGAAAAATCATAAAGAAATTGACATTTATTTTTAATATGCTAAATTAATGTTATGTATAGAATAGGATATACTTAACCTTCAGATTTACAGGGCTATACTAAAGTATTAAGATACATTAAGGGCTGCATTTCTGTGTGTGTTAAGAATTTTTTTAATTTTCCAACAATGCTTAAGAATGCATATGAATTAATTTAGTCTATTTGTATGCCTTTCAGTCCTTTGGTCTGCCCGTTATTTGATAACGTAAGTGAAGGAGATTGAAAGTTGTACGATTCAACATGTACGTACAGTTGGAAAATGTTAATAATCAATGCGTAACGCATGATTTTTCGTTCTTGGAATTTAATTAAACTTATTTTTAGTTCTAACAATTGTTCGAAAATTCTCTAGAGAATTTAATCTTTTTTATGTAATAAACTGTACATTTTTTATGCAAATGTATTTTAATAAGGATAATAATGGTAATAATAATAATAATAATAATAATAATAATTATTATTATTATTGAAAACTTTGCTTTGTCAATCAAAATGTTTGATTATTAGTATGTATTTTCTATTAAAAAAGGAAAGAAAAAACTAACGGAAATTCTTTTAGACTAATAAATGTTGAAGAAATACAAAAGAAAAATCCATACCACTATCTACTGACAATAATCATCGTTTTATATATTCAGAGATAAGTATTAAAAAAAGTATTATTGAAAAGATGTAATGTTACACTTTTTGGCAATCCTTATTTCAGATTCATTCACGATTGTTTTCGAAAATGTATTTATGTATATTTATAAAAGAAAAAATCTATAATTTTTAAAATTTTTCATTTCAAAATAAACACTTGATTGAGGCATTCTTCATTAAAATACACTCACTGTTAAATATTGAACTGCCATTTCCCCAAAATCTAAACCATATAGAAATTTTGGTCATATTTTAGTTTAGAGCATATTATACTATCTTCACTTTAATATACAATGTAAATAAATGCATTAAATAATTTCTAAAACCAAGATCAAAATTTAAATTTAAAATTTTTAAAGGGCGTAATTTAATTAAAAAAAAAAAAAAAAATCTCAGATTAACTTTATACTGTTCTCTTGAATTCCTACAAAAAAAAAATCAAGAGGATAAATTTCTCTTTTTGGACAGAGTTCTGCTCTTCTAGTTGGTGGACGAGAAGTACCGGGTTCGATCTCAGATCGCATTCGTCGACCTAACTGTTTGGAGTTTTCAGTCTTATTTCCGAAACCCGCGTAAATACAGGCTAGGACCTTTTAGAAAGAATTTTACGAAGGACTCTCTAACCAGGCCTAGGATTCTCGTATTGTCATTTAGTGATAATCCTAACACAAAAACCCTGTTTTGGACATTTTCCAGACAGTTTTTTTATGGGGAGTATATTTTAGTGGTGAGCGGAATGTTTAAATTAATCCATGAAAAACAATACACAAGCATATATCAGGGGTTATTGTGCATGGATTTTTTAACATTCCTATTTAGAAAATTAATTTTTTATATTATTTTTTCTGTTACTATGTTACAGTCAAATTACTGTACCGTAACATCTAACTTTTCTGATTTTTAAACCCCACTTAAAAAAAATATATTTATCTTAATTTTATTCACTTTTTCTGTATATAATGCATAGGATAAATAAATATTTTTCACACCAGAAGTTTTAATTAGCAAAAGATAGTATATTTGAACTGAAGAGAAAAGAAAAAAAAATAAATAAATAGAAAAATTTCTGTCTATCTATCTATATATATGTACAATTTCCTCTATTATAAGCATTGTTTTAAAACTAAATCCAATCATTTAAAAAAAAATAAGAAACAATTTTTCAGAAATTTTTACTTGTTTTAACCGATTTTTAAACTTTTGTTCTTTCTGTGTTTGATAGATAGCAGAGGTATTCCGAAATTTAAAAATTACTATTTCAGAGGTGGCGATATGCTGAAGTCACCATATATTCCTTAATAAGTGCAAGTGCATCTGGCTGCTTTGATTATGCACTCGTGCCTACTTTTTTGATCGGAGGAAGGACATTGTTGTATTTTTGGAATGAAATGAATATTGCGAGTTTTAACCATTTTATAGTATCTACGTACTCAGATAATTATTTAATAAATAAATTATTATTTGAATTTAAAGAAGTTAACAAACAGAAGTTTCAAACTTAAAATTTCTCGAAAATTAAAAATGCTGTTTTTTCTTTTTACACACTTATGATGCTATTATTATTTAGGTGTCTAGCCCATAGCTGTCAAAATTTCTAAATTTTGACCCAAGAACTCTAGCGTGTTCGTATCTGCTTCTATCACATTTCAATTAAGACAAATTGATTACTTTTTTTTTTTTTTTTTTTTTTTTTTTTCTTAAAGTAGATTTATTATTAAGCAGATTTATTAAGGTATGCAATTCAGAAAATTTTTAGATTTCCAGTTTTCGATGAAGTTACACGCTTTGAGATATGCCGAACTCAGTTCGACCAGCTTCATCTGAACTCCTGTATTGCATAAACTCACCAAACCAAGCATGGTGTATGAGATGGATATTGTGTAAAACTGTGCTGTTTTATTTTGGATGCATGTCGAAAATTAGTTATGTTTGTGAGAAGGGAATTATTTTGCTTTGCAATGCGAAAAGTGGTCAAGTTTCGACCAATGGGCGATACTAGTTCATATTTAATCACTGGCTATCCAATATGATAGCCATGGTGTTTCAAAAGTTCAGGTCTTGGCTGTGGAAGAATTTACACTAACTTTCATGGGGTGCTTTGCTATCATTTTTGGAACCCAAGATGAGAATCCATCTCCCGATGTGTTGCAAAATGTGTCAGATTGAAAAACACTGTTTTTATATATAATTTTATGTTGAAAAAAAAAAAAAATACAAATTACACAAAAAAAATTTTGGTCCCGTGGTGAATATTTGCAATATTTGCTTGGCAGTCAAAGTATTAAAAAATAAATTTCGGAAATGATTCTACTTTCTTGCTACACCGTTGCTTCAATGCTGCGAAAACAACAGTGTTCTAGATCCACTTGTCGATTACGCGGGAGCAGTCCTAGTTTTCTTATTATATTCTATTTGAAAAAGTTTGACACGGAAGCACATGCAGGGTGAGTGTCTACCAGTACAATTTTTCCCTTACTCTTCTATCGATATATTTATATAGTAAAATTATGTTGTATGTTTCCACGATTAATTAAAGTTTTTCACATGATTATATTGGTTGGAGACAGGGGTCGTATTCTTTGTACTTTTTTCGGGACAGTCTCAGGAACAAAGAAATTTTTAATTTATCCCTAACACAACTATTACGCATTAATCTCCGCCCTAGATAATCATAACGCATTACTATAAAATATGTAGATGTATCTCTGAAAAAAGTGGTGGTAATAAAAAAGGAAATTTTTTATCTTTGAGAGTGTCTAGAAAAAAGGGAGGAGAGTACGTACGACCCCTGGGAGAGTCAGGAAAAAGAGGCGGGTCAGCGGACACCCTGACGTGTGACTGAGTCTTACATCTTCTTCTGCAGAAGGATGGTTGCTAATGATAGAGTTCCCACTTGTCAGTATTTTGAGTGCAGGAAATTTCGAAAAGAATTCTCTTAAAATAATTTCTTAAGATTAACCTTAATTAATCGTGAAAAAATATTATATATATACAATATTAAAAATTCCACGTGTCCAGAAAAGTGACGGGTGGGAGGCCAATAATGGGGTGGGAAGTCTTGAATTTCAATTCAGAGCGAAATAGAAGATAAAGAAAAAAAAAAGAAAGAAAGAAAGAGAGAGAGAGGAAGAAAAAGAGAAAGTAAGAGATCACATAAACATGAGGAATACTACAGCTTATCATAAAATGAAGCAGAAAATTATAAAAACTAGAAAGGTTAATGCAAACGTTACACAACTCACAAAAAGCTCAGGGATAGCAAATATATATATATATATATATATTATATGTGTTTTCTTTTTCAGTGGAATCACACAAACCGTCCCTAACGCAGCTAGAACTGACAAAGTCAGCCTGTTTCTTTTCTTATCAACAACTCTTCACTAGTGTCATTCATTCTTCTTTTAGTTAAACTAAATACAGTAATAATAAATTTGTGATAATTAGTGAAACACTACTACGAAATAAATACATACATAAATAAACAGGTTTAAATGCATTTGGATATGTTAGCGTGATGATACACTAAATTTTATATTGTGAATAGATTAACATATTTTATAAATATAATTATAGAAACGAAAACAACCGCTTTCTTTTCCTCTTATTATATATTTATTTATTTCCCACTTTAAAGTTTTATTCTTTTCCTTGCTCTTATTCGTTGTCTTATTCTTTCGAAATAATACTTAATTCTATATTTTAAAATATTATATATGGAACTAATACATTTTATGGATTTGTTACAGGAAGTCGGCGTGGTCTTTTTTAAAACAGCACCTTTTTCAACAGAAAACATTATAAATCATTTTCAGAGTTATATTCGATTAAGTAATTCGGAGATTGTTTTATAAAAACGTAGGTAAACATAAAAATGACTGCACTGAAGCTTTTTAATATTTTATAATTTATTATTATTATTATTTTTTTTTTATGAGTATTTCTTTAAAAATTCTGTTTCTCTCTCTCTCTCTCTCTCTCTCTGTCTATATATATATATATTATAAAAGGAATATCTTTTAAAAAGTTTAAAAATTCTTCTTAAAGAAAATAAAGAAATAAAGTATTAAAAAGAAAGAAAGTAAAAGAAATATATCTTAACACCAGAAAAATAATATATTTATATAAAATTGCTTTTTCGCTGCATGCGATGGTTTGATAATAAATATCAGGGGGGTGCCATTTCATAGATGCGCGAATTTTTAGCTATTTGAGATTTCTCGCGCACTACGTCATAAAGCGGATCGATCAAGTCTTGTTTACATTTGAAATAACTGTGTTTAAATTGCTTTTTTTATTATTTATTTATTTATTTATTCTTTTAATCGAATTTGTTTAAATGTACCGTGTGATAATCTTAATCTACGTCTTTTGTTGCTTCTTTGACATGCTCCGCATTAGAGCACATATATTTTTTAAAGAATACATTATTGAAAGTGATAGAACATTGCTGAAAAACTGTGATGTATAATAGCAATACATAGATTGCTCATAAAATCAAATCATGTAAGTAATATCATCGTGTATATTACATCATACATTTTCCAGATCAGAAGTAATAAATCAAAGGGATATTAAATTAGCAATAATCATGTATTAAGTATGTTTGTTAAATGTTTATGCTACTTCCCTTCGATTTTCAAGTATACTCTTTTGAAAGCAGGCAGTAGCCAATGCCTGTTGTCTGCTGTTTAAAGTGACCTTTTTTTAAAATTCAAATAGGAACATAATTAATATTTTGTTAAAATTTATTATCTTTATAAAACATGAAACAAATTGTGGTATCTCATTAAGTTATGTAGTGGATAAAAATGAGTACACACAAAAATATTTCTGCAGTTTAAAATTAAAATGAAATAAACTTGTGTGTAAAAAAAAAAAAATCTTAGTACTTTTTTTTATTTTAATTTTTTCTTTCTTTAATCCTCTGTATAAAGTATCTGGATAATTGAAAATTTTATGAAATTGTTTTTATGTAGTAACACATTTCAATGTAACTTTTGTAATAACATGTTAAAAGTGTCAGTAGTAGCACATGTTTTCCAATGAAAATAGTTTTAAAAATACCAACAAGCCAACATGAGCAAAATGTTTTGAAACTATTTCTGTCATACCCCATATTTAAACAATGAATATAATTTTTCTTTTGTAAAAAAATGTTGATCATTGCTTAAACATTTTGGAGTATTATATATATATATATATTAAAAAAATAAATAAATAAACACCACAGAACTGAGGTTTAAAAGTAATAAGTACAAAACTTTGAATAAACACCATAAAATGCAAGAGTTCACAATAATTGTTTCAGGTGAAAAGAAAACATGACCCTTCGGCAGCACTCTTGCCTACTTTATTCGCCTTGATGAAGTGTTGTGTTTTCTTTTAACCTGAAACAAATGTTGCAAGTTCTTGCATTTTATGGTGTTTATTCAAAGTTTCGTATTTATTAATTTGGAGTATATTTACTGACAGGGTTTAACCTGGCAAAAAAATTACTTTAGCATTTTAGCGAAAATAGGCAAGCACTATTTTAGCTTTTTCGAAAGTTAATTAATTCTTTGGATACCAGTGATTTCTTTTACTTACAAGGAACATCATCCAACTGTCTGTCTCGGATTTCAATGAGAGAGAGGCGTTTCTTTTCTAGAGGCGTTTCTTTCATATTTGATATGCTATCAAATTTTACTCAAAAATATGCGAAAAATTTGTATTTATACAGCAAGTGAATACTCAAATGAATAATTCAGTTGAAATAATTTTCAGTACTACTATAAATTTTCATTTGTAGCTTAAACATGAAAGCGCAAAATCATTTTGCTTTGTTTTTAAACTGTGCTATCATAATGTTAGACCCACCACCACGTATCATTTTTTTTTTTTTTTTTTTTTTTTCTGGATTGTGTTTTATCAACTGCCCTTCCCTCCTTTTCGGTGCAAGAATGAAAAAAGTGATCATGAGTCCATTCTCATATCAGACTTTTTTGTATATTCATATTACTTTCCGCTACAGTACAGATTTTCATGCAAGACAAGTTAGCTGTATCCGAAGATCTTTTTTTTTTCATGTACATTAAGCATATTACTGATTACATAAATACATATGATACATACATGCATATTATTGATTGCTGCAGTAAAAAATTTCATACATTTCTTCTTTCATGCAAAGTGAAGTATAATCATCTCTCAAAAATCCACAATTCTCTGAAGTCCACATATCAATTGCAATGTAAACAAACACTGTCACAACTGATTTGTTGATTAGTGGATTGCGAAAATTTAGCTGTATTAGAAGATAAATCAATTATTAATTTGTGCTGATCAATTACCAATCACTCAGCATGTTACATGGGACGAAATAATAATTGTAATATAATTAAAATACACTTGGAGTTCAACAACCAAAAATTCAGTAAGTGATTTTAGTACCCTTCTAATTTCTGTTATTAAGGAACCTATTTTATTTGTAAACTGATACTAATAATTGTTTTGAAATATATTGTTATGCTGAAACTTTTTTTAAATGGGGAAATAATAAATTTAATATGAGTTTAAAGTCTGACATAAATATTAATTTCTCCTTTTTCCAATATTTAGTTTACTTTTAATATTAAAATTCATAATATTGAAGTATTTAAAAGGTAAACAAACATATCATAATATTACAGATAACTGAATATATTATGTATTTCTTTTTAAATTGAAAATTATAAAGTGTTTTATTTTGAACAAACTATTTTAAAGAATGTATTTTTATTTCATTTTTACTCATAAAATTAAAATCCACAATTTTACTGAAATATCTGAAATGTAAACAAACAAATCACACTAGTACAGCAAAATTTATATATTTTAGATTTTTTTAAACAAATACGTGCGCTTTCTTTTGAGCGAAACATTTAAATAACTGCATTTTTATTTCATTTTGATGTAATTTAAATTCATTGTCTTACTGAAGTAATTCATGACAATATTGAAGTATTTAAAAGGTAAACAAATATATCAATATTACAAATAACTTCATATATTGTGTATTTCTTTTTAAATTGAAAAATATAAGTGTTTTATTTTGAACAAATATTTTAAAAAATGTACTTATATTTTATTTTTACTCATAAAATTAAAATTCATAATTTTACTGAAATATCTGAAATGTAAACAAACATATCGCGATCATATAGTAAAATGTATATATTTTACATTCTTTTAAAAAAATATATGTGCTTTCTTTTGAGCACAACAATTAAATAACTGCATTTTTATTTCATTTCATTTTAATATAATTGAAATTCATCGTTTTATTTAAGTAATATATAAATGTAACGTTTTATATAAATGTAAACAAATGCATAGCAATGTTGCCGAAAACGCGAAAGCTTTATAATTTTTTATGAACTTATACGTATTTAAAATAAATATTTTAACGAATGTACTTTTATTTCATGTAATACCACACATGATTTCCGTTTTTGGGTAATATTTATATCAGATTATAAGATATATTTTTTAGTAAGTAATAGCTAGCTCTGGGCTAGTAACAGCTGTATATTTGCATCGTAGTTTGTTTCTGTATTCCGCCTTGTGACGTTTCACTTCTGCTTGCTTCTGATTGGCTACTCTTCAAATGGCCCAACCTTATAATAGAAGAACCTTGATAAATATCTATTTATTAAAACTTTTCAAGTTCATTGTCTTTCGAGGCAGTATTAAATTTAAATAGGCTATTGGACAACAAACCGAGATCTTCTTTGACGTAAAATGTTCTCTCTTAGAGTCGGCACATGTTTAATTGTCTACCACTTTCAGCGATTTTTGTAACGCAAGCTCCTAATCATTATTTTTTGCCAGTGTTTAATTTTGTCACTTTAAAGTTTTATACTTTTTTCTTACTCTTACTCGTAATCTTATTATTTTCATCTATATTCAACAGAAAAAAGTATTGATTTAATAAAAATTCTCAACTTCAGGTTATTAATGTATTTAAAAGTATGGAGAGGTCTAGAACGATTTTACCAAATGTAGAAAATGTCTGTCTGTGTGTGCGACAAAATTTTGTGTCCACTGTATCTCAGGAACCACTGTACAGAATTTCATACAAATTGGAATGTAGTTGCATCTTGTTATGAATTAATACGTGTGAAAATCGTCCAAATTGTGGCGATGCCATTCTACTTTTTTTAAGTTTTTAAAATATAATGTACTAAATTACTAAAACATAATGTATTCCAATTAACTGAAATCGATTACTTATTTTTTTTTAATGCATTTATTACTGTATTTTCTGCAATGTATAAGAAGAAAGTATAAGATTTGGAAAAACTTTTGATTTCCAGTTTTCGATTAATTTAGATGTTTTGAGATATCATTGCATTCAAATTAAGATAAATTGACTTTTTTTTTTTCTCTAGTTTTAAGTAGATTTATTATTAGTGGATTTATCAAAGTATGCAATTCAGAAAAATTTTTAGATTTCCAGTTTTCAATGAAATTACACGTTTTGAAGTTTGCTGAAATCAATTCGACTGGCTTCATCTCAACTTCTGTATTGCATAAACCCACAAACCAAATATGGTTTATGAGATGGATATTATGTAAATCTATGATGTTTTAATTTGGGTGCATATCGACCGACAACTGTCGCTGTTGCGCTGCAACTTAATTCTGTTTATGAGAAGGTAATTATTTTGCTAACCTTTGCAAATGTGATTGGGTCTTGACCACTGGGTAATACTAATTCATATCAAATCACTTGATTCTTATTCTTAGCAAACGATGCGGTAAAAGCTACTGATGTATATATACACATAATCATAACCTCCTTACAGGGTTGCCAAATTTGGCCTTTTTTTTATTCAATAGTCACCAATAATTTTTATTTGTAACATTTGACTAATCATTTCGAAGATTGATAGTGTATTGTGTATATAAAATGCCACTTCTCAAAATGATAGGTGACTATTGAATAAAAAAAAAAAAAGGCAAAATTTGGCAACCCTGCCTCCTTAACTAGATGCCTTCCGCGTGGCGAAGAAACTTGGCAACAGTTTAAGTGGTAGACAGTGCAACCACGTACACATTCCCGATTTTTTAATTCAAATAACACCAATAATTTTAAGAAATGACATACAATATATATAATCGGCGTTTTTCCGATTCTATTCGCCTTTTCTGTATATCATATCCCACTTTAAAAAACTTATGGTGGCTATTGAATAAAAAAGTCGCGCCATCTGTATCAGGTGGCTCTGCCTACCGCCACGTTCATAGCCACGCGGAAGGCTTCTAGTTTAGGAGGCTATAACTTAATATACTAACGATACTTAAGAGATTAAATTACAATATGCAAAATCCTGTTGTTAGGATGTGAAGTTTTAGACAATCGCCTAAAAGCTGCTTTTGGTTTCTTTCTTTCTTTTTTTTTTCTTGATGAGAGAGAGGCTGGGGATAGGGAGTGAACACATTGAATGTGGATGTGGGTATATTTCATTTTATGTGTGTAGTGGGCATAGCTGGCAATGGCAACATCCTAATTAATATTCCATAGCATTGTCAGAACTCGCCCCTTTTTTTTTTTTTTTTTTTTTTTTCACACCAGATTTAGAGTATTTTTCCTTAATGGTAATTAAATTTTGGGAGAATTACTCTAAAAATAAAGAGTATGGGATAAGGTGCGGGTACCAACAATACTACGAAATGTTAGTAGGTGATTAATTCATTGGGAAAGCCAAAAGATGTACTCTTCAATGCAGGAAAATGCCCTAATAAAAATATCATAAAGCAGGCGGGGCTCGTTTGTCAAATATATCACTATATATATATATATTAACTACTAAATTTCGTAAATGGTTCTACATTTTTGCTACACCGTTACTTCATTGCTGCCAAAACAACAGTGTTCTACATCTACCTGTAGATTACTCGGGTACAGTCCTATTTTTCTTATTATTCGATTGGAAAAACTGTCACGGCAGCACTTGCAGGGTTAGTATCTACCGACACAATTTCTTCCCTTACTCTTCTATCACTCTATTTATATAGTAAAATTATGTAGTATATTTCCACGATTAATTAAAGGAAAATTTTTTACATGATTATGTTGGTGGAAAATCAGGGATCGTACACTCCGTCCATTTCTCAGGACACTCTCCGGAATAAATTTTTTTTTAATATATTTCTACCACTACTCTTATGCATTAATCTCCGCAATGTATAGTCATAGCGCATTACTAAAATGTGTACATAGATGTATTTCCGCATAAAATTAGTGGTGGCAAAAAAAGCTGAAATTTTTTTATCTTTGAAAGTGTCCTGAGAAAATGGTGTGGAGAGTACAACCCCTGGGAGAGTCAGTGGACACCTTGACTTGTGACTTGTTCACACATCTTTTTATGCAGAAGGATGGTTGCTAATAGCAGAGAGCCCGCTTGTCAGTTTTTGAGCACTAGGAAATTTCGAAAAGAGTTCTGTTAAAGGAATTTCTAAATATTGACCATTAATCGTGAAAAAAAAAAAACTATTAAAAATTTCTCGTGCACAAAAAAGTGATAGGTGGGACGTCTTGAATTTAAATTCACTGTCAATTAGAAGGGGGAATAAAAGAGAGAGAAAGAAAGAAAGAGGTTACAGAAACATGAGGAATAATACAGCTTATCAAAAAAATGAAACAGAAAATCATAAGAGCGAGAAATTTTAAGGTCAGCATTACACAGCTTACAAAAAGCTCAGCGATAGCAAAAAGAAAAAATATTTTTTTTTTCTATGTGTGTTTCGCTTTTCAGTGGAATCACACAAACAATCCCTAACGCAGCTGGAACTGACATTGTCAGCCCGTTTCTTTTTTTATTAATAACTCTTCACAAGTGTCATTCTTTTTTTAGTTAAACTATTGGGTTGTTCGATAAATAATGTTGTTTGTTTAAAACCTTCGCTTCTAAAAACCAAGGCTTCTCCAGACGAGAAATTTTTCAACTTACCGAAAGATAGCAAAAGGTTATCCAACAAAATATATCATTGATTAAGGTTTGTTGTTAATATAAATAAATTCACTTTGAAAAACATGAAAAAAAAAAAAAAAAAAAAGAACGACAGTATTTATCGAACAACCCAATAAGTATGGTAATAATAAATTTGTGATGATAAATGAAACATTACTATGAAATAAATACACACATAAATAAACAGGATTAAATGCATATGGATATGTTGGCGTAATGAAATACTAAATCTTGATTTTGTGAATATATCGGCATATTTTAATAAATATAATTACAGAAATGAAAGCAACCGCTTTCTTTTTATTTTTTTCTTTTATTTCTGTTCCGCTTTAAAGTTTTATTCTTTTCCTTGCACGTATTGGTTGTCTTATTCTTTCCAAATAATACTTAATTCTATATTTTGAAACATTATATGTGGAACTAATACAATATATGCATTTGTTACAGGTGGTCGTCGTGGTCTTTTTTTAAAACACCTTTTTCAACAGAAAAAATTAGAAATCATTTTCAGAGTAATGTTCGATTGAATATTTCGGAGATTGTTTTATGAAAACATTGGTAAACAAAAAGTAACTGTGCTGAGCCTTTTTATTATTTTATAATTTAATATAGTAGTGTCATGTTTTTTTTTTTTTTCTTTTCTTTTCTTTTAAATTAAAATGAATATTCCGTCAAAAACTTTATTAAAAATTCTTCTTAAAATAAATCAAGAAAGAAAGAGATAAAGAAAAGAAAGATAATATATTTATAAAAAATTGCTTTTTCGCTGCTTGCGGTGGCATGGAATTTTTTTTTTAAGTTGAAAACTTTTCATGTACGTTGTCTTTCAAGACAGTATTAAAATTAACTCTGGTATTGGAAAACAAACCGAGATCTTTCTCGGCGTAAAATGTGCTCGCTTACGTTTGGCAGCTGTTTAATTTTCTACCACATTTAATTATCTTTAGAATGCCAGCTCCTATTATTTATTTTTAGCCGGTGTTTAATTTGTCACTTTTAAGTTTTATACTTTTTTCTTACTCTCAGAGCCTGATTAAGGGGGAAGCACACATTATCTCCACTGTCACCGGAATATTTTTACAATTATTTTTTACTTCTTGTCATAGAAATTCGACGCTTTGACGAGGAAATATTTTTTATAAAAAATGACGGTGTAAAACAATCCAATTTACTCACCGTTATTATACACCAGAATTCTTTTAAAATAATTTTTAATGAGAATTTTCTGTTTATTATAGCAGAAAAGTATTTGTTAAAAAATAACGGTGTAAGTATAAATAAAGTGTGCTTCCCCCTTAATCAGGCTTTGCTTACTCTTATTTGTAATCTTATTACTTTCTTCTATATCCAACAGAAAAAAATGTATTCATTTTATAAAAATTCTCAACCTCAGTTTTTTAAAAGGATTTAAACGTTTCGAGAGGTCAAGAAAGATTTGACCATTTTTATAAAATGGCTGTCTGTGTGTACGAAATAATTTTGTGTCAACTGTGTCTCAGGAACCACAGTGCAGAATTTCATACAAATTGGAATGTAGTTGCTTAATACCTGTTAAAATCGTCCAAAAAGGGGCAATGCCATCCTGCTTTTTCTAAGATTTTAAAACATGATGTACTAAATTACTGAAACATAATGTATTAAAATTAATTGGAATCGACTACTTATTATTTTAAAATGGATTTATTACTATGTCTTCTGCATATATAAGAACGTAAAAGATTTGGAAAAACTTTTGATTTCCGGTTTATGATGAATTTACACGTTTTGAGATTTGCTTGCATTTCAATTAACTGAAATTGACTACTTATCTTTAAAACAGTGAATTTCTTACTAACTTCTGCTTATATAAGAAAAAAGTAGAAGATACGTAAAAAATTTCGATTTCCGGTTTTCGATGAATTTTCACATTTTGTGATATCCTTGCATTTAAATTAAGAGAAATTTACTATTTCTTTTTTCTTTCTTTTCTTTTTTTTTTTTTTTTCTTTTCTTTTTTTTAATATGATTTATTATTAAGTAGATTTATTAAAGTATTTAATTCAGAAAAATTCTTAGATTTCCGGGTACACGTTTTGAGATATGCGGAACTCAATTCGACCGGCTTCATCTCAACTTATGTATTGCATAAACTCACCAAACCAAACATGGTGTATGAGATGGATATTATGTAAAACTATATTGTTTTGATGTGGGTGCATGTCGTCCGACAAGTGTCTGCTGTGCGGCAACGTAATTCCGATTATGTGAAGGCAATTATTTTGCTTTGCATTGCAAAAAGTGATCGAGTTTCGGCGACTGGGCGACACTAGTTCATAGTAAATTACTTGATTCATATCCTTAGCAAACAATCCGATAAGGGCTACTGATGTATATATACATTTAATATACGGACGACAGTTCAAAGATTAAGGTAGAATACGAGAAATTCTGTTGTAAGGTAATGTGGAGTTTTAGAAAACGTATCGTACTCTCCGCCCTTTTTTCAGAAGACATTCAGTAATGAAAAAAAATAATAATAATTCATTCCTTCCACTACTTTTTTACCGCCCTGTATAATCATAGCCAATACTATAAACATATGTAGATGTCTCTGGCTTAATTTTTAAACTTATTAGTTATAACTTTCCTCCCGCCCTTATTAAGTTAATTCATAGTTACCTACTTGGCAGGAACTTCCACGTGAAGGTGAAAGACACTCTTTCACGGAACTTTTTTGCCCATTTCGGCGTTCCTCAAGGCTCCAAAATTAGTCCTAAACTATTTAATCTTTATATTAACGATATTCCTCGCTACCCTCATACCTCATTGGCTATTTTTGCAGACGATACCTGTATTTTCGCTTCAAGCGTCAACAGGCGTTATGCTATTTTGGCAATTTCCCGTCACCTGAAAATTTTGGTTCACTGGTTTTATAAATGGCATTTAACACTACCAAAACTGAAGCTATTCTTTTTTTACGTGGAAGAAATGCTATGACAACTGATAAACGTATTAAATTCCAAATTAGCCTCGGCGCCACGCCCCTACCATGGTCGAACCACTGTAAATACCTTGGTGTTATTCTAGACCAATCTCTCACTTTTCAACAACACATTCTAACCACGCGTAATAAATTCCGTGCAGCTAAAAGTAAATTACTTCCCCTCTTAGCTCGGAATAGTAAATTAAACTTTAATAACAAATTGCTCTTGTACACTTCCTACTTACGACCCATTCTCACTTATGCATGTATGGTATGGTCATATGCTGCCAAATCGCATATCAAGTTACTCATTAGCGCTCAAAATTCAACTATTCGGCAAATTCTTGATATGCCTTGGTACGATAGAAATTTTCACATTTATAAAGAAATTGAAATTCCTGGACCTAATGACTTTATTCAATATTTAAATATACAATTCCATTTGGCTCTTGAACCATTAGATAACTCAGCTTTGAACACACTTGCAACATATGACCATAAAGATCCTCTAAATAGACACACACCCAAAGCGGGCCTCAGTCTAAACTCCCACCTTTAACCTTTTTTATGTTAGCTCTTCTATCTTTTCACTTTTCTTTCGCCTTCGGGCATCGACTTCTCTTCGGAGATTATATCCTGTCCTCGTCCTTGCGTTGTCCTGTATTGTGTCTAAATTTTGTCCTTGTGTTTAAAAAAAAAAATAAATAAATAAATAAAATAAATAAATTAAAAAGAAAAAAAATTGTATTTTAAAATACCAAAATATATATATATATATATATATATATATATATATATATATATATATATATATATATATATATATATATATATATATATATATAAAATTTGCTCTTTGAAAAATAAAAAATATTCTTACTATCCCTAAACTTTCTCCTAGTTGTGTAATGCTATACTTAACCTTACTACTCATTTTTATTATTGTGTATTTCCTCTTTCCATAGCTCTAAAATTAATTTGGTACTGTTTTTTATTTTTGGTATGTATTCCCCCCCCCCTCTCTCCATTGCAGTAAAATTGATTTTCGGGACTCTCAATCCATTAAGCTGAACCTTTAGGTAATGGAGGATGCGTGACGCTGTCACAGGTGCCTACCATCCATTCAATCCTAAATTCCTAACTAGATGTATTTCTGCATAAATTTAGTTGGTAATTAAACGCGAAAGTTTTTATCTTTGAGACTATCCTGAAAAAAGGGAGGAGTGTCAAGAAAAAAAGGCGGGTCAGTGGACATCCTGACTTCTAACTGAGCCACGCATCTTCTTCTGCAGAAGGATGTTAGCTGATGGTAGAGTTCCGACTTGTCAGTTTTTTGAGCACTGGAAATTTCGAAAAGAATTCTCTTAAAAGAATTTATAAGATTGAACTTAAAAAGGCGTGTAAAAAATAAATAAATAATTAAATAAAATCTATTAAAAATTACCCGTGTAGAGCAAAGTGACGGGTTAGAACCCCATTATTTAAATTCACTGCTAAATATAAGTTAATGGGGAAAAGAGAGAGAGAGAGAGGGAGAAAGAACGAGATCACAGAAACATGGGGAATAATACACCTTATCATAAAATGCAGCAGAAAATCATAATAGCTAAAAAGTTTAGGGTCAGCGTTACACAACTCACAAAAAGCTGAGGGATTAATATATATATATATATAACTATTCATGTGTATTTAGTATTTCAGTGGAATCACACAAACCGTCCCTAACACAGCTCGAACTGACAATGTCAGCCTGTTTCTTTTCTTATTATTAACTCTGCCAAAGTGTAATTTTTCTTTTAGTTAAACTAAATATGGTAAAAATAAATTTGTAATAATAAATGACACATTAGTAAGAAATAAATACATACATAAATAAACAGAGTTAAATACATTTGGATAGGTTGAAGTAATGAAATACTAAATCTTGATTTTGTGAATAGATTGGTATATTTTAATAAATATAATTATAGAAATGAAAACAACTGTTTTCTTTCCCTCTTATTATTTATTTGTTTTCTTTCTTTCCTACTTTAAAGTTTTATTCTTTTCCATGCTCTTATTCGTTGTCTTATTCTTTTCAAATAATACTTAATTCTGTCTTTTAAAATATTATATATGGAACTAATACATTATATGCATTTGTTACAGCAGGTCGGCGTGGTCTCTTTTAATACAGCACCTTTTTCAACAGAAAAGGTTTAGAAACCATTTTCACCGTTATATTCGATTAAATAATTTGGAAATTGTTTTACAAGAACATCGGTAAACAAAAAAGTGACTGCTCTGAGGCTTTTTATTATTTTATAATTTATTATATTTTAATTTTTTTCTTTTAAATACAATACTTTAAAAATTTAAAAAATTCTTCTTAAAATATATGCAGAAAAAAAGAAAGAAAACGAATGTACAGAAAAAAAAAAATCTTAATATCGGTAAAATAATATATTTATATAAAATTGATTTTTCGCTGCATACGGTGGTTTTAACAATAAAATTAAGCAAACCTCAAAACTTTTCCACAGCTTCAAATATTTTAATTTATATCGGAGCGCTTTTTGCCCTGCCTTTAATTCGCTTAATTCGCACTTCTTAAAAAAAAAAAAAAAGTTCTGCAATATGTAACTTCGACAAAATAAGAAAAAGTTACTTTTAGAAAAAAAGTGGTACGAAATAAAGGCGGGGTTAAAAATACTCCGGAATAAATTAAAATATTGGCAGCTATGCTTTTCAAGTACGCTGTCTTTCCAGACACTATCAAAATTAAATCTGAAAGTGGAAAGCAAATCGAGATTTTCGGCATAAAATGTTCTCGCTTACTATCGGCAGCTGCTTATTTTTCTACCACATTTAGCTATTTTTTTAATGCAAGCTCCTAATCATTATTTTTAGCCAGTGATTTCGAAAACATTGACACGGAAGCATTTGCACGGTGAGTGTCTACAGAAGCAATTTCTTTCCTTACACTTCCATCACTATATTTATATAGTAAAATTCTGTAGTATGTTTCCACGATTAATTAACGGGAAGTTTTTTGCATAATTTATGTTGGTGGGAGAACAGAGGTCTCCGTCTTCTTTCAGAGGAATATATATATATATATATATTTAATTTATTCGTACCACTACTTTTATGCATTAATCTCCGCGCTGTATAATCATAGCACATTGCTATAAAAATATATAGATATATTTTTGCATAATATTAGTGGTGGTAAAAAAGGCAGGTATATTTTATCTTTCAGAGTGTCCTAAAAAAGGTGGAGAGTATGACCCCTGGGAGAGTCTGGAGAAAATGCGGGTTCGTAGACACCTTGACTTGTGACTGAGTCACACATCTTCTTATGCAGAAGGATGGTTGCTAATGGCAGATTTTCCGCTTGTCTGTTTTTTCAGCACTGGAAATTTCAAAAAGAGTTCTCTTAAAGGAATTTCTTTAGACTGACCTTAATTAATCGTTAAAAAATATAAAGAAAAAAAATACAATTAAATTTCCCGGTGCCCGGAAAAGTGGCGGGTGGAAAGTCTTAATTTAAATTCACGGCCAAATAGAAGATAAAGAAAAGAAAAAAAAAGAGAGAGAGAGAGAGAGAGAGAGAGAGAGAGAGAAGAAGAGAAAGAGATGACAGAAACATGACGAATACTTCAGCTTATCAAAAAATGAAACAGAAAATCATAATAGCCCGAAAGTCTAAAATCAACGTTACACAGCTCACAAAAAACTCAGGGATAGAAAAAAAATATATATTTTTTCTTTTCTATGTGTGTTTCGATTTCAGTGGAATCACAGAAACCGTCCCTGAGGCAGCTCGAATTGACACAATTAGCCACTTCCTTTCTCTTTTTTTTTTTTTTTTTTTTTTTTTTTATTATTAACTCTTCACAGCAGTCTTTTTTTAGGGAATTTTTTTTAATCGTAATTACATAGAAAATTACTCTAAAAATAAAGTGTGCTAAAATAGGGGCAAGTACCAGCAATATTATAGAATATTAATTAAGATGTTAGTAGCTATGGTAGTATGCGATTAATTCGTAAGGAAAGCTAAAAGACTCCTCAAAGTAGAAAAATGCCCTAGCATTAATGTCATAGAGTAGGCGGGGCTCGTTTTTCATATATATCACTATTTATTTATTTATTTATTTATTAAACTAGTAAATTTCAGAAATGACTCTACATTCTTGCTACACCGTTACTTGAATGCTGCCAAAACAGCAGTGTTCTAGATCCACTTGTCGATAACGCGGGCGCAGTCCTAGTTTCCTTATTACAGTAAAACACCGTTTATACATCTTTCAAGGGACGGACGTAAAATGATGTATAAAAGAAAAGATGTATAAACGAAATTTTAATAATAACGTTTTGATTACTGCAAATTTAATGACACTTAAACATAATTGATATGAAAATATTAATTAATAAGAATTTCTAACGATTGACCTTAATCAATTAAAAAAAAAAAAAAAAAAAAAAAAAAAGAAAAACTATTAAAAAATACACGTGTCCAGAAAAGTGTCGGGTGGGAATCCTATAATGGGGTGGGAACTCTATAATGGGCTGGGAAGCCTTGAACACTGCCAAATATAAGTTAAAGAAAAGAGAGAGAGAGAGAGGGGGGGGGAGAGAAAGAAAGAAAGAGATCGCAGACACATAAGGAATAATACATCTTATCATAAAATTAAGTAGAAAATCATAATAGCTAGAAAGTTTAAGGTCAGCGTTACACAACTCACAAAAAGCTCAGGGATTGAAAAAAAATATAAATTAAATAAAAATAAATATTATTCATGTGTATTTTCAGTGGAATCACACAAACCGTCCCTAACACATCTCGAACTGACAAAATCAGCCTGTTCCTTTTCTTATCAATATCTCTTCAAAAGTATCATTCCTCTTTTAGTTAAACTAAATATGGTAATAATAAATTTGTGATGATAAATGAAACAGTACTATGAAATAAAACAGACATAAACAAACAGGATTGAATGCATCTAAATATGTTGGCGTAATGAACTAAATCCTGATTTTGTGAATAGAAAGGCATATTTTAATAAATAAAATTATAGAAACGAAAACAACCGTTTTCTTTCCCTCTTATTATTTATTTCTTTTCTTTCTTTTCCATTTTAAATGTTATTATTTTCCTTTCTCTTATTCGTTGTTTTAATCTTTCCAGTTAATACTTAATTCTGTCTATTAAAATATTATATAGGGAACTAATATATTATATGCATTTGTTACAGGAGGTCGGCGTGATCTTTTTCATAACATCTTTTTCAACAAATAAATGTAGACATCATTTTTAGAGCTATGTTCGATAGAATAATTCAGAGATTGTTGTATAAAATCATTATTAAACAAAAAAGCAACTGCGACGAGGCATTTTATTATTTTATAATTTATTATATTTTAATTCTTTTTTTCTTTTAAAATAAAATGAGTTTTCCTGAATTCTTCTTAAAATAAATAAAGAAAGAAAACGAAAGAAAAGAAAAAAAAAATCTTAACATCAGAAAAATAATATATTTATATGAAATTGCTTTTTCGCTGCAAGCGGTGGTTTTATTAAAAACAATTAAAAAAAAATTAAAACTTTTCAAGTACGCTGTCTTCCGAGACAGTAACAAAATTAAATCTGAAAGTAGAAAATAAGCCAAGATCTTCTTTGGCGTAAAATGTTCATGCTTACCATCGGCAGCTGTTTAATTTTCTACCACATTTAGCGATTTTTGGAATGCAAGGTCCTAATCGTTATTTTTAGCCAGTGATTTCAAAAAACTTTGACGAGGAAGCACTTGCAGGGTGAGTGTTTACAGAAAAAATTTAATCCCTTACTCTTCCATCACTATATTTATATAGTAAAATTCCGTAGTATGTTTCCATGTTTAATTAGAGGAAAGGTTTTCGCATGATTTATGTTGGTGGGAGAGAAGGGGTCGTACTCTCCGGAATACTTTTTTTTTTTTTTTTTTGTACAACCACTTTTATGCATTAATCTCCGCCCTGTATAATAATAGCACATTACTATAAATGTATATAGATGTATTTCTGCTTAATATTAGTGGTGTTAAAAAAGGCAGAAATATTTTATCTTTGAAAGTTGTTCACATTCATTTTTAGCCCCGCCATCTTTTCACACCAGAAATTTATTAGATTATTTCTCTTTAATGTGTCACAGCGATTAAATAAGAAGAAAATCATTTTTCAAAATTTCCGCTATGAAAAAGAGGCGTGGCTAAAAATGATTGTAAATAAATTATTAAAGTTGGGAACGCTGGAGTGTCCTAAAAAAGGGTGGAGAGTACGGCACCCTGGGAAAGTCAGGAAAAAAAGGCGGGACAGCAGACACCTAGACTTGTGACTGAGTCACGCATCTTCTTACGCAGATGGATGGCTGCTAATGGCAGAGTTCCCGCTTGTCTGTTTTTTCAGAACTGGAAATTTCGAAAAGAGTTCTGTTAAAGGAATTTCTTAAGATTGACCTTAATTAATCGTAAAAAAAGAAATATACATTGAAAAATTTCCAGTGCCCAGAAAAGTGACTTATGAGAAACTCTGAATTTAAATTCAATGCAAAGGAATTTAAATTCATAAAGGAATAAAAAAAAAAGAGAGAGAGAGAGAGAGGATAAGCGAGAGATCACAGAAACATGAGAAATAATATAGCTTATTCAAAAATAGAACAGAAAATCATAATAGCTAGAAAGTTTAAGGTCAGCGTTACACAGCTCACAAAAAGCTCAGGGATTAAAAAAAAAAAAAAAAAAAAAAAAATTAAGTGTGTTTTTCAGTAGAACCACAGAAACCGTCTCTGACGCAGCTCGAACTGACAAAATCAGCCTGTTTCTTTTTATTTATTTTTTATTTTTTTATATAACTTTTCACAAGTGTCATTCTTCTTTTATTTAAACTAAATAGGGTAATAATAAATTTGTGATAAAAAATGAAACATTACTGTGAAATAAATACATTAATAGACAGGATTAAATGCATTTGGATATGTTGTCGTAATGAAACACTAAATCTTGATTTTGTGAATAGATTGGGATATTTTAATAAATATAATTATAGGAAGGAAAACAACTACTTTCTTTCCCTCTTATTATTTCTTTCTTTTCTTTCTTTTCCACTTTAAAATTTTATTCTTTTCCTTGCTCTTATTCGTTGTCTTATGCATTCCAAATAATTCTTCATTCTATCTTTAAAAATATTATATACGGAACTAACATATTATATGCATTTGTTTCAGGAAATCGGCATGGTCTTTTTTTTGAACAGCACCTTTTTCAAGAGAAAAAATTTAGAAATCATTTTCAGAGTTACATTCGATTGAATAATTCAGAGATTGTTTTACAAAAGCATTGGTAAACAAAAAAGTGACTGCGCTGAGGCTTTTTATTATTTTATAATTTATTATAGTACCTTTTTTTTTTTTTTTTTTTTTCCTTTTAAAATAAAATGAATATTCATTTAAAAATTCGGCTTAATGTAAACAAAAAAAAGAAAGAAAAAAAAGAAAAAAATATATATCTTAACACCAGAAAAATAATATATTCATATAAAATTGCTTTTTTGCTGCATGCTGTAGTTTTATCCACATTATAAAAAATAAAAAAATCTTATCAGGTAAGCTGTCTTTCGAGACAGTATTTAAATTAAATCTGATAGTGGAAAACGATTCGAGATCTTCTTCGGCGTTAAGAGTTCTTGCTTACATTCGGCAGCTGTTTAACTTTTTACTACATTTCTTAAATTTTTGGAATGCAAGCTCCTAATAATTATTTTAGCCAGTGTTTAATTTTGTCACTTTGAATATTTATATATTTTTTTTTTACTCTTATTCGAAATCTTACTGCTTTCTTCTATATTCAAAGGAAAAAAGTATTGATTTATAAAAATTCTCAACCACAGGTTTTTAATGAATTTACACGTTTGTAGAGTCTAGAATGATTTGACTATTTTTAGAAAATAACTGTCTATGTGTGCGACAAAATTTTGTGTCAACTGTGTCTCCAGAACCACTGTACAGAATTCCATATTAATTGTAATGTAATTACATCTTGATATAAATTTTTACCTGTGAAAATCGTCAAAAAAGTGTCGATGCCTTCCTGTTTTTTCTAAAATTTTAACACGGTTGTATAGGACGAAATTTCATATAAATGTCCATAAAAAGAATTAATTTTTGAGAATTATTATAAAATTAAAAAGAATTATATATAATAATGATAGTTAACTTGCAAAGATTATTTCAGTTTATAGTAACATCTCTTCCCCCTGGAGTTACGTCCAGGGAGGGAAAAAAGGAATGGGGTGGGGGGAAACACGCATTTTTAACACTTTTCAACAAAGTTGAAAAGTGTTAATGACTTCGGATTGTCTGTCCGTCTGTCTGTCTGCGCTCTAACTCCCGTAAATATTAATAGAATTTCTTGAAACTAAATATATGTAATTCAACTTCAGTACCGGATGCTTCCTATTGAAAATGAAATGCATAACTCAACTGGTTTGTGTACAGGGACACCCGAAAGAATTCCAAAGCATTGTGTTCTACGGGAGGTCATTCAATTACCCATATTTTAATACCTTTATTTTACACAAATATTAACTAAGTTGAAATATGTTTTTATGTTCACGATTGGATGTTCTCTATTGAAAATGAAGTAAATCCATCACTGGTTTGTATACAGGGACACCCGAAAGTATTCCAAAACACTGCGTTCTATAAAAAGTATTCCTCTAAACCAAATATTAATAACTTTACTTTGCATAAATCTTAATAAAAGTAAAATATGCTATTTATATGAAAAAAAGAATGCTTTCCGTAGAATGAAGTATGATTAGCATGATTTACTGCACCATACAAAAATATTCAGTTACATAAAAGGTCTGCTGGAATTGTATTTTTGTTTACTTTAGACAATTTTATCATTTTCGACATATTTTTAAACGCTCTCCAACAAGGTTGAAAAGTGTTAATTATTTCGGTTTTTCTGTCTTTCTGTCCGTCTGTCCATCTACCTGTCTGTCTGCCCGCACTCTAACTCCCGTGAATCATCGTGGAATTTCTTGAAAATCATATATATTGTTCTAGTTCACTGTCGGATGTTGCCTATTGAAAATGAAGTGCATGCCTCTACTGGTCTGTGCACAGGGACAGCCGAAAGAATTCCAAAGCATTGTGTTCTATGACAGGTATTTCTATGAATTATATTTTCATTTCTTTACTTTGCAAAATTTTTCATGGAACTGAAATACGTTATTCAAGTTCACAATCGGATGTTTGCTACAGAAAACAGAGTAAATACATTCACTAGTATGTGTATATTGTTATCCGAAAATATTCCAAAGCACCGTGTTGAATGAGAGGTATTTCTATAAACCAAATTTTAATAACTTTAATTTGCACAAATCTTATTGAAAGGGAGTGTATGACTTAATGTTATTCGCATGAACAAAAGAATGCTTTCTACACAATGTAGTATGATCAGCATTAGAATTACAGTGTTAAACAAAAATATTCAATTACATTGAGGACTTTTATTGGAAATTTGGTGGATTTGAATTTTCGTTTATATTAAACGATTTAACTCTCTTTAGCAATATTTTAATGTCAATATTTTTTCAATTAGTGTATTTATCTTCCCGATTGTCCATCTGTCTATCTGTCCGTCTGCTCATCCCCATCAATCACAAATATTTTTGGAATTTTTAAAAAATTATATATGTTACTCATATTAACTTTGTAACCTGTTAAAAATATGGAACCTGTTATATACATATTTAATATAGCATTAAGAGATCCTGTGCAACTGGTTTTTGTAAAGGGTCACTCAAAAAATTTCAATGCATTCCATTTTAGGAGAGGCATTTTTTGTAAATTACATTTAAAGAACTTCAACAGTAAAAGTCATAAAGAAATTGACATTTATTGTTAGTATGCTAAAACAAAACATTGTTTTAGCATACTAACAATAATTACATATAAATATCCTCATAAAACATTATGTGGAATATGATATTGTTAACGTTCAGATTTACAGGGCCATACTAAAATATTTAGATACATTAAAGGTTGCAATTAAAGACTAAGGGATACGTTTTACGGGAGATCCTTGACTCGAAGGGAAAGCTCAGCACTTATCTACATATACGAAAGACATTTTATAATTGACTAGTTTTTGCTATTATAATTAATACTTTTTAATTGTTCACAATGATGGGTAACAATTACCCCATTGTGTACATTTATACGATATTTCGCCTTGTTCTGCGATATTTAGGGGGATTTTCATCAAAAGTCGATAGGCACTAATTTATGTTAATGGGCAACTACATATAAATTTGCCTTAAATTCTATGATTTAGTTCTTGTGGTTGAACTTACGTAATATTTTTTTCACTGGCACATAGACACACACACACACATATATATATTTTTTTTAAATATCACATCTTTTTCTGAGAATCCCAATTCGTGTAAATACATCGAAATCCAGAAGTCGAAACTTTTATGACTAAAATACTTTCCTTTATTAAATACAGAAGAAATTAATAACGAATAGAATTTTATAAAATTTCGCATCTACTCTGATTCTCAGACAGGGTTGTTCGGTTTTTTCCATAGTGGAAAAATCCGTCCCGGACAAATTACCGTTTTGTCCTCTTTTGTCCACTATTAATTATTTGCGTGTACTAAATTAAAAATTATCTTTGTTCTTTCCATGTTAAAACAATTCTTTAATTATATGTGTATACGTGTAAGGCTTATGAAATACAGTCACCTGGTTGCCATTGGCGACCATTATTTTTTAACTGGTAATGTTTTCAACTTTAAAAAAAATCAACTTTTATTTTTTTATATATATTTTGGTGAAAAAATTGGTCCCAGAATCGGGTTACGATTCTATTTTCGATGCAGGCTAAATCTTGCTGTTTTGATTCTTGCTTCTCCCGCCGCTTTTTTAGACACTGTGTTGAATCAAAACACCATTAGGGCATTTACACATCTCCGTGTATGTTTCTCTTCTTGCATGTGATTTCATAAATTCACTCAAGCAGAATGACATATGGGATTTAGTTGAGGTTTTACCAGGGATGAAAATAGTAGGATGCAAATGGGCATTCAAACCAAAATATAACAGTCAGGGACATGTTGAAAAATACAAAGCCAGGCTGGTTGCAAAGGACTTTTCACAGAAATAAGGAATAGACTACGATGAGACTTTCGCCTCAGAGGCGTCTCACACAACTTTGAGAAGTTTTTTTGGCAATAAGTCTTTATAAGAATTTAAGTCTTAGACATATTGATATCAAGACTGTATTTTTACAAGGTAAATTGAGTGAAGATGTTTATATGCATCAGCCAGAAGGATCCGTGGTATCTGGGGAAGAACATAAAATGTGCAAATTAAAAAAGGCAATATACGGGCTAAAGCAGGCCGCGAGAGCATGGAATTTAAAACTGGATGAGTCATTACTTAACTTAGGTTTTAATCAGAGTCAATTCGATAAATGTCTTTATAAACGCAAACAAAACGATGTAACTACTTATGTACTTGTGTATGTCGATGATCTGTTAATAGCGGGGAATGATCAACAAATAAATGAAATTATAAACAATCTACAACAAGAATACCCGTTAACAGACTTGGGAGAAGCAAAACAATATCTTGGGGTAAATATTAATTGTCCTAATGAAAATACAATGACTCTTGATCAGTGGCGGCTCGTGAATGACGTTTTGGGGGTGCTGCATCGAAGCGTCTAGAAAAAGTACATGGAATGGAATCTTTATTCGTCTTATTGGCTGACTCTTTTATTTTGAGAATCAACGTAATACATCAACACTTCAATAGCCAATCAGAAGAAAAAGCTTTCCATACTATTAAAGTGTTTTTAGTCAGTAGCTTGCAGCCCACCCAATACGTCATTCACCAGCCGCAACAGCGCTTGATCAAACACACAAAATACAAGAACTTATGGTCAAATACGGTTTAGAAAATTTAAAACCTACAGACACTCCTATGGAGACAGGTTACATAAAATTAAAGGACGAAAAAAACCTTTTACCAGAAAATACACAATATAGACAGGCTTTTGGCGCATTGTTATATATTTAAACCGTGTCACATCCGGATATTAGCGCCGCGGTAAATATTTTGAGTAGAAGAAATGAGCGTCCAAGAGCAAAAGATTGGGAAGCGCTAAAAGTCTAATTAGATATTTAAATGTACAATTAATCTTAAATTGACATATAATAATATTGAAGAACCTGTCTTGAGGGTATATGCAGATTCCGATAGGAGAAACGATCCCAGTCATCGTAAGTCAACAACAGGAAATTTATTCTGTATAGGAATAAATACTATATATTGGTCCAGTAAAAAGCAAAAATCTGTATCGATGTCGTCAGCAGAAGCGGAATATATTTCTGCAGCAAGTGCCGCACAGAAAGTTAAATGGCTTATAAACCTTTTTGAAGAACTTGACTTGCAGCAAAATTGTCCTATTACAGTTTATGAAGACAATCTTTCTTGCATCAAACTGGCTGAAAATGACAAGTTTGGACATAAAACAAAACATATAGAGTTAAGGTACCATCTGATTCGAGGCTTTGTTGAACAGCGCATAATAAAGATTGAATATGTACGTACGGAAAATATGATCGCCGACATACTCACCAAGCTTCTGCCGAGACATTCCTTTCGAAAATTGCGAATTTCTTTGTTGAACTGTGATTAAATGTCATCGAATTTACGCAGGGGTGTTGGTGAGAAATAAACTCAAACGACATTCTTTCAATTATTACAAAAAGTTTCTTTTTTATATTATTCCAAAAACATTTCATTTGACTCTTTTTTCTTCTTGCATATATACATCTACATTAGAGTGTCGTTGTGACGCATTTGTTTCGATTGGCCGTCAGTATTCTATGTACATGTAGTGAAGTCTATTCGTTTTTTTTCTCTCTTCGATGTTCAGTTTTAATAAAAATGTAGTTAAAGAAAACATGTGGGTTCATCTTTTTATTCCCACAATATAATATAATATAACCTCATTACATTATTTTATAGTATATATTACATATATCAAAATAAGTCAATTAAACATTTGATATACGATTTAAATAATTCTTTTGTCATTCTCAATATATATGCAACTGGTTTGTGTACAGATACATCTCACATAAAATACCAGTTCATTGCGTTTTAGGAGAGACGTTTTTATCAATCACATTTAAATAACTTTCTACAGTACATTTTTTATGCAAATGTATTTTAATAATGATAATAATGATAATAATAATAATAATAATTATTATTATTATTGAAAACTTTGCTTTATCAATGAAAATGTTTGATTATTAGTATGTATTTTTTATTAAAAAAAAAAAAAAAAAAAAAAAAAAAGAGAAAAAGAAAATCTAACGGAAATTTTTTTAGACTAATAAATGTTGAAGAAATACTAAAGAAAAATCCATACCACTATTTACTGATAATAATCATCGTTTTTTTATTCAGAGATAAGTATTAAAAAGAGTATTATTGAAAATATGTAATGTTACACTTTTTGGCAATCCTTATTTCAGATTAATTCACGATTGTTTTCGAAAATGTATTTATATATATATATAAAAGAAAAAATATATAATTTTTAAAAAATTTCATTTCAAAATAAACATTTGATTAAGGCATTCTTCATTAAAATACGTTCTCTGTTAAATACTGAAATGTCATTTCCTCAAAATCTAAAACATATAGAAATTTTGGTCGTATTTTAATTTAGAGCATGTTGCGCTACCTTCATTTTAATACACAATGTGAATAAATGTATTAAATATATTCTTAAATCAAGTTCAAAATTTAAATTTATAATTTTCAAAGAGTGTAATTTTTAAAATAAAAAAAATCTCAGATTAACTTTATACTGCTCTCTTGAATTTCTACAAAAGAAAAATTCAAGAGGATAAACTTCTCTTTTTGGACAGAGTTCTAATCTTGTAGTTGGTGGGCGGGAAGTACCGGGTTCGACCTCAGGTATAATTCGTCGTCCTAACTGTTCGTAGTTTTCAGTGTATTTTCCGAAATCCGCGTAAATACATGCTAGGACCTTTTAGAAAGAATTTTACGAAGGACTCTCTAACCAGGCCTAGGATTCTCGTATTGTCATTTAGTCATAATCCTAACACGAAAACCCTGTTTTGGACATATTCCAGACAGTTTTTTAATAGGTATATATTTTAAGAGTATATTTTACTGGTGAGCGGAATGTTTAAATTAATCCAAGAAAAACAATATACAAGCATATATCAGGGGTTATTGTGCATGCATTTCTGAACAATCCTATTAATTTTTTATATTATTTTTTATGTAACTATGTTAAAATCAAATTACTGTAGTGTTACATCGAATTTTTTTTAATTTTAACCCCCAGCCCCTCTTTTTTTAATAGTTATCTCTTTAATAGTTATCTTAATAGTTATCTTAATAGTTATCTTATGTCTTTATAGTTATTATCACTTTTCCTGTATATGATGCATAGGATAAATAAATATCTTTCACACCAGAAATTTTAATTAGCAAAATATTGTATATTTGAACTGAAAAAAAAAAAAATAAATAAATAAATAAAATAAATAAATAAATAAAATTCTATATATCTCTCTCTATATATATATACATACAATTTCCTCTATTAGAAGCATTGTTTTTAAACTAAAGCAATCATTTAAAAAAATTATGAAACAATTTTTCAGAATTTTTTACTTGTTTTAACTGTTTTTAAATTATTTGTTCTTTCTGTGTTTGATAGATAGCAGAAATATTCCGAAATTTAAAAATTACTGTTTCAGAGGTGGCCATATGCTGAAGTCACCATATATTTCTTAATAAGTGCAAGTGCATCTTGCTGCTTTGATTATGCACTCGTGCCTACTTTTTTGATCGGAGGTAGGACAGTGTTGTAATTTTGGAATGAAATAAATATTGCGAATTTTAACCATTTTATAGTATCTACGTACTCAGACAATTATTTATGAAATAAATTATTATTTGAATTTAATGAAGTTAACAAACAGATATTTCAAACTTAAAATTTCTCGAAAATTAAAAATGCTATTTTTGCTTTTTACATACTTATGATGCTATTATTATTTATGTGTCTAGCCCATAGCTGTCAAAATTTCTAATTTTTAACCCAAGAACTCTAGAGTGTTCATATCTGCTGCTTTCACATTTCAATTAAGAGAAATTGATTATTTTTTTAAAAGTAGATTTATTATTAAACAGATTTATTAAGATATACAATTCAGAATTTTTTTTTTTTAGATTTCCAGTTTTCGATGAAGTTACACGTTTTGAGATATGCTGAACTCAGTTCGACCGGCTTCATCTCAACTCCTGTACTGCATAAATTCACCAAACCAAACATGGTGTATAAGATGGACATTATGTAAAACTATTCTGCTTTAATTTCGGTGCAAGTCGACTGACAAGTGTCGCTGCTGTGCTTCAACTTAATTCTGTTTATGAGAAGGAAATTATTTTGCTTTCCATTGCAAAAAGTGGTCTAGTTTCGACCAATGAGCGATGCTAGTTCATATTTAATCACTTGGTTATTTTTCTTAGCAAACGATTCTGTAAAGGCTACTCATGTATATATACACTTAATATACCGACGATACTTGACAGATTAAATTATGATACGCAAAATCCTGTTGTTAGGATGCGAAGTTTTAGAAAAAAAGCCTTAAAGTCGCTTTTGGTTTGCTTTTTTTTTTTTTTTTTTTTTTCTGGGTGAGAGAAGGGGGAGGGGGCAGGAAGTCAACAGACATTGCATGTGGTTCTATTTCATTTTATGTGTGTAGTGGGCATAGTCGCCAACATCCTAATTAATGTTCCACAGCATTGTTAGAACTCGACTTTCTTTTCTTATTTTTACACCAGTCTTAGAGTATTTTTGATTAATCGTAATTACATTTTGGGAAAAAAGGGGCGGGTATCAACAATACTACGAAATATTAATTAAGATGTTAGCAGCTATGTTTGTATGCGATTAATTAATAAGGGAAGCCAAAAGACGGAGTTTACTCTTCAAATTAGATAAATGCCCTAATCTTAAAGCAGGAGCAAATATATCACTATTTATTTATTTATTTATTTATTATCACTTTCACTGCAATGGCTATCACATGTGATAGCCAGTGATGTTTCCGTTGGGACACTGGCTATCAAATATGATACCCATGGCTTTTCAACAGTTCAGGCCTTGGTTGTGGAAGAATTGACACTAACTTTCGTGGGGATGCTTTGGCTATCATTTTTGGAACTCAAGATGAAAAATCTATCTTCCGATGTGTTGCAAAATGAGTCAGAATGAAAAAAATTGTTTTTATATATTATTTTATGTTGAAAAAAAAAATACAAATTACACAAAAAAAAAAAAATTGGTCCAGTGGTGAATATTTGCAATTTTTGCTTGGTAGTCAAAGTGTTAACTAGTAAATTTCGGATATGATTCTACTTTCTTGCTACACCGTTGCGTCAATGCTGCCAAAGCAACAGTGCTCTAGATCCACTTGTCGAGTACGCGGGCGCAGTCCTAGTTTTTATATTATATTCGATTTGAAAAACTTTGGCACGGAAGCACTGGATGAGTGTCTACCGATACAATTTCGTCCCTTACTCTTCCATCGTTATATTTCTATAGTAAAATTATATTGTATGTTTCCACGCTTAGTTCTTCACATGATTATATTTGTGGGAAAGCAGGAATCGTATTCTCCGCCCTTTTTTCAGGACACTCTCAGGAATAAAGATATTTTTTATTTATTTCTACCACTACTTTTACGCATTAATCTCTGCCCTGTATTATCATGGCGCATTACTATAAATATTTATAGATGTATTTCTGAATAAAATTAGTGGTGGTAAAAAAAAACGGAAATGTTTTATCTTTGAGAGTGTCCAAAAAGAAAGGAGAAGAGTACGACCCTTGTGAGAGTCGGAAAAAGAGGCGGGTCAGTGGACACACTGACTTGTGATTGAGTTACACATGTTCTTAAGCAGAAAGATTGTTGCTAATGGCAGAGTTCCCGCTTGTCTGTTTTTTGAGCAATGAAAATTTCGAAAAGAGGTCTTTTAAAAGATTTTTTTAAGATTGACCTTAATTAATCGTGAAAAAATATTTTTAAATATATACATACACACACACACACACACACACACACACACATATAGATATATATACATATACAACATTAAAAATTCCACGTGCCCAGAAAAGTAAGGGGTGGGAAGTCTTGACTTTAAATTCACGGCGAAATAGAAGATAAAGAAAAAAAAAAAAAAGAAAGAAGGAAAGAGAGAGGAAGAGAAAGAGAAAGAGAAAGAGAAAGAAAGAGATCACATAAACATGAGGAATAATACAGCTTATCATAAAATGAAGCAGAAAATCATAGCTAGAAATGTTAAGGTCAACGTTACGCAACTCACCAAAAACACAGGGATAACTTTTTTTTTTTTTTTTTTAATTAATATTATTATGTGTGTTTTGTTTCTCAGTGGAATCACACAAACCGTTCCTAACGCAACTCGAACTGACATAGTCAGCCTGTTTCTTTTCTTATGAATAACTCTTCACAAGTGTCATTCTTCTTTTAGTTAAACTAAATATGGTAATAATAAATTTGTGATAATAAATGAAACATTTTTAGGAAATAAATACATACATAAATAACCAGGATTAAATGCATTTGGATATGTTGGCGTAATAATGTAATAAATCCTGTTTTTGTAAATAGATTGGCATATTTAATAAATATAATTATAGAAACGAAAACAACTAATTTCTTTCCCTCTTATTATTTATCTCTTTCCTTTCTTTTTCACTTTAAAGTTTTATTATTTTCTTTGCTCTTATTCCTTGTCTTATTCTTCCCAAATAATATTTAATTCTATCCTTTAAAATATCATATATGGAACTAATACATTATATGGATTTATTACAGGAAGTCTTCGTGGTCTTTTTTAAAACAGCACCTTTTTCAACAGAAAAAATTAGAAATCATTTTCAGAGTTATATTCGATTAAATAATTAAGAGATTCTTTTATAAAAACATTGATAAACAAAAATAAATAAATAAATAAATAAATAACAGCGCTGAGGATTTTTATTATTTTATAATTTATTATATATATATATATATATATATATATATATATATATATATTTTTTTTTTTTTTTTTTTTTTTAAATAAAATGAATGTTTGTTTAAAGATTTAAAAATTCTTCTTAAAATAAATAAATAAATAAATAAATGAAAACAAAGAAATGAAAATAAATATATCTTAACATCAGAAAAATAATATATTTATATAAAATTGCTTTTTCTCGTCATGCGGTGATTCAATAAACTCTTTCATCAGAACATTAAAAACTTTTCAAGTACGCTGTCTTTCGAGACAGTATTAAAATTAAATCTGATAGTGGAAAACAATCCGAGATCTTTCTTAGCGTAAAATGTTCTCTCTTAAAGTCGGCAGCTGTTTAATTTTCTACCACATTTAGCGATTTTTGGAATGCAAGCTAATCAATATTTTTAGCCATTGTTTAATTTTGTCACGTTAAAGTTTTATACTTTTTTACTACTCTTATTCGTAATCTTATTACTTCCTTCTATATTCAACAGAAAAAGTATTGATTTCATAAAAATTCTCAACCTCAGGTTATTAATGTACTCAAAAGTTTGGAGAGGTCTAGAATGATTTTACTATATTCAGAAAATGTCTGTCTGTGTGTGCGACAAAATTTTGCGTCAACTGTATCTCAGGAACCACTGTACAGACTTTCATACAAATTGGAATGTAGTTGCATCTTGATATGAATTAAAACCTGTGAAAATCGTCCAAAATAGTGGCGTTGCCATTCTACTTTTTCTAAGTTTTTAAAATATAATGTACTAAATTACTAAACCAATTAACTGAAGTACACAGTAACACAGTGTTCCAATTAACTGAAATCGACTACTTATTGTTTTAAATAGATTTATTTCTGTATTTCCGCATATATAAGAAGAAAGTATAAGATTTGGAAAAACTTTTGATTTCCAGTTACCGATGAATTTAAATGTTTTGAGATATCCTTGCATTTCAATTAAGAAAAATTGACTATTTTTTTCCCTCTAGTTTTAAGTATAATTATTATTAGTAGATTTATCAAAGTATACAATTTTGAAAAATTTTTAGATTTCCGGTTTTCAATGAAGTTACACGTTTTGAGGTTTGCTGAAATAAATTCGGCTGGCTTCATCTTAACTTCTGTATTAATAAACCCACAAACCAAACATCGTGTATGAGATGGATATTATGTATAACTGTGTTGTTTTAATTTTGGTGATTATCGACCGACAAGTGTCGCTATTGTGCTGCAATTTAATTCGTTTATGAGAAGGCAATTATTTGCTATGCTTTACAAATGTGGTCGAGTTTCGACCACTGGCTAATACTAGTTCATATTAAATAACTCGATTTTTATTCTTAGCAAACGATGCAGTAAAAGCTACTGATGTATATATGCACTTAATCATAGCCTCCTAAACTAGATGCCTTCGCATGGCGAGGACACTTGGCAACAGTTCAGGCGGTAGACAGCGGCACCTCGTACAGATAACCGACTCTTTTATTCAAAAGTCACCAATAATTTTAAGAAGTGACATATAATATATATAATCGACGTTTCTTTCATTCTATTCGCCTTTTCTGCATATCAAATCCCACTTAAAAAAAAATAATGGGGGCTATTAAATAAAAAAGTCACGTCATCTGAACCAGATAGCCCTGTCTACCGCCAAGTTTCCTAGCCACGCGGAAGCCTTCTAGTTAGAGAGGCTATAACTTAATATACCGACGATACTTAAGAGATTAAATTAGAATACGCAAAATCCTGTTGTTAGGATGTGAAGTTTTAGAAAATCGCCTAAAAGCCACTTTTGGCTTACATTTCTTTTCTTTTTTTTTTTTTTTTTTTTTTTTTTTTTTTTTCTTGGTGAGAGAGGGGCTGGGGATAGGGAGTCAACACACTGAATGTGGATGTGGGTATATTTCATTTTATACGTGTAATAGACATAGCTGCCATCATCCTAATTACTATTCCACAGCATTGTTAGGACTCACTTTTTTTTCTTTCCACACGATTCTTAGAGTATTTTTCCTTAATCGTAATTACATTTAGGGAGAATTACTCTAAAATGTAAGAGCCTGAAAAAAGGGGCGGGTACCAACAATACTGCAAAATATTTCTTAAGATGTTATCAGCCATATTAGAAAGCGATTAATTCCTAAGGAAAGCCAAAAGATGTACTCTTCAATGTAGGAAAATGCCCTAATAAAACATCTTATAGCAGGTGGGGCTCGTTTGTCAAATATATCACTATATATATAAACTAGTAAATTTCGTAAATGGTCCTAAATTTTGGCTACACCGTTACTTCAGTGCTGCCAAAACAAAAGCGTTGTAGATCTACATATGGATTTCTCGGGTACAGTCCCACTTTTCCAATTATTCGATTCGAAAAACTGACACAGAAGCATTTGCAGGGTTAGTGTCTACAGACACAATTTCTTCCCTTACTCTTCCATCACTCTATGTATAAAGTAAAACTATGTGGTATGTTACCACGATTAATTTAAGGAAAGTTGTTTCACATGATTATGTTGGTGGGAGAGCAGAGGGTTGTACTCTCCGTCCTTTTCTCAGGACACTCTCAGGAATAAAAATTTTTAAATTTTTTCCTACCACTACTTTTGCGCATTAATCTCCGCCCTGTATAATCACAGTGCATTGCTAAAAATATATATAGACGTATTTCTGCACAAAATTAGTAGTGGTACAATAAGCTTTTTTTTTTTTTTTTTTTTTTTTTTAATCTTTGAGAGTGTACTGAAAAAAGGGTGGAGAGTACAACCCATGGGAGAGTCAGTAGACACCTTGACTTGTGACTGATTCACACATCTTTTTATGCAGAAGGATGGTTGCTAAGAGCAAAGTTCCCGCTTCTCAGTTTTTTCTGCACATTAAATTTCGAAAAGAGTTCTGTTAAAGGAATTTCTTAAAATTGACCACTAATAGAGAAAAAAAAAAAAAAAAAAACTATTAAAAATTTCTTGTGCACAGAAAAGTGACGTGTGGGTTGTCTTGAATTTTAACTCACTGTGAAATAGAATGAGAAAGAAAAGAGAGGGAGAGAGAAGGAAAGAAAGTGATCACAAAAACATGAGGAATAGCACAATTATCAAAAAATGAAAGAGGAAATCATAATAGCTAGAAAGTTTAAGGTTAGCGTTACACAGCTTACAAAAAGCTCAGGAATAGAATATATATACTCTATGCGTGTGTCGCTTTTCAGTGGAATCACACAAACCGTCCTTAACGCAGATCGAACTGACAAAATCAGCCTGTTTCTTTTCTTATTAACCCTTTGAGTACTGAATTATATGAAGATTTTTATGCCCGAGGGACGGATTTAATTTGTCGCTATATGGAATGATTTTGAATTTTTGACAGTAAGGTTCGCCTGTGGGCGTTATTCTAACACGTTACAATATTTCAGAACAAAATTTTCTGCATTCACATTTATATTACAAATGGATATACATTATAATTTTATTCTTTCTAATCAAAGTATTTGTATCCATAGTATATTTCATTGTAAAATTGTAAATATTAATTATATATTTAAGAAAAAAATGGCATACAAATTGCAAAAGAAACGCCCATTGGTGGTGTTACAGATTTTCTAATGGTTTGAATCTATACGTCAGCGGTCGAGAAATTGTTAATATGTAAAAGTAATACATTTTATTGGGAATATACTTATATTAATGATATAAGTATGGTTGTAAGATATCATAAAAAACGCCAGGAAAGTGTTTTGATCAACGCACACTGGCGGGGGTGCCGCAAACATCAACGCCTACTTCTTAAATTCAGATGACGAGTCAGACTCGTCCACCGTTACTTCGCCCAAGTAAGCACATGACAAGTCTCACTCGTCAAATGTATCTAAAGGGTTAATAACTCTTCACAAGTGTCATTCTTCTTTTAGTTAAACTAAATATGGTAATAATGAATTTGTGATAATAAATTAAACATTACTATGAAATAAATCATACAAAAATAAACAGCATTAAATGCATTTGGATATGTTGTCGTAATGAAATACTAAATCTAGATTTTGTGAAAAGATTGGCATATTTTAATAAATATAATTATAGAAACGAAAGCAACCGCTTTCCTTTCATCTTTTTATTTATTTCTTTTCCAATTTAAATTTTTATTCTTTCCCTTGCACGTATTGGTTGTCTTATTTTTTCCAAATAACAGTTAATTCTATCTTTTAAAATATTATATATGGAACTAATACATTATATGCATTTTGTGACAAGGAGCCGGAGTGTTTTTTTTTTTTTTTTTTTTTTTTTTTTTTTTTTACATTTTTTTTAACAGAAAAAATTAGAAATCATTTTCAGAGTTGTATTCGATTAAATAATTTGGAGATTGTTTTATAAAAACATTGGTAAGCAAAAAAATGACTCCGCTGAAGCTTTTTATTATTTTATAATTTAATATATATCTAGAATCTTGGCCGGGCGTCTAGAGGTGGGGCAATCATGAGATGCAACTTAGAGAACTACACGTTTATTGAAGACACACAAAAACACAAAATATACAGAGATAATATTATAAAAGTAGAATTTCCATCAATAACCATTTGCTGGTTTCGAGGCCTAATACACATAACAAGCTCTCTTTATGATTAGAACTAACACAAAGTAACATATGAGCATTTACTCGCTCTAATAATTCACATTAGTACCTACGCGTACTATTTCAGATATGTGAGATTGTGGTATAGAGCTCTCCATGGCTCTACCCAACTATTAAGGGCACTACAAGCTCTAATTAGAAGAAAATGACTACATCAGCCTTCGCGCTAACGATCTCAACAGCTCTTCATGGCAGGCAGATCCCAACTACCTTCCGTTCGTCCTCTCGTCGAAAGAAGAGCATCAGAGGCAGTGCCATCTGTTGACTGTACAAGGAATGCGTCCCACAAAGCTTTCCACAGAGCTCTGTCATCCTGATGTACGGTTTCCTTACCGTCGAATCAGCCTGGGATACTAAAGGATATCTGCAAAATACAATTGAAAGAAAAAAAACGAAAAAGAGAAACAGACATTAAAAAAATTATGTACATTAATATTCACAGTTAACTTTTTCTTTAAAATTCATTAGTCTCTATTATTGGATTTTTGATTAGTTTGTGGACCATAATTTCATATGGTCTGCGGAGGTACTAGTATGTATAGGTCCTTCGTGATCACTTATCTTCTCGACTTCATATCTGTCTTTGGTCTTTATTCGTACAACTTTATAGGGACCTAAGAATTTTGGTCTGAGTTTCATGCCAGTTCCAAACTGAGTTCGCTGGATGACAACTAGATCATTAATTTTATACATATGGGCTTTCTTTCTCTTCTTGCTGTAACATCGGCGATTTTCTTCTTGAATCTTAAGAATGTATTTTCTTGCTTCTTCACGAATGGTATTAAGGTTATCGAGCATAGAATTTATCCTTTCCTCTTCGAGGAGTTCTAGTACTCTTTTATCTTCTTTCTTTCTCATTGTTACACCAGTGAGCAATTCAAACGGAGTTCTTTTGGTACTTCTTGATACGGTGAAATAAATAGTTCTCTGGACAGCCTAAACAAACTTGTACCACTTGTTCGGGTCATCTATAGATAACTTGGATAATACAGGTATGATTGTTCGATGAAGTCTCTCTATTTGACCGTTTCCTCTTGGGATTCCAGTTGTGATGGTGTCATGTTCGATTCCCTCTGATTCACAGTAATCTGTAAAGTCCTTCGATGTGAACGCAGGTCCACGATCAGATATTATTCTTGCGGGGTTACCAAAAAATAGCAGCTTGTTGCTTTAATTTTTGCATGGCGTGTGCTGAAGAAAATGATTTCACGGGATAGAGCCACAAAAATTTGCTAAAACCGTCTATAACGGTAAAAATGTGATTATAGTTTTTATTAGTGGTCGGTAATGGACCCGCAAAATCGATGTGATTAGTAGATAATGGTAAATCTCCTTTCGGGATAGGGTTCAAAAAACATTCTCCTTTTCCCTGTTTCTTATTTACAAGTATACATTCTACACAACTTTTTACAACGTTATCTACGCATTTTTTCATATTAGAAAAGTAATAGTCGAGTTTGACTAACTCTTCAGTTTTATTAACCGAAAAATGTCCTAAGGCATGACATTTCTTTACGACCTCAATTTACATGATCTCTGGGACAATTAGTACATCCCTATCATTTAACACTTTATATAAAATATTATTTTTTAACACATATTCGTCATTTTGGTTCTGTTGTAAAAGAGATTTCATTGTTTTGATAAACTCGTCATTTTCTTGAGCAGTAGCAATACGATGAGTGAGAGTATCAGTAGTTACAGTCAGTACAGGGTGTCTGCTAAGCGCGTCAACATGCTCATTTTGTTTACCAGGACGGTGTTCTACTTCGTAATCGAATTCCTGTAGCAGGAAAGACCACCTGGCTACCTAAGGTGTCAATTCACGTTTATCTAAAGTCTTAGTGAACGCTTGACAGTCAGTATAAATTTTAAATTTACTGCGTAATAAATAGTTCCCAAATTTTTTAAGGGCTACTACTATCTCTAACATTCCTAACTCGTAACTACAGTATTTTCTTCTTGCACCGAGGTCTTTTTACTCATATAATGAATAGGATAGTACTGTCCATCGTCATCTTGTTGTAATAAGATTGCACCGAATCCTAATTTAGATGCATCTGTATGAACTTCTAATTTCTGACCTTGTTTAAAAAGATGTAACACAGGTGTATTCGATAAAATGTCTTTCAGCTTTTGAAAAGCCAATTTCTGTTCTTTCTCGAATTTAAATGGATTGGAAGCACGTAATAAGTCACTGAGTGGTCTTGCTATGTTGGCATATGAACGAATAAATTTTCTAAAGTACCCAGTTAAACCTAAGATACTCTGCACTTCCCTAGCATTACGGGGTTCTGGAGGACTGCAAGAGTTTTTTCTACTGAAGGTTTAATCGTGCCATTCTCAATTATGTGACCTAAGAAATCGATCTTTCGTTTCAAAAACTGACATTTCATTAAATTTAACTCTAGACCAAATTTTGATGCCGTTTCTAACACACGTTTTAATTTATCTATCCCTTCATTCTCATCTTTAGATGGAATAATTATATCATCTAAATAAATAATTACAGTACCATCTTTTAATAGGTCTTTAAACACATAGTTTACATATCTTTGAAATACTAAGAGACTATTACATAATCCATAGGGAACTTTTAGAAACTCATACTGGGCATTATCGGTCACAAAAGCCGTATATTTCCTACTTTTTTCCTCTACATCAACTTGTAAAAACGCATTCTTTAAATGTAGCGTCGAAAAGACTTTACCTTTCCCTAATCTATCAAATAAATCCTCAATATTTGGCAACGGGTATTTATCTTTAATAATTTTCTTATTTAAAACATGATAATCACAGCATAACCTTATTCCTCCATTTTTTTTCCTACACACCACTATTGGCGAAGCGTAATTTGACGTACTTTCTCTACTTATACCATCTTTTAACCACTGGTCATTTTGTCTATACACCTCTGATTTCTCAAAAAATGATAATCTGCGAGAACGTAAACATACTGGTGTATCACCAGATAAAATAATGGACATTTTTAAATCATTACTTTTTGTTTTAACTGGCTTATAATTTTTTATTAACTCGCTTAATCTCTCTTTTAACGACTTATCTAAAATGTGACTGACATCGAATTTTGTTTCTTCTGGAAAGTTCCACATATTTGAAAAAAAAGAATCTATTTCATTTTCCCTTCGATCAAATAAAGAAAAAGTACAGCCACCTGTTTCATCGAGATCGCTTTCCCCCGAAATCAGAAAACAATCTTCCCCCCTACGGCGCTGGAACTCGAAACATCTGTCTCTTCTTTATTTTGTTGTTTCAAAATATGAAAGATATTACCAGGCAGAATTACGTCACATGACAAATTGTTGCAAAAAGCACCGATTACATTTATTGAATCATGATTAGGTAAAGATATTTTAAATTCAGTCAGATTTGCATCTTTCTTTTCATTAAAGCAGCTAACTAGAGTGGTTGAAGAAATAACATTTTTAGTCTGTTTTTATTTACAACTAGAATCGAAGAACCTGTATCTTTTAACCCTTTAAGTGGAATACCATCCACTAAAATATCAACATATTCGAGCTCATTAACAATTAGGTTAATCGGACTTGTTTCGGATTGAACTACTGAATTCGTTGAAAGATTTTCACGGAATTCTTTTTTCTCTGGAATACGTTTAGGACAGACTCTAGCGAAATGAAATGTTTTCCTTTTTGCACCACAAATGTAACACATTCTTTCATGCTTTTCGTGAGTTTGATAAGTTACCAAATTACGTATTATGTGATCTTTATTATTATACTATGTCTTTCTAAAAAGAGTTTTGTTTACAAACCGCTTATTCTCTGAACTTTCGTTTCGCGTATTATTATTAGTTTCAATTAACGATTTCCCTCTAGAATAGTAGAATAAATCACACTCCCGACCTAATTCGTTGGGTTTAAACCAATTTTGACCTTCTCGAACACTTATATGTTCCCTAGTTCTAGAATACAATGTTTCATATAATTTATCAGAGACTATAAGATTACACAATTGTTTAACATCGTTAACCCCTCTCAATCTACAATAGTAATCAAAAGAAGTACTTAGACGGGAAGCAAACTGAACATGAGATTCTGACGGATTCCGCAGCGCATTTTTAAAAATACTTAAACATTCACGCGGCGTTGGTTGAAATTGTCTTAAAATTAATTCCTTAACTTTTTCATAATCGTTAATTTCTTCGGTGGTTACGTACGCAAGAACCTGATTACTTTTTTCTCCCAATAAATTAATCAAAATTTCCGATTTAAATTTAGACGGTACATTTTTAGAAATGAATGCTTTTTCAAGGGATTGAAAAAATAAGTGCAAAGCTTCCGGTTTCTCAGGTACTGAAATGGTTAAAGTTTGAATACTTCTAATTAAATTTTCTAATGATTGTGAAGTAGTTTCCGAATTTGATTGCTCAACATTATTACTAGAATTATTTGCTGCAGCCTGTAACTTTAAATTCTGTAACTCTATTTCTTTTTCTAACTGGGATAATTTAATTCTTTCTATCTCAATTTTGGTTTGTTCTTCTAAAGATTTCTACTTTTGCTCTTCTACTAACATTTTAACTACACCTCTAACAAATTCTAAATCATTTTTATAAATATCAGAACTCTCAATCAAAGTTTTGATTTCAACTACCTTAGCTTCTGCTGGAACAGCTAGGCCTAATTCTTCAGTACTTGTTTTTAAATCGGCTTTTCTAATACCTTGTAACATGTTTTGGGCCATTATAACTCCAATATATATACCAAAAAATATTTCAATATTTCTACCCAATTAATATCATACTTAAATAGAAACAAAACAATATGAGAACATTTTTCTTAAAAGTGCGTCTGTGGTTTTTGTTCTCAAATCGAAATTATCATGATTTTTAAATAACCGCATTCAGAACAATTTATACTATTCAACAGAATATTTAGAACAACTTATATATTTCTTAATTATTACACATATTTCAATTATTATCACCATTATCATTATTCTTTCTTTAATTATTGTTTTCACTTTCATTTTAAAATAATATTGTTAAAATAATATTGCAAACAATAATAAGCAAAATACTAAAAGATTATTCAGAATATTTTTTCAATCATAATTATTATTTCTATTCATTCTTCTCAAGTGATACTTTTATTTTATTTCATCACAAAATGAAACCAAAACTGTTGTTCTTAAAAACATTTTTCACCAATTTCTAATTCAAAATAGCACTAAATTCTTCCTGCTTCAATTTATGCATTACTCATTATTATCTAACAGAATGATAAATATATAAAAGTTACCTTTTATAACTTGTTGGTGTTGCCATAATATCGCGGCAGAGTTCCCACTTGTAGAATCTTGGCTGGGCGTCTAGAGGTGGGGCAATCATGAGATGCAACTTAGAGAACTACACGTTTATTAAAGACACACAAAAACACAAAATATACAGAGATAATATTATAAAAGTAGAATTTCCATCAATAACCATTTGCTGGTTTCGAGGCCTAATACACATAACAAGATCTCTTCATCATTAGAACTAACACAAAGTAACATATGAGCATTTACTCGCTCTAATAATTCACATTAGTACCTACGCGTACTATATAAAATATGTGAGACTGTGGTATAGAGCTCTCCATGGCTCTACCCAACTATTAAGGGCACTACAAGCTCTAATTAGAAGAAAATGACCACATCAGCCTTCGCGCTAACGGTCTCAACAGCTCTTCATGGCAGGCAGATCCCAACTACCTTCCGTTCGTCCTCTCGTCGAAAGAAGAGCATCAGCGGCAGCGCCATCTGTTGACTGTACAAGGAATGCGTCCCACAAAGCTTTCCATATATATTTGTATATTACAAAATGAATGTCCCTTTAAAAATTCAAAATTTCTTCTTAAAATAAATAATTAAAGAAAGAAATAAAAAGAAAGAAATAAAAAGAAAGAAATAAAAAGAAAGAAATGAAAAGAAATATATCTTAACATCAGAAAAATAATATATTTATATAAAATTGCTTTTTCGCTGCATGCGGTCAGTGCTGCCAGATTTGAGGGAAATTTTTATTCAACTGCCACCGTTAAATTTTACTTGTAACGGTTACCTAATTATATACACGATTTCTGTGAAAAATGTTTCGAAGTAATTACAAAACCGTTTCAGTTAAAATTTAGTGGTGGGAGTTAAATAAAAATTTCCCTCAATCTGGCAGCACTGCATGCGGTGGTTTAATAAGTACTTAAAAAATATTTATTGACTTTTCAAGTTCGCTGTCTTTCGAGACAGTATTAAAATAAAATGGAATAGTGGAAAACAATCCGAGATCTTCCTTGGCGTAAAATGTTCTCTCTTAAGTCGGCACCTGTGTAATTGTCTACCACATTTACGTACTTTTGTAATGCAGCTCCTAATAATTATTTTTAGCCAGAGTTTAATTATGTCATTTTAAAGTTTTATAAATTTTTCTTACTCTTATTCGTAATCTTTTTACTTTCTTCTATATTCAACAGAAAAAAGTATTGATTTCATAAAAATTCTCAACCTCAGGTTATTAATGTACTTAAAAGTTTGGAGAGGTCTAGGACTATTTTAAAATAATAAGAAAATGTCTGTCTGTGTGTGTGAAAAAAAAATTTGCGACAACTGTATCTCAGGAACCACTGTACAGAATTTCATACAATTGGAATGTAGTTGCATCTTGATATGAATTAATACCTGTGAAAATCGTCCAAATAGTGGCGGTGCTATTCTGTTTTTCTAAGTTTTTAAAATATAATGTACAAAATTACTAAAACATAATGTATTCCAATTAACTGAAATTGACTACTTATTTTTTTTAAGTGGATTTATTACTGTATCTTCTGCATATATAAGATGAAAGTATTAGATTTGGAAAAACTTTTGTTTTGCTGTTTCCGATGAATTTAAATGTTTTGAGATATCCTTGCATTTCAATTAAGAGAAATTGACTATTTTTTTCTCTAATTTTAATTATTATTGGTGGATTTATCAAAGTATACAATATAGAAATTTTTTTAGATTTCCGGTTTTCAATGAAGTTACACGGTTTGAGTTTTGTTGAAACCAATTCGGCTGTCTTCATCTCAACTTCTGTATTAATAAATCCACAAACCAAACATGGTGATGGATATTATGTAAAACTATGTTGTTTTAATTTGGTCGAATATCGACCGACAAGTGTCGCTATTGTGCCGCAATTTAATTCTGTTTATGAGAAGGCAATTATTTGCTATGCTTTACAAATGTGATCGAGTTTCGACCACTGGGTAATACTAGTTCATATTAAATAACTCGATTCATATTCTTAGCAAACGATGCAGTAAAAGCTACTCATGTATATATACACTTAATAATAGCCTCCTAAACTAGATGCCTTCTTCGTGGCGAGGAAACTTGGTAACAGTTCAAGCGGTAGACAGCGCCACCTCGTACAGATTCCCGACTTTTTTTATTCAAATATCACCAATAATCTTAAGAAATGACATATAATATATATAATCGACGTTTCTTCGATTCTATTCGCATTTTCTGTAAATGAAATCCCACTTTAAAAAATTTATGGTGGCTATTGAATAAAAAAGTCCCACAATCTGTATCAGATAGCGCTGCCTACCACCAAGTTTCCTAGCCACGCTGAAGGATTCTAGCTTAGGAGTTTATAACTTAATATACCGGCGATACTTAAGAGATTAAATTATAATACGCAAAATCCTGTTGTTAGAATGTGAAGTTTTATAAAATTACCTAAAAGCCGCTTTTGGTTTGCTTTTTTTTTTTTTTTTTCCTCGGTGAGAGAGGGGCTGGGGATAGGGAGTCAACACACTAAATGTGGATGGGGTACATTTCATTTTATGTGTGTAGTTTTTTTATTACATATACTTTCTTTCTTTCTTTATATATATATATATTAAAATGAATGTTCCTTTAAAAATTTAAAAATTCTTCTTAAATTAAATTAAATAAATAAATAAAAAGGAATATATTGTACCCACCTTTCCTACGCCTATCAGTGAGGACGAGTCGAAAATCTTGGAGGGTTTCCAAGATGACCAACAGGTTTGAATTTAGTAAGCATCCAGTCATTCGGTATTCCCTTGTCGCTTATTTTCTCTCAACGAAGAGCTTGTCTCCCCTATTTTACTAGTGAACTTATTGAATCTGCACTTGCGCAGAGGCTTCCATGGTCGCAAGAAATTTAGTTAAACAGTAAATGAAAAGAAATATATATTAACATCAGAAAAATAATATATTTATATAAAGTTGCTTTTTCGCTGCATGCGGTGTTTTAATAAACACAAAATAAATAATTAAAAACTTTTCAAGTTCGCTGTCTTTCGAGACAGTATTAAAATTAAATCTGATAGTGGAAAACTATCCGCGTTCTTCCTTGGCGTAAAATGTTCTCTCTTGTAGTCGGCACCTGTTTAATTGTCTATCACATTTAGCGATTTTTGGAATGCAAGCTCCTAATCATTATTTTTAGCCAGAGCTTAATTTTGTTAGTTTAATATTTTATACCTTTGTCTTACTCTTATTCGTAATCTTATTACTTTTTTCTATATTAAACAGAAAAAAGGATTGATTTCATAAAAATTCTCAACCTCAGGTTATTAACGTATTTAAAAAGTTGGAGAGGTCTAGAACGATTTTACCATATTTAGAAAATGTCTGTCTGTGTGTGAAAAAAAAATTGTGTCAACTGTATCTCAGGAACCACCGTACAAAATGTAATACAAATTGGAATGTAGTTGCATCTTGATTTGAACTAATACCTGTGAAAATAGTCCAAATAGTGGCGATGCCATTCTGCTTTTTCTAAGTTTTTAAAATATAATGTACAAAATTACTAAAACATAATGAATTCCAATTAATTGAATTCGACTACTTATTTTTTTTAATGGTTTTATTATTGTATCTTCTGCATATATAGGAAAAAAGTGTAAGATTTGGAAAAACATTTGATTTCCAGTTTTCGATGAATTTACATGTTTTGAGATATCCTTGCATTTCAATTAAGAGAAATGGACTGCTTTTTTTTTCTCTCTATGTTTAAGACGATTTATTAATAGTGGATTTATCAAAGTATACAATTTAAAAAAATATTTAGATTTCCGGTTTTGAATGAAGTTACAAATTTTGAAGTTTGCTGAAATGAATTCCACTGACTTCATTTCTACTTTTGTATTGCATAAACCCACCAAACCAAACATGGTGTATGTGATGAATATTATGTAAAACTATGCTGTTTTTTTGGGTGCATATATCAACCGACATGTGTCGCTATTGTGCTGCAATTTAATTCTGTTTGTGAGAAGGCAATTATTTTGCTATGCTTTAGAAATGTGGTCGAGTTTCGACCGCTGTGTAATACTAGTTCATATTAAATAACTCGATTCTTATTCTTAGCAAACGATGCAGTAAAAGCTACTGATGTATATATGCACTTAATCATTGCATCCTAAACTAGATACCTTTCACTTGGCGAGGACACTTGGCAACAGTTCAGGCGGTAGACAGTGCCACCTCGTACAGATTCCCGAATCTTTTAATCAAAATTCAACAATAATTTTAAGAAGTGACATTTAATATATATAAACGACGTTTCATCGATTCTATCCGCCTTTTCTATATATGAAATCCCACTTTAAAATATTTATGTTGGCTATTGAATAAAAAAGTCCCACAATCTGTACTAGATAGCGCTGCCTACCACCAAGTTCCCTAGCCTCGCGGAAGGCTTCCAGCTTAGGAGTTTTTAACTTAATATACCGACGATACTTAAGAGATTAAATTAGAATACGCAAAATCCTGTTGTTAGGATATGAAGTTTTAGACAATCGCCTAAAAGCCGCTTTTTGATTTTTTTTTTTTTTTTTTTTTTTGTTTTTTTTGTTTTCTCGGTGAGTGAGGGACAGGGGATAGGGAGACAACGCACTAAATATGGATGGGGGTATATTTCATTTTATGTGTGTAGAGGGTATAGCTGCCAACATCCTAATTAATATTCCACAACATTGTTCGAACTCACCTTTTTTTTTTTATTATTCCACACGATTCTTAGAGTGTTTTTCCTTAATCCTAAATACATTTAGGGAGAATTAGTCTAAAAAGTAAGAGTCTGAAAAAAAGGGCGGGTACCAACATTACTACGAAATGTTAATTAAGATGTTATCACCCATGTTAGAAGGCGATTAATTCATAAGGAAAGCCATAAGGTGTACTCTAAACTGAAGTAAAATGCCCTAATAAAACATTCTATAGCAGGCGGGGCTCTTTTGTCAAATATATACAAACTAGTAAATTTCGTGAATGATCCTAAATTTTGGCTAAACCTTTTCTTCAGTGCTGCAAAAACAAAAGTGTTGTAGATATACATGTAAATTACTCGGGTACAGTCCTACTTCTTTTATTTTTCTATTCGAAGAACTGACACAGAAGCACTTGCAGGGTTAGTGTCTACAGACACAATTTCTTCCCTTACTCTTCCATGACTATATTTATATAGTAAAATTATGTAGTATGTTTCCACGATTAATTAAATTAAAGTTTTTCACATGAATATGTTGGTGGGAGAGCAGGGGGTCGTACTCTCCGTCCTTTTCTCAGGACACTCTCAAGAATAAATTTTTTTGAATTTTTTCCTACCTCTACTTTTACGCATTAATCTCCGCCCTTTATAATCACAGCGCATTACGAAAAATATATATAGATGTATTTCTGCAAAAATTTAGTTGTGGTAAAAAAAGCGGAACTTTTTTATCTTTGAGAGTGTCCTGAAAAAAGGGTGGACAGTACAACCCCTGGGAGAGTCAGTAGACGCCTTGACATGTGACTGATTCACACATCTTCTTATGCAGAAGGATGGTTGCTAATAGCAGAGTTCCCGCTTGTCAGTTTTTTTTTGAACACTGGAAATTTAGAAAAGAGTTCTGTTAAAGGAATTTCTTAAGATTAACTTTAACTAATCGTGAAAAAATATTTAAAAAAAGAAAAATTACTATTAAAAATTTTCGATGCACAGAAAAGTGACGGGTGAATGAGTCTTGAATTTAAATTCACTATCAAATAGGAAAAAAAAAAGAGTGGGAGAGAGAAAAGAAGAAAGCGATCACAGAAACATGAGGAATAGTACAGCTTATCAAAAAATGAAACAGAAAATCATGATAGCTAGAAATTTTAAGGTCAGTGTTACACAGCTTACAAAAAGCTCAGGGATAGCAGAAAAAAAATAAGTAATAATAATAATAATAATAATAATAATATTTTTTTTTTCTATGTGTGTTTCGCTTTTCAGTGAAATCACACACACAGTCCCTAACGCAGCTGGAACTGGCTAAGTCAGTCTGTTTATTTCCTTATTAATAACTTTTCACAAGTGTCATTATTCTTTTAGTTAAACTAAATATGGTAATAATAAATTTGTGATAATAAATGAAACATTACTATGAAATAAATACAAACATAAATAAACAGGATTAAATGCATGTGGATATGTTGTCGTGATGAAATACTAAATCTTGATTTTGTGAATAGATTGGGATATTTTGATAAGTATAATTATAGAAACGAAAGCATACGCATCCTTTCCTTCTTATTATTTATTTCTTTTCTTTCTCTTCCACTTTAAAGTTTTATTCTTTTCCTTGCACTTATTTGTTGTCTTATTCATTCCAAATAATACTTATTTCTATCTTTTAAAATATTATATATGGAACTAATACATTATATGCATTTGTTACAGGAGGTCGGCGTGGTCTTTTTGAAAACAACATCTTTTTCAACAGTATGTATCATTTTCAGAGTTATGTTCGACTGTATAATTTAGAGATTGTTTTATAAAAACCTTCTTAAACAAAAAAGCGACTGTGCTGAGCATTTTTTTTTTTTATTATTTTATAATTTATTATAATTTCTTTCTTTCTGTTTTTTTTTTTATTTATTTATTTATTCATTTATTTATTTTCATTTAAAATAAAATGAATATTGCGTCAAAAATTTCATTAAAAATTCTTCTTAATGTAAATAATGAAAGAAAGAACGAAAAGAAAAAATATATATATATTAACATCAGAAAAATAATGTACTTAAATAAAATTGCTTTTTCGCTGCATGCGATGGTTTATCCAAAATATAAAAATATTTAAAACTTTTCAAGTGCGCTGTCTTTCGAGACAGTATTAAAATTAAATCTGGTAGGGGAAAACAAACCGGGATCTTTCTCAGCGTAATATGTTTTCACACTTATCGTCGGCAGCTGTTTAATTTTCTACCACATTTAGCTATTCTTGGAATGGAATCCAATTCTCCTATTCCTTATTTTTAGCCGGTGTTTAATTTTGTCACTTTAAAGTTTTATACTTTTTTCTTACTCTTATTTGTAATCTTATTACTTTCTTCTATATTCAACAGAAAAAATGTATTGATTTCATAAAAATTCTCAACCTCAGTTTTTTAAAGGATTTACACGTTTGGAGAGGACAAGAACGATTTAACAATTTTTAGAAAATCGCTGTCTGTGTGGCGACAAAATTTTGTGTCAGCTGTATCTCAGGAACCACTGTACAGAATTTCATAGAAATTGGAATGTAAATGCTTAATACCTGTGAAAATTGTACAAAAAGTGGCGATGCCATCCTGCTTTTTCTAAGATTTTAAAACATGATGTACTAAATTAATGTAACATAATGTATTCCAATTAATTGGAATTGACAACTTATTATTATTGTTATTATTTTTAATGGATTTATTATTACGTCTTCTGCATATATAAGAAAGTAAAAGACTTGGAAAAACTTTTGATGTCCGGTTTCAGATGAATTTACACATTTAGAGATTTCCTTCCATTTCAATTAACTGAAATGGACTACTTATTTTTAAAAATGTGGATTTCTTAATACCTTCTGCATATATAAGAAGAAAGTAGAAGATACATAAAAAATTTCGATTTCCGGTTTTCAAGGAATTTACACGCATTTAAATTAAGAGAAATTTACTACTTTTTTCTTTTTCTTTTCTTTTTCTTTTTTTTTTTTTTAATAAGGTTTATTATTAAGTAGATTTATTAAAATATACAATTCAGAAAAATTTTTAGATTTCCGGTTACACGTTTTGAGATATGCGGAACTCAATTCGACCGGCTTCATCTCAACTTCTGTATTGCATAAGCTCACCAAACCGAACATGGTGTATGAGATGGATATTATGTAAAACCAGAGCCTCCTTAAGTAGATGCCTTCCACGCGCGGCGAATCCCAATGTTAAATTAGGCAACATTTAAAAAACAGAACTAACGCTAGGTGACAGCACCTACGCAGAGCAACAATTTTCTTCTGTTTCATAGATAAGTTATATTTTTCATCTAAAAATCTAGCTATTAATTTCAATTTAAAGTCCAAAATTGTATTTTTTTTTTCTTTTAATTTGAAAAAATTATGTGAAAGTGCTTTATCGTAAATATTTTCAATAAAATATTCAAATATTTATATTTAAAAAAGTATAGGGTTTAATTTTCTTCGAAAGTGGACAAGACCTATTTTAGCTTTTCAACTAATTGAATTACAACGTATCAAATAAATAACACCCTTTTTTTTTTTTTTTTTTTTTTTTTTTTTTTTAAATATATTATTAATTAAAAAACGAAATTTAAAATTAAATAAGCAAAAACATGGCATGTCTATCACGCGATTAAATTATTTTTTATATATTTATTCAATAAAAATTTCAAAATTTTTTTTAATTTAGTTATCAGATGAAAGTTTCGTTTATATAAATTAAAATCTCCGAACTTTAAATGAGTTTCAGTTTAGAATGAATAATTTATAATGATAAATTATTAAAATCATGTCTTTTTTTTTTTTTTTTTTTTTTTTTTTTTTTTTGTCATGTCCTTTACGTTACATTTTTACCTTACTAGGTGTGAATTACTTTTCTTAAATCGAAAATTTTATATTATTTATAAGAAAAATAGACCAGCACATTAACGAGATAAGTTAATATTCAGTAATAAAAATTGGAGAAGAAAACAATCTCTTGTCTAGTCCGTCACAAAAAATAAATAAATAACCATTAAGATTTAAATTTTTAAAATTAAGGATTTCTTGAGTATAAGTTTCCTCTCGCACCAAGTTTTTTTTTTTTTTTTTTTTTTTTTTTTTAATTCAAGATTTTATTAGCTCAACCAGTTCCGAGAGGGTATGCTTTCGAAACTGATAGACATTTTCGAAATAAAGTTGTGTTATATTACATGTTTTGAGGTCTCCTGAAACGAAGAATAATGTTTTCAGCGGTTGGTCTGTGCGCGTCGGTTTATCTATCTCGGATATACTTGGAAAATGCTGAAAGTGTATTTCATTTTGTGTTAGGTGTTTTTCATATAAGACTAAATTTAAATGCACAATCTGATGTGCACATAGTTTATTGAAAACATACAGGGCTATCCAAAATTAAGCTAAACGTTCTTTTCTGTAGAATGTAATTGACGGAAGTGCTTTGCTACACTTTTTTTTATGTCGATGAATACTGTTGAAGAAGGAAAATTAATTTTTCGAAACTATAATGGAAACAAAGTATTTTTTTTTAGTTCTATTTTTAACTCAGGTTTTTGAATAAAGTCACGTTTTGAGGTTCCCTGAATACAAAAAACATTTTTTTTTTTTTTTTTAGTTTTTAGCGATGTATTTACATGCATATTTTATATCCGAATAACTTAAAAACAAACAAATGCAGGAAATTCACAATTGTATTTTAAAACTCGTATTAAGTTTCAATTTGAAAAAATGTGATAAAGATTGGCAAATTTAAGGACAAATTAATAACATCCTTGAAATATGTTTACTTCCATTACCCTACTACCGTATATATATAATTTTAAATTATTAATTTAAAATTATTATATTTAATATTAATATTCAATGTTATTACATTAAAATATTATTATATTTTAATAATGTAAGTTATTTTAAACAGGCCAGCCCATTTTTAGAAGCATTTGCTTAGTTTTCTAAATTATGTGAATTTTTAAACTGTGGGGTAGAAGGGAAAATGGTAAAATAGGTCATTTTTAAGTTTTCTGTACGTTTTCCCTTTTATGATTGAATTGTAATTTCTATTTCAAAAAATCAAGTCATCATTCTGTTATATCTGATAATTTTTCAAATCAGTACTCATGATATTTAATTTTTACATGAATTTTTTAATTCCATATTCCATTTGTGTGGTAAAAGGTTAATAAAAGTAATGTTTTGAATCTTAAAACTTAATATTTTTAAAAAGAACAAAAGTAGAAATAAAATTTTTCTATTTTTTCTTTTCAAGATTCGCAACACTTTTGTTTCGATTTAACTGAAATAATCAAATTTTTATACGCATTTACACAAGTCTTTAAAAAACAGTGGTATTAAAAAAATATAAATCAATCTTGTTCCTATATTGGAGTATTTTACAGTTTTATTCATAAGTTACTAATGTAATTTATGAATAAAACTATAAAATACTCCAATATAGAGTTTCTTCAAAGTAACTAAGAACAAGTTACTTTTCTGTATTCCTACATCAATAAATAAAAATTTCATTTCATTTTGTAATAAGCATAACTATTTTATTTGTGAAATCTAACTTACTAACAGAGGTGTCAACCCTTCGAATTTTTATATCATAATTTCTTTTAAATTCATCTTCGTCTTAATCACAGAATTTACGATAATAAATAAAAATAATGTTTTTTGTGAAAAATATTATTGATATTCAAAAATCCGGAGGGTTGGTAATTTTGCATTAATTATTTATGCAGTTTACATACCTTGTCTTGAAATATTTGTAAGCCATTTTTTACGCTGAATTGCATTGCTCGATATTTCGTGAAAACTTATATTTTCACGACGACTGTCCGATTTACAAAATGGAACGACGCAATACACCATATTAAAAAAAAAAAACCTCTCACATTTGTTAAATTAACAAAACATAAACCATAAAGAGCTCAATTGAACCGCGGGAAATAAAGAGAACTTTACGTACGGTACCAAGCGCCATCTACTGGCTATGTTCTTCTTGTACTGTTGCGAAGTTTTCGAGCGACTCGCTAGGCATCTACTTAAGGAGGCTCTGGTAAAACTATGCTGTTTTAATTTTGGTACATATCGACCGATAAGTGTCACTGCTGAGCTGCAACTTAATTCTGTTTATAAGAAGGCAATTATTTTGCTATGATTTACAAATGTGGTCGAGTTCGACCACAGGGTAATACTAGTTCATAGTAAATTACTTTATTCTTATCTTTAGCAAACAAAGCGATAAGGGCTACTGATGTATATATAAATTTAATATACGGACGATAGTTAAAAGATTAAAATAGAATACAAGAATTCCTGTTGTGAGATAATGGGGAATTTTAGAAAGACACCAAAAAGCCGCTTTTTTTTTTTCCTGCCTTTTCGTTGAGGGGGGGAGGGGATAGGGAGTCAACACACTGCATGCAGATGTGAGTAACTTTTATTTTATGTGTATAGTGGACATGGTTTCCAACATCCTAATTAATATTTCTTAGCATTGTTAGAACTTGTCTTTTTTTTTTTTTGCCCCACAGCAGTCTTTTTTTAGGGTATTTTTCTGTAATCATAATTACATTTAGGGAGAATTACTCTAAAAATAAAGAGTGCGGAAAAGGGGGCAGGTACCAACAATATTATAGAATATTAATTAAGATGTTAGCAGCTATGATAGTATGCGATTAATTCGTAAGGAAATCTAAAAGACTCTTCAAAGTTGGAAAATGCCCTAGCAATAATATCTTAAAGTAGGCGGGGTTCGCTTTTCATATATATCACTATTTTTTTTTTTTTTTTAATTATCAAGTGAATTTCAGAAATGATTCGACATTCTTGCTGCATCGTTACTTCAATGCTGACAAAACAACAGTGTTCTAGGTCCACTTGTCGATAACACGGGCGAAGTCCTAATTTTCTTATTACAGTAAAGCACCGTTTATACGTCTTTCAAGGGACTGGCGTAAAATGATGTATAAATGAAAAGATGTATAAACGAAATTTTAAAAATAACGTTTTGATTACTACAATTTTAATGACACTTAAGCAAAATTGATATTAAAATACTGATTAATAAAATTTCTTAAGTTAGTAAACTAATATTATAATATTATTTAAGACAATAATTAATTTAAAAAATAAATAAATAAGACTAAATAAAAAGTGAAAAAAATCATACTATTAAAGGGCATAACTAGGTATAAATTACATATATCATAATATTGAGTATTATATTAAATTTCTCAAGAACTATATGAACACATTTTGAATATTAATTATATATACTGCGTATATATAATAATAAGTATACGATTTAGGTCCATACAGATAGTTATTTAATAACATTAAAAAATCTTTAATATTCGTTTGATTCATTGCTTGTCTATGAGTATTAAAAATAGTACTGTGAATTCAATTGATTCTTTGATCAGTATTCTTCGATCTTTCCTGGGTTCCTCCATTTAAGATGCTTTCTTTGAAAAATCCGTGTTATTTAGAATGGAAAAAGATGCAGGTCGAGATATTTTGCGAATTTTAGTAAAGTGGAAAAGACGTAAAACAGAAATTAGTGGCGTATAAACGAAGACTTTTCACATTAAAATGAATAGGAATGAATCGGGACTTCACTAGAAGGATATATAAATGTAAAAGACGTATAAACGGTGCTTTACTATAATCCACTTGAAAAACTTTGACACTGAAGCACTTGCAGGGTGAGTGTCTACCGACACAATTTCTTCCCATATTCTTCCATTACTTATATTTATGTAATAAAATTGTGTAGTATGTTTCCACGATTAATTAAAGGAAAGTTCTTCACATTGTTATATTGTCAGAGCTGCCAACCTAATCCGGCAAATTGTTAGTACCGCCCTTTTTTCTACACCACTTAATTTTTAGAGTATTTGTTTTCTTCATTCATCGTAAATATATTTCAAAAGTATTACTCTAAAAATTAAGTGGTTTAGGAAAAGGGGCGGTACTAACGATTTGCCGGATTTGGTTGGCAGCTCTGTATTGTTGGGAGAGCAGGAATCGTACTCTCAGTCTTTTTTTTCAGGACAAACTCAGGAATGAAAAATCTTTTAATTCATTCCTACAACTACTTTTATGCATTAATCTCCGCCCTGTATAATCATTGCACACTACTAGAAATATATATATATATATATATATATATGTAATTTTGAATAAAATTAGTACTGGCAAAAAAAGGCGGAACGTTTTTGTCTCTAATAGTGTCCAGAAAAAAGGGAGGAGTTACAACACCTGGGACATTCAAGAAAAGAAAAAAAAAAGCGGGTCAGTGGACACCCTGATTTGTGACTGAGTCATGCATATTCTTTTGCAGAAGGATGGTTGCTAATTGTAGAGTTCCCACTTGTCAGTTTCTTGAACACGGGAAATTTCGAAAAGAATTTCTTAAGATCGACCTTAATTAATCGTGAAAAAATATTTATATATATATACATATATATATGTATATACTATTAAAAATTACCGTGTCCAGAAAAGTGTTGGGTTTGAACCTTATAACGGGATGGGAAGTCTTGAATTTAAATTCACTGCCAAATATAAGTTAAAGGGGAAAAAAGTGCAATAAAATGAAGCAGAAAATCATAATAATATGCATTTGTTACAGGAGGTCGGCGTGGTCTTTAATTAAACCTTTTTCAACAGAAAAAGTTTAGAAATCAATTTCAAAGTTAAATTCGATTGAATAATTCGGAGATTGTTTTACAAAAACGTTGGAAACACAAAAGTGACTGCGCTGCGGCGTTTTATTATTTTATAATTTATTATATTTTCATTTATTTTTTCTTCTTTTAAAATAAATGAGTATTCCTTTAAAAATTTAAAAATTCTTCTTAAAATAAATAAAGAAAGAAAAAGAAGGAAAAGAAAAAAAAATATATTTTAGCATCAGAAAAATAATATATTTATATAACATTGCTTTTTCGCTGCAAGCGGTTTTAACAAAAATTGTAAAAGTTCCAAAATTCTTTTCAAGTACGCTGTCTTTCGAGACAGTATAAAAATTAAATCTGATAGTGGAAAACTAACCGAGATCTTCGGCATAAAATGTTCTCGCTTACCATCAGCAGCTGTTTAATTTTCTACCACATTTAGCATTCAAAACAGGGGTTTCCGGAATATATATACATTTTTTATTCATACCACTACTTTTATGCATTAATCTCCGCCCTGTATAATCATAGCACATTACCATAAATCTATATATATAAAAGAGCAGAGTCTGTGTGTGTGTCTCTGTGTCTGTCTGTCCGCTATAGAATCCTAGGCCGTTTCACCGAGCGGGACCAAATTTGGCACGGTTAATGTTTACGACCCGAGAAAGACAACGCCGCAAGCGATTTTACGAAATTCGCCCCCCCAAGAGGGGGAGGGGGGGCAAAACGTAATTTCACAAAATCCTTCATATCTCAAACAAAAAAACAGATACCCGTAAAATTTTTGCTTTAAAATATAGCTAATTCAAATGTCTAAAAATTGGTTTCTGGAATTTTTGAAATTCGGTCCCCAAGGGGGGCAGGGGGGGGGCAAAACGTGATTTCACATGCGTAAGGGGGGCTATGGGGCAAAAACGAATAGAAATACAGTTAGGCCGTTCAAAATTGGTACAGATAGGTTTAAGAGGCCTGCAAGTCGAATGGGGATATTTTCGATTGTGTCAAGTTATTAGGAGGGGCGAGAAGGGGGAGGGGAAGGGGGGGGCAAAAAAATAAAAATAGTGTCAGGTCGTTGAAAATTGGTACATAGAGGTTTCCGATACTTATAAATCGATTGCGGATGATTTTGAATTTGTAAAATTATTAGGAGGGGCGGGTAGGGGGTGGGGCGGTAAGGGGGGCTATGGGGCAAGAACAAATAGAAATACAGTTAGGCCGTTCAAAATTGGTACAGATAGGTTTAAGAGGCCTGCAACTCGAATGGGGATATTTTCGATTGTGTAAAGTTATTAGGAGGGGCGAGTAGGGGGGGGGGGAGGGGAGGGGGGGAGCAAAAAAATAAAAATAGTGTCAGATCGTTCAAAATTGGTAACTAGAGGTTTTCGATACTTACAAATCGATTGCGGATATTTTTGAATTTGTAAAATTATTAGGAGGGGCGGGTAGGGGGGTGGGGCAGTAAGGGGGGCTATGGGGCAAAAACAAATAGAAATACAGTTAGGCCGTTCAAAATTGGTACAGATAGGTTTAAGAGGCCTGCAAGTCGAATGGGGATATTTTCGATTGTGTAAAGTTATTAGGAGGGGCGAGTAGGGGGGGGGGAGGGGAGGGGGGGAGCAAAAAAATAAAAATAGTGTCAGATCGTTCAAAATTGGTACCTAGAGGTTTTCGATACTTACAAATCGATTGCGGATATTTTTGAATTTGTAAAATTATTAGGAGGGGCGGGTAGGGGGGTGGGGCAGTAAGGGGGGCTATGGGGCAAAAACAAATAGAAATACAGTTAGGCCGTTCAAAATTGGAACAGATAGGTTTAAGAGGCCTGCAAGTCGAATGGGGATATTTTCGATTGTGTCAAGTTATTAGGAGGGGCGAGAAGGGGGGAGGGGAAGGAGGGGGGCAAAAAAATAAAAATAGTGTCAGATCGTTGAAAATTGGTACATAGAGGTTTCCGATACTTACAAATCGATTGCGGATGATTTTGAATTTGTAAAATTATTAGGAGGGGCGGGTAGGGGGTGTGGCGGTAAGGGGGGCTATGGGGCAAAAACAAATAGAAATACAGTTAGGCCGTTCAAAATTGGAACAGATAGGTTTAAGAGGCCTGCAAGTCGAATGGGGATATTTTCGATTGTGTCAAGTTATTAGGAGGGGCGAGAAGGGGGGAGGGGAAGGGGGGGGCAAAAAAATAAAAATAGTGTCAGGTCGTTGAAAATTGGTACATAGAGGTTTCCGAAACTTATAAATCGATTGCGGATGATTTTGAATTTGTAAAATTATTAGGAGGGGCGGGTAGGGGGTGGGGCGGTAAGGGGGGCTATGGGGCAAGAACAAATAGAAATACAGTTAGGCCGTTCAAAATTGGTACAGATAGGTTTAAGAGGCCTGCAACTCGAATGGGGATATTTTCGATTGTGTAAAGTTATTAGGAGGGGCGAGTAGGGGGGGGGGAGGGGAGGGGGGGAGCAAAAAAATAAAAATAGTGTCAGATCGTTCAAAATTGGTAACTAGAGGTTTTCGATACTTACAAATCGATTGCGGATATTTTTGAATTTGTAAAATTATTAGGAGGGGCGGGTAGGGGGGTGGGGCAGTAAGGGGGGCTATGGGGCAAAAACAAATAGAAATACAGTTAGGCCGTTCAAAATTGGTACAGATAGGTTTAAGAGGCCTGCAAGTCGAATGGGGATATTTTCGATTGTGTAAAGTTATTAGGAGGGGCGAGTAGGGGGGGGAGGGGAGGGGGGGAGCAAAAAAATAAAAATAGTGTCAGATCGTTCAAAATTGGTACCTAGAGGTTTTCGATACTTACAAATCGATTGCGGATATTTTTGAATTTGTAAAATTATTAGGAGGGGCGGGTAGGGGGGTGGGGCAGTAAGGGGGGCTATGGGGCAAAAACAAATAGAAATACAGTTAGGCCGTTCAAAATTGGAACAGATAGGTTTAAGAGGCCTGCAATTCGAATGGGGATATTTTCGATTGTGTCAAGTTATTAGGAGGGGCGAGAAGGGGGGAGGGGAAGGAGGGGGGCAAAAAAATAAAAATAGTGTCAGATCGTTGAAAATTGGTACATAGAGGTTTCCGATACTTACAAATCGATTGCGGATGATTTTGAATTTGTAAAATTATTAGGAGGGGCGGGTAGGGGGTGTGGCGGTAAGGGGGGCTATGGGGCAAAAACAAATAGAAATACAGTTAGGCCGTTCAAAATTGGTACAGATAGGTTTAAGAGGCCTGCAAGTCGAATGGGGATATTTTCGATTGTGTAGAGTTATTAGGAGGGGCGAGTAGGGGGGGGGGGAGGGGGGGGAGCAAAAAAATAAAAATAGTGTCAGATCGTTCAAAATTTGTACCTAGAGGTTTTCGATACTTACAAATCGATTGCGGATATTTTTGAATTTGTAAAATTATTAGGAGGGGCGGGTAGGGGGGTGGGGCAGTAAGGGGGGGCTATGGGGCAAAAACAAATAGAAATACAGTTAGGCCGTTGAAAATTGGTACAGATAGGTTTAAGAGGCCTGCAAGTCGAATGGGGATATTTTCGATTGTGTAAAGTTATTAGGAGGGGCGAGAAGGGGGGGAGGGGGGGGGCAAAAAAAAATAGTGTCAGATCGTTGAAAATTGGTACATAGAGGTTTCCGATACTTACAAATCGATTGCGGATGATTTTGAATTTGTAAAATTATTAGGAGGGGCGGGTAGAGGGTGGGGCGGTAAGGGGGGGCTATGGGGCAAAAACAAATAGAAATACAGTTAGGCCGTTCAGAATTGGTACAGATAGGTTTAAGAGGCCTGCAAGTCGAATGGGGATATTTTCGATTGTGTAAAGTTATTAGGAGGGGCGATTAGGGGATAGGAGGGGAGGGGGGGGCAAAAAAATAAAAATAGTATCAGATCGTTCAAAATTGGTACATAGATGTTTTCGATACTTACAAATCGATTGCGGATGATTTTGAATTTGTAAAATTATTAGGAGGGACGGGTAAGGGGGTGGGGCAGTAAGGGGGGGCTATGGGGCAAAAACAAATAGAAATACAGTAGGCCGTTGAAAATTGGTACAGATAGGTTTAAGAGGCCTGCAACTCGAATGGGGATATTTTCGATTGTGTAAAGTTATTAGGAGGGGCGAGTAGGGGGGGGGAGGGGAGGGGGGAACAAAAAAATAAAAATAGTGTCAGATCGTTCAAAATTGGTAACTAGAGGTTTTCGATACTTACAAATCGATTGCGGATCTTTTTGAATTTGTAAAATTATTAGGAGGAGCGGGTAGGGGGGTGGGGCAGTAAGGGGGGCTATGGGGCAAAAACAAATAGAAATACAGTTAGGCCGTTCAAAATTGGTACAGATAGGTTTAAGAGGCCTGCAAGTCGAATGGGGATATTTTCGATTGTGTAAAGTTATTAGGAGGGGCGAGAAGGGGGGGAGGGGGGGCAAAAAAAAAATAGTGTCAGATCGTTGAAAATTGGTACATAGAGGTTTCCGATACTTACAAATCGATTGCGGATGATTTTGAATTTGTAAAATTATTAGGAGGGGCGGGTAGGGGGTGGGGCGGTAAGGGGGGGCTATGGGGCAAAAACAAATAGAAATACAGTTAGGCCGTTCAGAATTGGTACAGATAGGTTTAAGAGGCCTGCAAGTCGAATGGGGATATTTTCGATTGTGTAAAGTTATTAGGAGGGGCGATTAGGGGATAGGAGGGGAGGGGGGGGGCAAAAAAATAAAAATAGTATCAGATCGTTCAAAATTGGTACATAGATGTTTTCGATACTTACAAATCGATTGCGGATGATTTTGAATTTGTAAAATTATTAGGAGGGACGGGTAAGGGGGTGGGGCAGTAAGGGGGGGCTATGGGGCAAAAACAAATAGAAATACAGTAGGCCGTTAAAAATTGGTACAGATAGGTTTAAGAGGCCTGCAACTCGAATGGGGATATTTTCGATTGTGTAAAGTTATTAGGAGGGGCGAGTAGGGGGGGGGGAGGGGAGGGGGGAACAAAAAAAATAAAAATAGTGTCAGATCGTTCAAAATTGGTAACTAGAGGTTTTCGATACTTACAAATCGATTGCGGATATTTTTGAATTTGTAAAATTATTAGGAGGGGCGGGTAGGGGAGTGGGGCAGTAAGGGGGGCTATGGGGCAAAAACAAATAGAAATACAGTTAGGCCGTTCAAAATTGGTACAGATAGGTTTAAGAGGCCTGCAAGTCGAATGGGGATATTTTCGATTGTGTAAAGTTATTAGGAGGGGCGAGTAGGGGGGGGAGGGGAGGGGGGGAGCAAAAAAATAAAAATAGTGTCAGATCGTTCAAAATTGGTACCTAGAGGTTTTCGATACTTACAAATCGATTGCGGATATTTTTGAATTTGTAAAATTATTAGGAGGGGCGGGTAGGGGGGTGGGGCAGTAAGGGGGGGCTATGGGGCAAAAACAAATAGAAATACAGTTAGGCCGTTCAAAATTGGAACAGATAGGTTTAAGAGGCCTGCAAGTCGAATGGGGATATTTTCGATTGTGTCAAGTTATTAGGAGGGGCGAGAAGGGGGGAGGGGAAGGAGGGGGGCAAAAAAATAAAAATAGTGTCAGATCGTTGAAAATTGGTACATAGAGGTTTCCGATACTTACAAATCGATTGCGGATGATTTTGAATTTGTAAAATTATTAGGAGGGGCGGGTAGGGGGTGTGGCGGTAAGGGGGGCTATGGGGCAAAAACAAATAGAAATACAGTTAGGCCGTTCAAAATTGGTACAGATAGGTTTAAGAGGCCTGCAAGTCGAATGGGGATATTTTCGATTGTGTAGAGTTATTAGGAGGGGCGAGTAGGGGGGGGGGAGGGGAGGGGGGGAGCAAAAAAATAAAAATAGTGCCAGATCGTTCAAAATTGGTACCTAGAGGTTTTCGATACTTACAAATCGATTGCGGATATTTTTGAATTTGTAAAATTATTAGGAGGGGCGGGTAGGGGGGTGGGGCAGTAAGGGGGGGCTATGGGGCAAAAACAAATAGAAATACAGTTAGGCCGTTGAAAATTGGTACAGATAGGTTTAAGAGGCCTGCAAGTCGAATGGGGATATTTTCGATTGTGTAAAGTTATTAGGAGGGGCGAGAAGGGGGGGAGGGGAGGGGGGGCAAAAAAAAAATAGTGTCAGATCGTTGAAAATTGGTACATAGAGGTTTACGATACTTACAAATCGATTGCGGATGATTTTGAATTTGTAAAATTATTAGGAGGGGCGGGTAGGGGGTGGGGCGGTAAGGGGGGCTATGGGGCAAAAACAAATAGAAATACAGTTAGGCCGTTCAGAATTGGTACAGATAGGTTTAAGAGGCCTGCAAGTCGAATGGGGATATTTTCGATTGTGTAAAGTTATTAGGAGGGGCGATTAGGGGATAGGAGGGGAGGGGGGGCAAAAAAATAAAAATAGTATCAGATCGTTCAAAATTGGTACATAGATGTTTTCGATACTTACAAATCGATTGCGGATGATTTTGAATTTGTAAAATTATTAGGAGGGACGGGTAAGGGGGTGGGGCAGTAAGGGGGGGGCTATGGGGCAAAAACAAATAGAAATACAGTAGGCCGTTCAAAATTGGTACAGATAGGTTTAAGAGGCCTGCAAGTCAAATGGGGATATTTTCGATTGTGTAAAGTTATTAGGAGGGGCGAGAAGGGGGGAGGGGAGGGGGGGGCAAAAAAATAAAAATAGTGTCAGATCGTTGAAAATGGGTACATAGAGGTTTCCGATACTTACAAATCAATTGCGGATGATTTTGAATTTGTAAAATTATTAGGAGGGGCGGGTAGGGGGTGGGGCGGTAAGGGGGGGCTATGGGGCAAAAACAAAAAGAAATACAGTTAGGCCGTTCAAAATTGGTACAGATAGGTTTAAGAGGCCTGCAAGTCAAATGGGGATATTTTCGATTGTGTAAAGTTATTAGGAGGGGCGATTAGGGGGGGGAGGGGGGGGCAAAAAATAAAAATAGTATCAGATCGTTCAAAATTGGTACATAGATGTTTTCGATACTTACAAATCGATTGCGGATGATTTTGAATTTGTAAAATTATTAGGAGGGGCGGGTAGGGGGTGGGGCGGTAAGGGGGGCTATGGGGCAAAAACAAAAAGAAATACAGTTAGGCCGTTCAAAATTGGTACAGATAGGTTGAAGAGGCCTGCATGTCGAATGGGGATAATTTGGAAAGTGTGAAGTTATTAGGAGGGGCGAGAAGGGGGGAGGGGGGAGGGGGGGCAAAAAAATAAAAATACAGTTAGATCGTTCAAAATTGGTAAATAGAGGTTTTCGATACTTACAAATCGATTGCGGATATATTCGAATTTGTAAAATTATTAGGGCGCTCATATATATGCATTCGCGCGTGCGCATCGCGCACGGGTCTCCGCTGCCGAAGGCAGTGGGGACCCGGTGCGACATTTTTCCCGATCAGAGTTTTTTTTTTTTCTTTTTTTTTTCACATGATAAAAATTAACGCAATTTTGAGAATTCATTAATTATAATGATTCATTTAAAAATAGTGACCAGCGAAGCGGGCGTAGCCTGCTAGTATATATATAGATATATTTCTGCATAAAGTCAGTGGTGGTAGAACAGGCGGTACTATTTTATCTTTGTGAGTGTCTCAAAAAAGGGTGGAGAGTATGACCCCTGGGAGAATCAGGAAAAAAAGGCGGGTTCCTAGACACCTTGACTTGAGACTGATTTACGCATCTGCTTCTACAGAAGGTTGGTTGCTAATGACAGAGTTTCCGCTTGTCTGTTTTTTGAACACTGGAAATTTCGAAAAGAGTTCTCTTAAAGGATTTTCTTAAGATTGACCTTAATTAATCGTTAAAAAATATAAAGAAAAAAGAATACAATTAAAAATTCCCGGTGCCCAGAAAAGTGGCGGGTGGAGAGTCATAATTTAAATTCACTGCCAAATAGAAGATAAAGAGAAAAAAAAAAGAGAGAGAGAGAGGAAAAGAGAAAGAAAGAAAGAGATCACTGAAACATGAGAAATAATACAGCTTATCAAAAAATTAAACAGAAAATCATAATAGCTGGAAAGTTTAAGGTGAGCGTTACACAGCTCACAAAAAGTTCAGGGATTTGAAAAAAAAAAAAAATATTCTTTTCTATGTGTGTTTCGTTTTCCTGTGGAATCACACAAACCGTCCCTGACGCAGCTCCAACTGACACAATCAGCCTGTTTCTTTTTTATTAGTATTAATATTATTATTAATAACCCTTCACAAGTGTCATTCTTCTTTTAGTTAAACTAAATATGGTAATAATAAATTTGTGATAATAAATGAAACATTAGTGCGAAATAAATACACACATAAATAAACAGGATTAAATGCATTTGGAGTTGTTGGCGTAATGATGTACTAAATCCTGTTTTTGTGAATAGATTGGCATATTTAATAAATATAATTATAGAAACGAAAACAACTACTTTCTTTCCCTCTTATTATTTATTTCATTTATTTCTTTTCCACTTTAAAGTTTTATTCTTTTCCATGCTCTTATTCGTTGTTTTATTCTTTCCAAATAATACTTAATTCTATCGTTTAAAATATTATATATGGGACTAATGCATTATATGCATTCGACACAGGAGTTAGGCGTGGTCTTTTTTTTAAACAGCACCTTTTTCAACAGACGAAATTTAGAAATCATTTTCAGAATTCTATTCGATTGAATAATTCGGATATTGTTTTGCGAAAACATTGGTAAATAAAAAATGTGACTGCGCTGAGGCTTTTTATTATTTTATAATTTATTATATTTTCATTTTTTTTTTTTTTTTTTTTTTTTTTTTTTTTTCATTTAAAATAAAATGAATATTTCTTTATAAATTTAAAAATTCTTCTTAAAATAAACAAAGAAAGAAAGAAAGGAAAGGAAAGAAAGAAAAATGCGGGCAGTCTTTGGGGACTGCCGAATGAAGTGAAAACTAAGTAACTTGTAAATTGTATCGTCGAGCTTATTGGATTTTTATTTTTGAATTATTTTTGATTTGTAAAGAAGTATTAATGACCAATTTAAACTTTAATCATTAAAACTTTAAATTTATATTGAAAGCAAAAAGAAGAATATCACAGTCTGTATAAAAAAACTGCTTGTACTTTGTGAACTATTTATATACTGTGGAAAAAGTACATACATACATAGAGTATAGACTAGAAAGAGACAGATGCCAGTAGCCAGTATACTACTCGTATTTGTATACATTTCATACATACATATATATATATATACATATATATATATATATATATATATATATATATGTGTGTGTATATGAGGCATGCCGCGCAGTGCGCTACATATATGGATATATATGTAGAGAGATATACTCTTTGTATATATATAATGTATACTAATAGCGCACGGAGGTATATCTATGTGCATATATACACAGTCTACATACAGCTCATGGAGAGCGTTCGATGACGATGACGCGAGTTCCATGATTTTTGTTCACCCAAAAGTGCTTAACGCGCCTAAAGAAGATTTCACCTCAAAAAAATATATACTTTAACGTCAGAAAAATAATATATATATATTAAATTGCATTTTCGCTGCATGCGGTCGTTTTAACAAACATTTGATAAAATCGCAGAACTACTGAAGTACGCTGCCTTTCGAGGCAGTATGAAAATTAACCGTTTGCTGTCTAAGACTTTTTTGTGCGGGTAAACCAAGCACTCGAAACGATTTTCCAGATATTTGGTAATCGGCATATAAAACTTCCTGATTTTTTCGGTACTGAAGGAATAATTTTATGTACTAGGAAATGCTTCCTAAAACGGCGTTTCTTATGCACAGAATTAGAATTGTTTAATAGATCTATTCAAAAGTATAGAATTACAGCAGGGGTTGCAGTCGCTACCTTTTTTACAATACACATTCAAGAAGGTGAAATTTAAGCCTTTTCTACCTCCACGATTTTTATACAATAACTTCTACCTTGTTTAACCACGAGATATAACTTTAAAAATACATTCAAGATTTCAGTTAAAAAAAAAAAAAAAAAAGAAAGAAAAGAAAGAAAGTGGTAGCCAATGGGACGAAAATTTTTTATCCCTGAAAGTGTCCTGGAAAAAATGCGGGGACTGCGACACCTGGTACAGGGTACCCTGCGTAAAATCCAGCGTTATAGAAGATCTGGTTGTCCTTATGTTATGCTGGCCGCGTAATAGGAGGCTAGTATAATACATGTTTATACATGTGTCTTAATTCATGTGTCTTATTTACATGTGTCTTATTTAATCGGAATTGCATTTGGAGAATATTACTCTTCAAATTTACTGGTATGAGTAAAAGGGCGGGGCTAACGATACTACGGTATATTGCAACTATTATCATCCGTCGACCAATATTGTTGGATGTTTGCAAGTGGCATGGTTCCCATATTTAGGATGACCGCTATGAATGCCAAGAATTTTTGCGTTGTTACTTCTTTCCAGTTCTTCCATATAAGACTTTTTCGACAATTTTTTTGACTTTCAATTTATTATGGGCATATTTAATTGTTTCATTTACAACTATATCAAGTAGCTGATTAGTAAAAAATAATAAAAAGAAATGCAATGGTTCCGTGGCATTTGCACCAATTTGGGGACATGAAGAATTTTCATCATTTTTAAATAGTACTCTTTGAGGTAATTCTGTAACAACTTTCCATTTAATAATAAAGCACCACAGAAATGTCGTTTTAAAGTAATAATTGCAGAACTTTGGATAAACACCAAAAAATGCAAGAAACACGCAACAATTGTTTCGTGGCGTTGCCGCTTTTACTGCAGCATTCGTGGCTACTTTGTATGCCTGGTGAAGGGTCGTGCATTCTTTCGACCCGAAACAATTGTTCCAGGTTTCATGCATTTTATGGTGTTTATCCAGATTTCTGCAATTATCTTCTCATTTAGTCTTTCCCAACTATCTTCCTATTCTGTAAAATCTGGATCAGAATAATCTTCACTTTCGATTTCTATTATCCAATTTTTTAGTTTCCCATTATACTATCGGTATGGGGAACTTAGGTAATCGTGAAAATTTATGACCTCGGTTTTTTGACTTTTTTACACGTTTTCAGGTGTGAGGAATCCGAAAATGACAAAATTTGTATGGTGTCTGTCTGTAGGGTGTCTGTTAGTGTGTCAGTCCGTTAGTGTGTCAGTGTGTTAGTCCGTTAGTTTGTTAGTCTGTTAACAGGATATCTCACGAACAAACGATCGCAGAGAGGTCAGATCAGTTTTAAAATATTACTTTCGATACTGGCAAGAAATCTATTCTTTTGCAACATTCGAATAAAAAAACTTCGTAAGTTATGAGAAATTTACGATTTTCTTAACATGGGAGAATAGGACAAAAATTCACTTAAACGTGCATTAAATGGAAACATTTTACTGTAAAAATGTCAGACCAGTTTTAAAATATCAGGTTTGATGCCGGAAGCAACATTAGCAACTATAAATGTGCTCCTTTGAAAATTTCGCAAGTTATTGGAAATTTACGAATTTCTTAACATGGCAGTGTAGGGCAAAATTTCACATAAACGTCAATTTTGAGAGATATTTTCATCGTAAAGATGTCAGACTACTTTTGAAATATTATTTAGAACACTGGCATGAATATTAATGACTATGAATTTTCCAATACAAAAATTTCGTAAGTTATTGGAAAATTCCGAATTTCTTAACATGGCAGCATAGAGCCAAATTTCACATAAACGTCAATCTTGAGGGATATTTTCATCGTAAAGATGTCAAACCACTTTCGAAATATTATATAGGATACTGGTATGGATATCATAGACTATGATTTTTCGAATTTAAAAAATTCGTAAGTTATTTGGAATTTACGATTTACTTAACATGTCAGAATAATTCAAAATTGAGCATAAATTTCCATTTTGAGGACCACAAATACATTAGACAACTTCAAAATTACATTTATGATATTTGTTTGAACATGATTGAATACAAATATTCTAACAGAAAAATTTCGTAAATCATTCGTAATTTACGATTTTATCGACATAGCGAAATTGTAAATTTTTCATATATATATGAATTTTGAGGATTATTGCATTGAAAATAGCATGAAAACTAAACAACGGAATTGACCCTGATAAAATAAATTAATATATTAGAATAAGATATATATATCGAAGTTAACGGTGGATAGCCTATTAGGCGGGGATTTTATTCTGTCACTATATCAAGCTTTGGTCAAATTCATTTCTTTTAACATGATTATACTATGTCTTGCACTAGAAATTTATGAGAACATAAATATGATGGAGAACTGAGCAGAGTCCACCTATGCCAACTAGTTTTTACTTTCTCTTACCCATAAGGTAGAGAAAATATTGTTTTCGGGTGGAATTTTCGAACGCGAGTTTTTGTTATATTTACATGTTCTGAGGTCCCCTGAATACGAAAATCATATTTTCAGCAAATGGTCTGTGTGTATGTCTGTGTGTCTGTGTGTGTGTCTGTGTGTGTGTCTGTCTTTTATCAGCATATCTAAAAAATAAATTTGGCAGAAAGTTCAAACTTGGTATTCTAAATATGTATCATATAAGGATACAACACTAAACTTTTCGTTAAGATCAAGCAAATTGTTCGTGTACAGGGACTTCAAATTGTTCAAATGCATTACGTCTATGGGAGAAATTGCAGGTAAGTATAGTTTAACATCTATAGACTGCACTAAACCAAATGAAACGAATATATATTTTTTGTAATAGAGATAGTCAACAGGGAAAAAAAATGTGCATGTAGGAGCCTCGGCTCCCTCCCTGGGGGGAAGTCCCAGCTCGAGGGGAGTAAATTTTCATGATGGGTATCTTTCAAAAGAGCTCGCCAATACCTTTAAAACGAATGGTTGAACCATCGATATGCGATAATTTAAATCAAAGTTATCGATTTTTTTTACTTTCAAAAAAAAAAAAAAAAAAAAAACAGAAAAAAAATATATATTTTTTTTTAACATTGAGAATAAATTGGACTTTTTTTTATATTTAGTGTTATACTACTTCTCTAATATGGAAATCGTCTGCATTATCATAAAAGGAAATTTTTTTTAATAATAATTTTAACAAATCATTTTTTAAAAAAAGAATTTTTTTTTTAATAGCCGATTTAAATTCTATATAAATGCAGGTGCATTAATGAAACTGGGTTTCGAGGGGTGCGGTAGCCCCCCTCACACAGAACTAATTATCATATAAAGCTCTTCCGAAGCCTAATTTGAATTGTTTAACACATCTTTGCATAACAGTACTCGTTATCTTACCTATTAATCTGGAACCTGTATTTATAGTATTAAATTTCAGGGTAAGAGAAAGTAGTGTGAGTGACACACCAGATTATTTTTTTTTCTTCTTTTGGTTCTAATTACTTAATAACTGCCTTCACTGCTGTCTTCTTGATCGCTATTTTCGTCTTTCAGAATATTATCACTCGATCTAAACATCGGGAAGTCAAACTGATCCGCGCTGCTACAAATTTTGTTGTTTCATTCCATTTTGATTACCCTATAAGTGAAATAAATTTGAAACAGTGTAGTTTTATAAGTTCACAAGGAACTTTCGATAACTTTTAATACCACAAAATTATTTCAAAAATATGTACTACACACAAATTATTACTTTTATTTATTAAAACTCTCGCCACACAGAACAATAAAAAACTTTTGTAACTATTTTGCTAGAAACACTCATCAAACACTCTCATAGAAATAAAAGGTAGAAGTTATTCTGATTGGTTATAAATATACATAATACGTAAAAAATTCATTCGTGCGAAATTTTTTGACGTTCGCAGTATCTTAGCCTTGGCAATTGGTCACAAGCAAGCAACGCTCAAACACACTTAATAATAAATGCAGGTGGAGTCTCTTTCTTAACGAAGAATTATACTTATTATAGACCTTTTAGTTGTAGACGAGCATTACTGGCGGATATAAGATATATAGAAACATAATTAGTCATCGCGCTACTTAAACGACGTTCGATAAGAAGTAATGAATAGAATGTCGCCTAAAGAAGTTTATACTGCAAATGGGAAACCATCGCTGACGATGACGCGAATTTCAAGATTTTTCTCCACCCAAAAGTGCTCAACGCACCTAAAGAAGTTTTCACTTAAAAAAGTTTAATTTATTCCTACCATTAATTTTATGCATTAATCTCCGTCCTTTATAATCATAGCGCATTATTAGAAATATATATAGATGTATTTCTGCGCAGTGTCATGAAAAAAGGTTAGAGAGTACAACCTCTGGTAGAGTCAGTAGACACCTTGACTTGTGACGGATTCACACATCTTCTTATGCAGAAGGATGGTTGGTAATAGCAGAGTTCCCGCTTGTCAGTTTTTTTGTACATTGGAAATTTCGAAAAGAGTTATATTAAAGGAATTTCTTAAGACTGACATTAATTAAACGTGAAAAATGTTTAAAAAAAAAATTATTAAAAATTTCTTGTGCACAGAAAATTGACGGGTGGGAAGTCTTGAATTTAAACTCACTATCAAACAGAAAAAAATAAAAATAAAAAAGAGGAAGAGAGAAAGAAAGAAAGAAAGAAAGAGATTACAGAAACATGAGGAATAATACAGCTTATAGAAAATGAAACAGAAAATCATGATAGCTAGAAAGTTTAAGGTCAGCGTTACACAGCTTACAAAAAGCTCAGGGATAGAAAAAAAAAAAAAAAAAAAAAAAAATTCTATGTGTGTTTCGCTTTTCAGTGGAATCACACAAACCGACCCTAACGCAGCTGGAACTGACAATGTCAGCCTGTTTCTTTCCTTATCAATAACTTTTCACAAGTGTCATTCTTCTTTTAGGTAAACTAAATATGGTAATAATAAATTTGTGATAATAAATGAAACATTACTATGAAATAAATACATACATAAATAAACTGGATTAAATGCATTTGGATATGTTGTCGTGATGAAATACTAAACCTTGATTTTTGTGAATAGATTGGGATATTTTGGTAAATATAATAATAGAAACGAAAGCATCCGCATTCTTTCTTTATTATTATTTCACCTTTAAAGTTTTATTCTTTTCCTTGCACTTATTTGTTGTCTTATTCATTCCAAATAATACTTATTTCTATCTTTTAAAATATTATATATGGAACTAATACATTATATGCATTTGTAACAGGAGGTCGGCGTGGTCTTTTTGAAAACAACATCCTTTTCAACAGAAAAATGTACACATCATTTTCAGAGTTATGTTCGATTGAATAATTTAGAGATTGTTTTATAAAAACCTTGTTAAACAAAAAAGCGACTGTGCTGAGCATTTTTATTTAATTTGTTATAGTTTCTTTCTTTCTTTTTTTTCTTTTTTTTAATCTAAAATAAAATGAATATTCCATCAAAAATTTCATTAAAAATTCTTATTAATGTAAATAATGAAAGAAAGAACGAAAATAAAAAAATATATATCTTAACACCAGAAAAATAATATATTTATATAAAATTGCTTTTTCGCTGCATGCAGTGGGTTATCAGAAACTTAAAAAAAACTTAAAAACTTTTCAAGTGCGCTGTCTTTCGAGGCAGTATTAAAATTAAAGCAGATAATGGAAAAAAAACTGAGGTCTTCCTCGGCGTAAAATGTTTTCACACTTACTTAATTTTCTACCACGTTTAGCTATTCTTGGAACGCAAGCTCCTATTCCTTATTTTTAGCCGGTGTTTAATTTTGTCACTTTAAAGTTTTATACTTTTTTCTTACTCTTATTTGTAATCTTATTACTTTCTTCTATATTCAACAGAAAAAATGTATTGATTGCATAAAAATTCTCAACCTCAGTTTTTTAAAGGATTTACACGTTTGGAGAGGTCAAGAACGATTTGACCATTTTTAGAAAATCGCTGTCTGTGTGTCCGACAAAATTTTGTGTCAACTGTATCTCAGGAACCACTGTACAGAACTTCATACAAATTGGAATGTAGTTGCTTAATACCTGTGAAAATTGTCCAAAAAGTGGCGATGCCATCCTGCTTTTTCTAAAATTTTAAAACATGATTTACTATATTACTGAAACATAATGTATTCCAATTAATTGGAATGGACATCTTATTATTATTATCTTTTTTTTTTTTCCTTCTTAATGGATTTATTATTACGTCTTCTGCATATATAAGAAAGTAAAAGACTTGAAAAAACTTTTGATTTCCGGATTCAGATGAATTTACACCTTTTGAGATTTCCTTGCATTTCAATTAAATGAAATGGATTACTTATTTTTAAAAAATGTGGATTTATTACTAACTTCTGCATATATAAGAAGAAAGTAGAAGATACGCAAAAAAATTTCGATTTCCGGTTTTCGATGAATATACACGTTATGAGATATACTTGCATTTAAATTAAGAGAAATTTACTACTTTTTTCTTTCTTTCTTTTTTTCTTTTCTTTTTCTTTTTTTTTTTTTTTTTTTTTTTTTTTTTTTTAAATAAGGTTCATTATTAAGTAGATTTATTAAAATATGCAATTCAGAAAAAATTTTAGATTTCCGGTTACACGTTTTGAGATATGCGGAACTCAATTCGACTAGCTTCAATTCAACTCCTGTATTGCATAAACTTACCAAACCAAACATGGTGTATGAGATGGATATTATGTAAAACTATGCTGTATTAATGTGGGTGCATATCGACCGACAAGTGGTTGCTGTGCTGCAAAGTAATTCCAATTATATGAAGGCAGTTATTTTGTTTTGCATTGAAAAAAGTCATCGCGTTTCGGAGACTGGGAGATATTAGTTCATAGTAAATTACTTGATTCTTATCCTTAGCAAACAAAGCGATAAGGGCTACTGATGTATATATACATTTAATATACGGACGATTTTTAAAAGATTAAAATAGAATACAAGAATTTTCCTGCTGTAAGATAATGTGGAATTTTAGAAAAACACCGAAAAGCCGCTTTCCTTTTTTTCCCCTGCCTTTTCCTTGATGAGAGGGGAAGGGGATAGGAAATCAGCACACTGCAAGCAGATGTGAGTATATTTCATATTATGTGTGTAGTGAACATGGTTTGCAACATCCTAATGAATATTCCTTAGCATTGTTAGAACTTGTCTTTTTTTTTTCCCCTACGTAGTCTTTTTTTAGGGTATTTTTCTTTAATCGTTATTACATTTAGGAAGAATTACTCTAAAAGTAAAGTGTGCGGAAAAAGGGGTAGGTACCAACAATATTATAGAATATTAATTAAGATGTTAGCAGCTATGATAGTAAGCGATTAATTCGTAAGGAAAGCTAAAAGTCTCTTTAAAGTAGGAAAATGCCCTAGCTATAATATCTTAAAGTAGGCGGGGCTGGCTTTTCAGATATATCACGATTTTTTTTTTTTTTTTTTAGCTAGAGAATTTCAGAAATGATTCTACATTCTTGCTACACCATTAATTCAATGCTGCCAAAACAACAGTGTTCTAGATCCACTTGTCGACTCCTAATTTTCTTGTTACAGTAAACCACCGTTTACACGTCTTTCAAGAGACTGACGTAAAATGATGTATAAATGAAAAGATGTATAAACGAAATTTTAATAATAACGTTTTCATTACTACAAATTTAATGACACTTAAGCAAAATTGATATGAATATTGTGATTAATAAAGTTTCTTACGTTAGTAAACGCATATTATAATTTTATTTAAGACAATAATTAATTTAAAAAATAAAATAATAAAACTAAATAAAAGTGAGAAATATCATACTATTAAAGGGCATAACTGGGTATTAAGTACATATATCATAATATTGAGTATTATATTACATTTCTCAAGAACTATATGAACACATATTGAATATTAATTATATATATTTCGCATATATAATAATAAGCATACGATTTTGGTCCATACATATAGTTATTTAATAATATTAAAAAATCTTTAATATTCGTCTGATTTCCGTAGTATGTTTCCACGATTAATTAAAGGAAAGTTCTTCACATGATTATATTTGTGGGGGAGAAGGAATCGTACTCTCCGTCTTTTTTTCAGGACACACTCAAGAATTAAAAAAAAAAAAAAAAATTAATTTATTCCTACTACTACTTTTATGCATTAATATCCGTTCTCTATAATCATTCCACATTACTAGAAATATATATATATATGTATTTTTGAATAAAATTAGCAGTGGTAGGAAAAGGTGGAACGTTTTTATCTTTGAGAGTGTCCTGAAAAAAGGGAGGAGAGTACGACCCCTGTGAGACTCAAGAAAAAAAAAAAAAAAAAGCGGGTCAGTGAACCTGAACACCCTGACTTGTGACTGAGTCACGCATATTCTTCAGCAGAAGGATAGTTGCTAATTGTAGAGTTCCCACTTGTCAGTTTATTGAGCACGGAAAATTTCGAAAAGAATCTCTTAAGATCGACCTTAATTAATCGTGAAAAAATATTTATATATACATGTATATACTATTAAAAATTACCGTGTCCAGAAAAGTGACGGGTTGGAACCCTATAATGGGATGGGGAGTCTTGAATTTAAATTCACTGCCAAATATAAGTTAAAGGGGAAAAATAAAGAAAGAGAGAGAGAGAGATCACAGAAACATGAGGAATAATACAGCTTATCATAAAATGAAGCAGAAAATCATAATAATATGCATTTGTTACAGGAGTTCGGCGTACTCTTTATTTAAAACTTTTTCAACAGAAAAAGTTTAGAAATCCATTTCAAATTTATATTCGATTGAATAATTCGGAGATTGTTTTACAAAAACGTTGGAAACAAAAAAGTGACTGCGCTGAGGCTTTTTATTATTTTATAATTTATTATACAATCTTTTTTTTTTCTTCTTTTAAAATAAAATGAGTAGTCCTTTAAAAATTTAAAAACTCTTCTTAAATTAAATAAAGAAAGGAAAAGAAAAAAAATATTTTACCATCAGAAAAATAATATATTTATATAACATTGCTTTATCGCTGCATGCGGTTTTAACAATAATTTTAAAATTGTTAAAAATCTTTTCAAGTACGCTGTCTTTTGAGACAGTATAAAAATTAAATCTGAAAGTGGAAAACAAACCGACATCTTCGGTATAAAATGTTCTCGCTTACTATCAGCAGCTGTTTAATTTTCTACCTCATTTAGCATTCAGAACAGGGGTCTTCGTCTTTTTTCGGAACACTCTCCGGATTATATATATATATATTTTTTAAATTTATTTGTACCACTACTTTTATGCATTAATCCCCGCCCTGTATAATCATAGCACATTACTATAAAAATAAATATATATATAGAGGAGAGAGATGTATTTCTGCATAAAATCAGTGGTGGTAAAAAAGGCGGTAATATTTTATCTTTGTGAGTGTCTTAAAAATGGGGGGAGAGTCAGGAAAAAAAGGCGGGTTCCCAGTCACCTTGACTTGTGACTGATTTACGCATCTACTTATGCGGAATGTTGGTTGCTAATTACAGAGTTTCCGCTTGTCTGTTTTTTGAACACTGGAAATTTCGAAAAGAGTTCTCTTAAAGAAATTTTTTAAAATTGGCCTTAATTCATTGTTAAAAAATATAAAGAAAAAAAAATACAATTAAAAATTTCCGATGCACAGAAAAATGGCAGGTGGGAAGTCTTAATTTAAATTTACTGCCAAATAGAAGAGAAAGAGTAAAGAGAAAGAGAGAGAGAGAGAGAGAGAGGAAAAGAGAAAGAAAGAAAGAGATCACAGAAACACGAGAAATAATACAGCTTATCAAAAACTTAAACAGAAAATCATAATAGCTAGAAATTTTAAGATCAGCGTTACACAGCTCACAAAAAGTTCAGGGATTGAAAAAAAAAAAATTTTTTTTTTTTCAATGTGCGTTTCGTTTTTTTGTGGAATCACACAAACCGTCCCTGACGCAGCTCGAACTGACACAATCAGCCTGTTTCTTTTTTATTAATATTAATATTATTATTAATAACCCTTCACAACTGTCATTCTTCTTTTAGTTAAACTAAATATGGTAATAGTAAGTTTGTGATAATAAATGAAACATTAGTATAAAATAAATACACACATAAATAAACAGCATTAAATGCATTTGGAGATGTAGGCGGAGTGATGTACTAAATCCTGTTTTTGTGAATAGATTGGCATATTTAAAAAATATAATCATAGAAACAAAAACAACTACTTTCTTTCCCTCTTATTATTTATTTCTTTTCTTTCTTTTTTTTCTTTTCCACTTTATTTCTTTTATTTTTTTCCGCTTTTTATTATTTTATAATTTATTATATTTTCATTTTTTTTTTCTTTTAAAATAAAATGAATATTCCTTCAAAAATTTAAGAATTCTTCTTAAAATAAACAAAGAAAGAAAGAAAGAAAAGGGGGAAAAAAATTGCGGGCAGTCTCTGGGGACTGCCGATAGAAGAGAAAACTAAGTAACTTGTGAATTGTATCGTCGCGCTATTAGATTATTATTTTTGAATTATTTTTGGTTTGTAAAGAAGTGTTAATGACCAATTTAAGCTTTAATCATTTAAACTTTAAATTTATATTGAAAGCAAAAAGAAGACTATAACAGTCTATATAAAAACACGTGCTTGTACTTTGTGAACTATTTATATACTGTGCGAAAAGTACATACATACATAGTCCAGAACTAGAAAGAGACAGATGTCAGTAGCCAGTACACTGCTCGTATTAGTATACATTTCATACATATATATATCTGTATGGAATGTATATATATATATATATATATATATATGTATGTATATGAGGTTTGCCGCGCCGTGCGCTACATATATGGATACATACGTAGAGAGATATACTCTTTGTATATATATAATGTATACTAATAGCGCACGGAGGTATATCTATGTACATATATACACTGTATACATACAGCTCATGGAAAGCGTTCGATGACGATGACACGAGTTCCATGATTTTTGTTCATCCAGAAGTGCTCAACGCGCCTAAAGAAGTTTTCACCTGAAACAAAATATACATACTTTAACATGAGAAAAATAATATATTTATATTAAAATGCATTTTCGCTGCATGCGGCGGTTTTAACAGATATTTGATAAAATCTTCATAGCTTTTCAAGTACGCTGCCTTTCGAGACAGTATGAAAATTAACCGTCTGCTATCTAAGACTCTTTCGTGCGGGTAGATCAAGCACTCGAAAGGATTTTCCACATATTTGGTAATCGGCATATAAAACATCCTAATTTTTTCGGTACTGAAGGAATAATTTTTTGTACTAAGAAATGCTTCCTAAAAGGGCGCGGCTTATGCACAGAATTAGAACTGTGTAAGAGATTATTCAAAAGTATAGAAGTACAGCAGGGGTTGTAGTCGCTACCTTTTTTCCAATACACATACAAAAAGGTGAAATTTAAGACTTTATATTTCCACGATTTTTACACAATAACTTCTACCTTGTTTAACCACGACATATAACTTTAAAAATACATTCAAGATTTCAGTTTAAAAAAAAAAAAAAGGAAAGAAAGAAAGTGGTAGATAATGGGACGGAAATTTCTTATCCCTGAAAGTGTCCTGGAAAAAATGCGGGGACTACGACCCCTGATACAGGGTACCCTGCGTAAAATACAGCGTTATAGAAGATCTGGTTGTCCTTATGTTATGCTGGCCACGTAATAAAAGGCTAGTATAATACATGTTCAGAGCTGCCAACCTAATACGGCAAATTGTTAGTACCGCCCCTTTATCTACACCACTTAATTTTTAGAGTATTTTTCTACTTAATTCATCATAGATATATTTGAAGAGAATTGCTCTAAAATTTAAGTGGTGTAGAAAAAGGGGCGTTTTTTAATATGCGTTAACAATTTGCCGGATTAGGTTGGCAGCTCTGCATGTTTATACCCCTTTTATAAAGGCCACGCCTTCTTTTTTTGTCAGTGATTCCTTTTACGTTGACCACTTGTATTGACCAAATGTGCGGGCCTGTAGTTTATGGAAAACTTACCTTTTTGCATTCGAACCTTCTTTTAATAAGAGTCATGAGCTACACGACAATAGTTTTAATAAAAAAATGCAAAATATAAAACATAAGAATTTTAAATATAAATATTTTATTTCTATATTTGATGTATATTTACATAATATGAATATTGTGATTTATAATTTTCCATTGTGTGATATTTTACAAAGCATTCTTCAAGGTGTAGCCTCGGTTTTTCCAGACAATTATCACAATAATATACCGTTTCGTGCCTTCTGCGTTTCTTAGTATTCACAGAGCACACTCGACAATCTGTGTTTTTTTCTCTTTTATAATCATATATATTCAAACGGACACTGTTATCGGTAGTTGCAGATGCAGAAACGCGGCCAGCTCCAAGATCTTTTCGATAATCACCTTTTAACTAATTTACTAATAACTTTACATATTTAAAATGGCTGATTGAAATCTCATTTCTCTGCTTTTGCACCATTTTATATAAAATTTAGGAATTGATCACGCATATTTTCAATCCCCAGAGAAATAACTTGCTCCATCACTTCAGCGATTTCCGCAAGAAATATCATGTAGACGCAGAGGTGAAAGTTTTCCGTTTTCTTTGACGGAACTCTTCCACCGGAAATTTTTTGTGTCTAAAATTCTCCAATTAGAAGATACAGAATTAAGCTCCATAATTTTCCCCAACACTCCAATACAACATCTTACCTGCAGTTGGTCCCTCCACCCTGGAAAGGATGTTGCTCCCCTAATAACCAATACGTCTAAGAATAGCTTCTCCCCGTCAGCTCCAGTGGCGGTCTACACGGATGGATCTAAGACGGATGCTGGGGTGGGCGCAGCTTTCTGCGTTATAGCCTCAGGCGTCGTAACCCATCAGTGGGCGGGCAAACTGGAAGACTATAATTCAGTATTCCAAGCTGAACTACTAGCAATTCAAAAAGGCCTCGACTGGATTGCCACAGCTACACACGCAGACATCAAAATATACAGTGACAGTCTCTCAGGCTTGCTCGCCATTGCCCGCCTCAGGAGCAGACACCCCCAGGTGATTGCCATCAAAAATTCCCTAAGTGCTCTAAACTGTAACTGCTCCCTGGCTCACGTTTCAGCCCACAGGGGTGTGACCGGCAATGAATTAGCTGATTCGCTGGCAAAGGCCGCGACGGAGTCGGAAGAGATAGCTGTCTCCCTCCCTGCTCCCCCTCCTTCGTCAAAAGAAAAATCAAAAATTTATTTCAGCAAAAATGGCAAGACCTATGGTCATAACCTCTGAAAAAGGAAGGCACACTTTTGATTTGATTCCAATTGCAAGCTCCAACACATGGACCCTGTCACCCCCAATCACCGCCTTCTTAAGTGGTCACGGTCCATTCCCATCCTACCTCAACAGGTTTCATTGCCGGCGCTCGCCTCTGTGTCCCTGTGGAGAGGAGGGAACACCAGATCATTATTACTTCTCCTGCCCCCTCACAGTAAATTTCCATTTAAGGAATCCTAATCTAAGGCCAATAAATTGGCTGCCCAATATTTTATCCAGGAAACCTCTAATTCATAAACTTAATAAAATTTACTCCCTCTTAAAAGACATCTCTAATCGAACCAATTAATACCTTTTCTTTTTAGTCTTGTTTTGTCTTTTTTTGTTTCTTTTGTTCCTTTTTCAACCCTTTCCTCCCCCCCTTCCCTCCTTGTGGCGTCAGCAGCACAGCAAAGACCACCATGACAAGCAATTCAGCAAAAGCCTAGCCAACTGTGTAAAATCACATGATCCAGATTCCAGAAATGTTTAAGAGCCACACTTCAACTGCTGGTGTCAACCCGTCAATGCTACATGGCTTGAAGCCTTTAACAGCACTACAATGCAGTACACCAGCATGCCCTCTGTCGCGAGGAGCCGGCTGGGCTCGGCAAGCTGATCAACAAAAGACTGTGTATATATAAACTTGTCTCTCTCATCGCCCATTGTCGCGGGTAGGATCTAAGCCTGGCGATGAATTCTGTAATTTTTTTTTTCTTTTGTTTTTCAATAAACGTCTCGGGACAGCCCATGTGGACTTCGGTCCTAGCATAGCTCAACACCGCTCTTCGAGCGGTGAGCCGGGGCTGCTCCCCTGTTCAATTCAATAATCTGTATACTATTTAATCAAATGATGTTAGAGTAAAAATACACTCATTTTTCTAAATAAAGATAGTGGTGCCGATGACAATAACCATTTTTACCCCTGTGTAGACGTATATTTATTAGCACAATCAACACCTCCCATATATTTCATGTTTTTTTTTTTTTTTTTTTTTTTTTAACAACATTTGGTTTTTTAACCATAATTTTAATACCACCTCGTTAAAACCTTTTTACAGTAGTCATGTCTGCATCACACCAGTTCATCAACATGGTCACAACCCGTTTACCTTTCCAAACCAAGATCAAAGTATTATTTTTAGGATATGCTCCTCTTTTTTTTCCACATTTTTGTTTCTTTACAGCAATCTGTAATCCTTTCCGGTTTGCTTGCATTATGTCGGTCAGGCGACACTTCCTTTTAGTGAATTCTTCTGCCAGTACAACACTGGTATAGTATATATGGCACATATGGTGATATATTGTACGAACATATGGTGGCCTTGTGCACCAGGAACAGAATTTAATATCATTTAATACAAGTGGGATGGAATTCTAGTAGTCACCTGTAGGTCAGGTTTTACAAAAGGTTCTGTTCTTACGTGTCCATAATATGGAAGAATCCTACAAATATATCCAGCTTCTAAATCGCAGAGTACATAAATCCTAATTCCCCACTTTGTTGGTTTTACAGGATTTTAAGTGATAAAAAAAAATTTCTCTTGAAAATGCACAACGGATTCATGACACATATATTTTCGCCAGGAATAAAAAAAAATTTCAAAAATTTCGTGTTGATTTCATTTAAGTAGTTACTAACTCGCTGTAAAGAGTTTAAACATCTATAGGTCCGAGTGTGATTGTCTTCAAATGTAGCATCCAAAAAATTTGGTTAAATTTGTCTCGTGAAAACACATTGGGGAAATAAGGAATTCAACTATTATCATCCGTCGACCAATATTGTTCGATGTTTGCAAGTGGCATGGTTCCCATATTTAGGATGACCGCTATGAATGCCAGGAATTCTTGCGTTGTTACTTCTTTCCAGGAAGAGAGAAAGAAAGAAAGAGATTACAGAAACATGAGGAATAATACAGCTCATAGAAAATGAAACAGAAAATCATGATAGCTAGAAAGTTTAAGGTCAGCGTTACACAGCTTACAAAAAGCTCAGGGATAGAAAAAAAAAAAAATTCCATGTGTGTTTCGCTTTTCAGTGGAATCACACAAACCGACTCTAACGCAGCTGGAACTGACAATATCAGCATGTTTCTTTCCTTATCAATAACTTTTCACAAGTGTCATTCTTCTTTTAGGTAAACTATATATGGTAATAATAAATTTGTGATAATAAATGAAACATTACTATGAAATAAATACATACATACATAAGTAAACAGGATTAAATGCATTTGGATATGTTGTCGTGATGAAATACTAAACCTTGATTTTTGTGAATAGATTGGGATATTTTGGTAAGTATAATAATAGAAACTAAAGCATCCGCATTCTTTCTTTATTATTATTTCCACTTTAAAGTTTTATTCTTTTTCTTGCACTTATTTGTTGTCTTATTCATTCCAAATAATACTTATTTCTATCTTTTAAAATATTATATATGGAACTAATACATTATATGCATTTGTAACAGGAGGTCGGCGAGGTCTTTTTGAAAACAGCATCTTTTTCATCAGAAGAATGTACACATCATTTTCAGAGTTATGTTCGATTGAATAATTTATAGATTGTTTTATAAAAACCTTGTTAAACAAAAAAGCGACTGTGCTGAGCATTTTTTTTTTTTTTTTTTTAATTTATTATAGTTTCTTTCTTTCTTTTCTTTTTTCTTTTTTTAATCTAAATTAAAATGAATATTCCATCAAAAATTTCATTAAAAATTCTTATTAATGTAAATAACGAAAGAAAGAATGAAAATAAAAAAATATATATCTTAACACCAGAAAAATAATATATTTATATAAAATTGCTTTTTCGCTGCATGCAGTGGGCTATCAGAAACTTTAAAAAAATTTAAAAACTTTTCAAGTGCGCTGTCTTTTGAGGCAGTATTAAAATTAAAGCAGATAGTGGAAAAAAAACTGAGGTCTTCCTCGGCGTAAAATGTTTTCACACTTACTTAATTTTCTACCACGTTTAGCTATTCTTCGAATGCAAGCTCCTATTCCTTATTTTTAGCCGGTGTTTAATTTTGTCACTTTAAAGTTTTATACTTTTTTCTTACTCTTATTTGTAATCTTATTACTTTCTTCTATATTTAACAGAAAAAATGTATTGATTTCATAAAAATTCTCAACCTCAGTTTTTTATGGATTTACACGTTTGGAGAGGTCAAGAACGATTTGACCATTTTTAGAAAATCGCTGTCTGTGTGTCCGACAAAATTTTGTGTCAACTGTATCTCAGGAACCACTGTACAGAACTTCATACAAATTGGAATGTAGTTGCTTAATACCTGTGAAAATTGTCCAAAAAGTGGCGATGCCATCCTGCTTTTTCTAAAATTTTAAAACATGATTTACTATATTACTGAAACATAATGTATTCCAATTAATTGGAATGGACATCTTATTATTATTATCTTTTTTTTTTTTTTTTTTTTCTTCTTAATGGATTTATTATTACGTCTTCTGCATGTATAAGAAAGTAAAAGACTTGAAAAAACTTTTGATTTCCGGATTCAGATGAATTTACACCTTTTGAGATTTCCTTGCATTTCAATGAAATGAAATGGACTACTTATTTTTAAAAAATGTGGATTTATTACTGACTTCTGCATATATAAGAAGAAAGTAGAAGATACGCAAAAAAATTTCGATTTCCGGTTTTCGATGAATATACACGTTATGAGATATACTTGCATTTAAATTAAGAGAAATTTACTACTTTTTTCTTTTTTTCTTTTTCTTTTTTTTTTTTTTTTTTTTTTTTTTTAATAAGGTTCATTATTAAGTAGGTTTATTAAAATATACAATTCAGAAAAAATTTTAGATTTCCGGTTACACGTTTTGAGATATGCGGAACTCAATTCGACCAGCTTCAATTCAACTTCTGTATTGCATAAACTTACCAAACCAAACATGGTGTATGAGATGGATATTATGTAAAACTATGCTGTTTTAATGTGGGTGCATATCGACCGAAAAGTGATTGCTGTGCTGCAACGTATTTCCGATTATGTGAAGGCAGTTATTTTGCTTTGCATTGAAAAAAGTGATCGAGCTTCGGAGACTGGGAGATATTAGTTCATAGTAAATTACTTGATTCTTACCCTTAGCAAACAATGCGATAAGGGCTACTGATGTATATACACATTTAATATATGGACGATAGTTAAAATATTAAAATAGAATACAAGAAATCCTGTTGTAAGATAATGTGGAATTTTAGAAAAACACCGAAAAGCTGCTTTATTATTATTTTTTTTTTTCCTTTTCCTTGATGAGAGGGGGAGGGGGTAGGGAGTCAGCACACTGCAAGCAGATGTGAGTAAATTTCATTTTATGTGTGTAGTGAACATGGTTTCCACAACCTAATTAATATTTCTTAGCATTTTTAGAGCTTGTCTTTTTTTTTTTTTTTTTTTTTTTTTTTTTAATCCCACAGCAGTCTCTTTTTATGGTATTTTTCTTTAATCGTAATTACATTTAGGGATAATTACTCTAAAAATAAAGAGTGCGGAAAAAGGGGTAGGTACCAACAATATTATAGAATATTAATTAAGATGTTAGCAGCTATGATAGTAATCGATTAATTCGTAAGGAAAGCTAAAAGTCTCTTTAAAGTAGGAAAATGCCCTAGCTATAATATCTTAAAGTAGGCGGGGCTCGCTTTTCATATATATCACGATTTTTTTTTTTTTTTTTTTAGCTAGAGAATTTCAGAAATGATTCTACATTCTTGCTACACCATTAATTCAATGCTGCCAAAACAACAGTGTTCTAGATCCACTTGTCGACTCCTAATTTTCTTGTTACAGTAAACCACCGTTTACACGTCTTTCAAGAGACTGACGTAAAATGATGTATAAATGAAAAGATGTATAAACGAAATTTTAATAATAACGTTTTGATTACTACAAATTTAATGACACTTAAGCAAAATTGATATGAATATTGTGATTAATAAAGTTTCTTACGTTAGTAAACGCATATTATAATTTTATTTAAGACAATAATTAATTTAAAAAATAAAATAATAAAACTAAATAAAAGTGAGAAATATCATACTATTAAAGGGCATAACTGGGTATTAAGTACATATATCATAATATTGAGTATTATATTACATTTCTCAAGAACTATATGAACACATATTGAATATTAATTATATATATTTCGCATATATAATAATAAGCATACGATTTTGGTCCATACATATAGTTATTTAATAATATTAAAAAATCTTTAATATTCGTCTGATTTCCGTAGTATGTTTCCACGATTAATTAAAGGAAAGTTCTTCACATGATTATATTTGTGGGGGAGAAGGAATCGTACTCTCCGTCTTTTTTTCAGGACACACTCAAAAATTAAAAAAAAAAAAAAAAATTAATTTATTCCTACTACTACTTTTATGCATTAATATCCGTTCTCTATAATCATTCCACATTACTAGAAATATATATATATATGTATTTTTGAATAAAATTAGCAGTGGTAGGAAAAGGTGGAACGTTTTTATCTTTGAGAGTGTCCTGAAAAAAGGGAGGAGAGTACGACCCCTGTGAGACTCAAGAAAAAAAAAAAAAAAAAAAAAGCGGGTCAGTGAACCTGAACACCCTGACTTGTGACTGAGTCACGCATATTCTTCAGCAGAAGGATAGTTGCTAATTGTAGAGTTCCCACTTGTCAGTTTATTGAGCACGGAAAATTTCGAAAAGAATCTCTTAAGATCGACCTTAATTAATCGTGAAAAAATATTTATATATACATGTATATACTATTAAAAATTACCGTGTCCAGAAAAGTGACGGGTTGGAACCCTATAATGGGATGGGGAGTCTTGAATTTAAATTCACTGCCAAATATAAGTTAAAGGGGAAAAATAAAAAAAGAGAGAGAGAGAGATCACAGAAACATGAGGAATAATACAGCTTATCATAAAATGAAGCAGAAAATCATAATAATATGCATTTGTTACAGGAGTTCGGCGTACTCTTTATTTAAAACTTTTTCAACAGAAAAAGTTTAAAAATCCATTTCAAATTTATATTCGATTGAATAATTCGGAGATTGTTTTACAAAAACGTTGGAAACAAAAAAGTGACTGCGCTGAGGCTTTTTATTATTTTATAATTTATTATACAATCTTTTTTTTTTCTTCTTTTAAAATAAAATGAGTAGTCCTTTAAAAATTTAAAAACTCTTCTTAAATTAAATAAAGAAAGGAAAAGAAAAAAAATATTTTAGCATCAGAAAAATAATATATTTATATAACATTGCTTTATCGCTGCATGCGGTTTTAACAATAATTTTAAAATTGTTAAAAATCTTTTCAAGTACGCTGTCTTTTGAGACAGTATAAAAATTAAATCTGAAAGTGGAAAACAAACCGACATCTTCGGTATAAAATGTTCTCGCTTACTATCAGCAGCTGTTTAATTTTCTACCTCATTTAGCATTCAGAACAGGGGTCTCCGTCTTTTTTCGGAACACTCTCCGGATTATATATATATATATATTTTAAATTTATTTGTACCACTACTTTTATGCATTAATCCCCGCCCTGTATAATCATAGCACATTACTATAAAAATAAATATATATATAGAGGAGAGAGATGTATTTCTGCATAAAATCAGTGGTGGTAAAAAAGGCGGTAATATTTTATCTTTGTGAGTGTCTTAAAAATGGGGGGAGAGTCAGGAAAAAAAGGCGGGTTCCCAGTCACCTTGACTTGTGACTGATTTACGCATCTACTTATGCGGAATGTTGGTTGCTAATTACAGAGTTTCCGCTTGTCTGT